>QVRM01005227.1:97500-163762 GCA_003439945.1 Dermanyssus gallinae
TCTTTTGCACAACCACCAGTGAAGATTAATGCACAAGAGTGTTTCGAAGAGCACCCGAAGAGATATTAGGAATAAAGCCCCACCCTGGAAATGCGTATGAGCGGTGTACAAAGTTGCGAACTGGACATTTCCATTATTACAACGAGCCCGGTGAAGGATGTGCAAATACATCAACCGACGATGAAAATGTGACTCCTGTAAAGGCTGCGATTAAGAAAAACTCAAACTTAGTACATATATCGTTAGAGAAGACTTTGAGCTTGGGAACCGTGGGTCTCTCCATAACATCCTGCACGGCTTTTCTGAGTTGAGTATTTCTAAATAATTTGACGAGGGCCGGTTTATTTTTTGTTCTCAAGAGTCGTCGCAAGGGATGAGTGATAACAATAAAAACCCGGGTACATGTTTATGAACCTCTACTCAAGTCCCAGAGCTCACAGTGGTCAATCGTCGGTGCGCCTTGACTTATATATACGTGAAACGCGAACCGTCGTCTGGCACAGTAATGATCTCCATCTTATTATCCAGGAGTAGAATTATCGGCATGGTAAAACATGAAAAGTAGAACTATGGCGAGTGATTGGCATACCGCAGAATGCGTACTAAAATTTTGCATTTGGCGATGATCCCCCAACACAGAAACTCTGACGTAGCCCACCGGACTAAAGAAACTGAGATCTCTTCTCGCCACGGCTGAAATTACGCTGAGGAGGCATCCAGCTTACTTACCAGACTTGGCACGGTGTAATTTATTGTTCTTTAGAGGAAGACGTTTCGATTCAGCGGAGTCGGTGCTTGAAGCCATAGAGGTGAAGCTAGAAAGTATCGAAAACAGTAATTCCTGCTGCGTAATTCCGTGCTTACTACCAATTGCACGCATGTGCAATTGGTAGTAAGCACGAAGTTTCCCATAACAAACAAAACATTAAGAATGCGTTTTGGAGGTGTGCTTCGACGCATGGATGCATGAAGTGAATGTGTTTAGACTTTAATGGAATTGACGTCAAAATCTAAATAATTATTATATTTGCATAAACATTCTATTCTATGATAAGCATTTCAAAATTTTGTATTTTTTTACTGCTCAGTTTTTCTAAAGGCAAGCACTGCCGAGTGTGCAAACGTATGGTAAATGATTAATAAATCATCACAATTTATGTATATATATTGCCGACTGATGTGGGTTGTGATGGCTGCCTAATTGACGAAGCGATAACTCCGGCTACGAGCTATCTGGCCCGACCAAAGCTATGCTCGCAAAGGTACAATATTATATATATATGCTCTCGCCAACGCTTATACATCGCAATGCTCCCTGTTTCCGTAGTGCATGTGAGAGAAAACAGTTTAGTTGTATGATCACCTCACAAATGATTATGTTTAACCAGTGCAAGCAGCAAATGTAATCGGGGGATTGACATTTGTTATTTGACTGCGACATTCATAGTTGCTTAGGCATATTATTACAGACAGCTTGTAACATGCTAAGTAAATGCCGTACGTATTTTTTGTTATATATTCGGTTATTATAATTGACCATTGTTGTCATTTCTGTTGTCATAGTAGTAGTAGAAAAGTAGTAGAATGAGTGTTCGTGTTGGCATCAAGATAAGAGGATTAGGACAAGCCGATGTCTCTTTATGTGGATTTCTTGTTAAAGTCGTAATGTACAATCTAAACTGGTCAGACAGACCAATCATAATTTAGGAAGCAAGACTGACTTAAGAGGAATAGTAGTTGTAGTTTGTGTTCACCGCTGCAAATCGAAATCATGTAAACGAACCGCAAAAAATCACTCGCAATGGTGACTGATTTGCGCCGCAATCTTAAAAACGGATTGGGCTGTAAAAGGCACTGTCTATTCTAAACGTAGCATACATTGCCGCATTAAAAAACAAATAAAAACAACGTTGTTTCTGTCTTGACACATTCTTTAGTCTTGTTAGGTCATGAACTAAGCGCAAGAAAACGTTCAAAATATATATATATATATATACATTTTTTTGTGACGCGAACACAATTTATACCCTGTATTGTAGTGCACAGAAATAGAATGTCAGCTTAGTTTTTCTGTTACTGCCAAACCTAACATGTCGCTGCTTGGTCAGACTGCCCACATCAACCTGTATTGATTGATAGTTTATATATATATATATATATATATATATATATATAAATAAGTGTTAGCAAAGTTTGCTTGTTTTACCGTCTTCAGAAAGGGCCGTTGAATATACGAAGGTTTAGTGGCGAACAACTCAAGGATTACCACATCGGCTAACAGCCACAGTCACGCGTTAGCCGTTGTCCATGCATACAAGGTATATCTACCTCACTGGCTAATTAGCAATACAAACTACATACAACGTTCGGAGTTGAGAACAACTGTATAAATACCGGTCTAAGTTATGGGCATTTGTGTGCATGTGCACAAACCATGAGTGGGCTCACGATGTTGTAATGCGTTCACGTTTCTGGTTTTGGCCTCCAACAACAGAAAGTATTTGTCCCCCTTCTTCAGCTTTGCACAAGGGCGTGCCAGCCGACTCATTCATCTCAGTACTTGCGTGAGTGGGTGGGTGTTGTTCAACGTTCTCTGGGTAAGAACGCTTTCGCCGTCTCTGGACGCAGTTTAGGCTGTTCCGCCTCTGTGAGTCCTATATTTCTAATAGTCCAACATTGTTGACAGAATTTACTTATCTTACGACCCCTTAGTCAATAGGATTCATGCGAAAGTTGTTGCATAGTCGTAGCACCGAGAGAAGGGAAAAGTGTCACCGGTATTGGCGGGTGAGAAAATGCTTCCGACACCAGCAGCCACTAGAGAGCGAAAGAGAGAAAAAGTTATAAGCATTTACCACAACGACGGTCGACTCGGCTCAAACTCCAACTGGATTACATGTTCCGATCATTCCAAAAAAAAAAGAGAAACTCGCAAGCAGAGGCTTCACAGGTAGGTCTGGAAGTACCCTCCCCGTTCTTTTAGAACGAGATGACACTTTCGCCACGCAGCGTGTGGAATTTCCCATGAAAAAGGACGTTTGTGGCTAACTGAGAATAGGCGAAAGTGTACCTGTTGACCTAACAAAGTTCATTTGTGCCGTACTATCGAGAACCCATGAGAGCAAAAAGCACAAGTGAGAATCGAACGCGCCAGTCAGATGTGTGCAACAGAAAACCAATAGTGTTTTTTAATATTTATGAGATGTTTTCCTTGTCTTAGGGTAAGCTGCGAAAATAGTTTTCAGCGATACCAGAGACTATAGTCAAAACGAGACCGCCAACAAGAACAACCACCTTGATAAACAATCTTATCAGTCTTGACTCGTAACGTAACTAACAATCGTGTGCCTGACGTCACTAAACTGGTTTGGCATTATTCCATATTAAGACTCGTCTTCCGGCAAGAAGCATATATAGCATCACTTTAATATTAATAGTGTATAACTTGTTATTTGTATTTTGTATATTAAAATAGGCATCATATAGAAGCATCATAAAGAAAAAACATGAGCAAATAATATATTTTGACCGGTTGTAAGCAAACTTGCACAGCATATGAAGTTAGATAAAAAGAAACCTTTAACAGCACATACAAAATGAGTCAATGTGCTAACGCTGAGACTAAGCTTGCGTGCTTATAGCTGTTGATGACCGCTGCGGCTTTGTGGGCTCGACTGTTAGTATATATATATATATATATATATATATATATATATATATATATGCACGTGCAATAAAACGGGCTCTTTAAGTTTTCCGATATGCTCTGTCCTAACACAACAGGCAGTATTAGGCTGTACTATACTAATATGACTAAACGCCAGCCCCCGGCAGGGTACCAGGTTCGCGCCGATCTGAGAGTTTATCCTATTAGCGCAGAGTAAGTCGTGATATATATATATATATATATATACATACGTACATACATATGCACGAACGACCTGTCTAGTATAAACACATACATGTATATAGTCAAGCGTGTACTAGACCATACGTCTTTATAAAATTGTTAGCGGTCCAACCGTGTGGCAGATAGCCGATGCTCTGGCCGCACTCGGAGCTTTTCACAGATTTTCCGACCATTATTTCTAAATATTTACACTGAAAAGCATGATCATAAATTGGCCTTTGCCAACCTACTCAATGTGTGCCCGAGGCTTTGTTTCTCCGTGATACACTGTAAATAAATGCATATATATATATATATATATATATATATATATATATATATATATATATATATGCATAAATACACACATGCATATACATACGATCTTATTTACGTAAACGCATCAGAGGAAAGCCTTGACCTGGCATATCAGCATAAACTGGGGGGAGAAGGAGGGGGAGACCTTCGGTTAAGCGTGTCGTTGTCGTCGTCGTTAAATTGAGAGAATTTTAACGTAGGAGACGGAAGAGCACGCTGAGCGTTCGTTCGCTTCCGGCCTCTCCTATAATGTTTACTAATTTCAGTGGGAGCTGGAAGCACGTGGCATCGCAACGGAACCTAGTTGGCAACGCCTTTAACTAGACTTTCTTTTATCTCTCTCTCTCTCTCTATATATATATATATATATATATATATATAATTAAATATTTATATATATATATATATGTCTCTCTTTCTCAGGATCTGTGTGTTTCGCGTTATTTAGCGCGTAGACGAGCGCGCGCAGTCTCCGTTTCTCCCTTAGCTTTGTTTTCGTTGAGGTCTTTGCTCCATGGTACACATTCTCCTCTGTACACACATAAACAATGTATCTCGAGGTTCGCTCTTTCTTCGAGCGGCAAACAGCTGAACGGGCTGCCTGTATTAGCCTGTCTGCTGGTCTGTACTTAGCGTAACGGTCTGATTGGCGGCGACGTTCTGTGGGCGGCGGCAATGAGAGCAAAGAGCACAAGTGAAAACCGAGCAACAGCAAACCAATAGTGTTCTTTAATATTTATGAGATGTTTTCTATATCGTTGTTGTTGTTCGGCAGCGTGGCGGCTACTTAGAGTATGGTCCAAGCAGGTGAGGTATAAGCGCCCCTTCTACGCCGAGTTTAATCGTCACTTCATAATCACCATAGCCGATGTCGTGGTCGATATTGTCCTCATCGTTCTTATTAAAAATGAAAAAAAAATATATATATATATATAGAGAGAGAGAGAGGGGAAGGAGAGGGAGAGAGAGTTTCCACGTAACGCACGTTTGCATTTTCGTGTATGCTTCTTTAATTATTTTCTGCTCCCAGAAGACTCTAAGTTTGTTCGTGAGAAAAGAAAATTATTCAAGCGTATTTTGATGACATCTAGGTTTGAAATGATTTCCACAATGGAAATTTGAACAACACCGGGAAATTTGCTCTTGAGGCTACTTGAGAACGCAAAGCAGCAGAGAGAGAGGTCGTTTGATTGTTTCAGTCGTTTCTAACGCGGTTGACTCACGGAAGGGTCCGTTTTACAACGCTTAATGCGAGAAGATATCTTTGTTTCGGCCCAAGTTATTATTGCGAGTATATATATATATATATATATATATATATATATATATATATATATATATATATATACTCGCCGAGAGATAATACTCGCCGTTCATTCAGCTAAACGTGTCTACAGTTTTTCACTATATTTATTTACGAATGTTTATTTGTAAATTCAGAAATATATTAATTTATATATTCCACAAAATGTTTCACTATGATTTTTTGCCTATATGATTTGGTTTATACGTTCATGAGGAGATAACTAGGTACCTCTTATATATAGGCAAATAAAAAAACAATAATAATAGTAAAGGTCAACGGGGTTGACGCAATGCGTTGTCAGCGAGGAAACGATCTGTCCGAGGCGCTGACAAACATGACATTTGACGTACAGCGCCTATATTGTTGCGGTTGCCACTGTCTGTTACACGTGTAATTCTCATTCCGTAGCTTGAGTATCGTATGACTGGTGTATGGCGTTTTCGTTTGTATTCGAGTGTCAGCTCATCATCTTCTTCTTCGCCTTCATTAGCATCATGGCGCCCTTCATCATTGCGATCATCAATAATAAAATCGTTTTGGCTTTTGCTGCATGATCCTCAGTACCATTTCTTTAGAAGAATTAGTTCTCCGCTTGTCTTCACTCCGTGACCACTTATCAACATGGCAACGGCGGCAGCAGCCGCAGTATCACCAGAAACAGGAGCCGGCAGGCAAGCCACCGTGACGATCGCTGTCCTATAGCTACGACCTTTATGTACATTTTGTATCGAGGTTAAGTGGTTAAATGCACGATGCATACCAGGCGTCGTTGTTTAAGCCACGACAGTGTGGGACTCTATATATATATATATATATATGTATTATTGTAGTAGCAGACACGGGCGATAGCCTTTTCTGCAAAATTACCTGAATAGTTATAATTGTTTGAATTTATGTAATAATGGAAATTTCAAGCTCAATGAAGAGTTATTGAACTTAAATAAATTTGCCGTCCGGAGAAGACGGTCCCATAAAAAAATATAATATATATATATATATATATAGATATAGCCGCAACTTGCCAGTATCATGTCTAGTCCATTCCGCTGCAACTCCTTCCAACCATTTACCCAAACTGTCAGCACACACCATACTCACGTCCGTCACGTTCATTCATCAATACAAATATAATCCATAAATCTATTCTCTATCCGGCCATCGATTACTCACGCGGCTCGCCCGAATATCGAACTCGACAGTGACAACAGATTCGCCTACAAACCACTCGGAACGAACACGTTACCATGTTCGGGCATCTTCATACGCATACAATACAAAGCGCCGTTATAAGAACGAACGTGAAACTGATGAACATAAGAGACTATGGCTGTCTCAAATATACCCCTCCTCCGCGTGGTCTTCGTGGTGGTCTCTGATGATTAGTTTCTTTCTGTTTGCGACGCCTCGAAATCACTGATAGGCCGTAGTGTCTCCTCAGCTATTGGCACGAAAATATAGTTGTTTTCAGGGTCTTCAGCGTTTTACCTTTATTTTTTTTAATTTTCTTAAATGTATTAATAGTGTTACATTCCCCAAAATCCGTGAACTAAGACAAACATTAAAAAATAATTCATTATTACAATTCGTTTTTCTGCTGTCGTTCGTTCAGATATGATCGACTCGACCAATCTGTTGATTCGATTTAATCTATGTTCGATTTATACTAAATAATTCGTATAATTGATAACTTCATCAACGTGCTATTGATCCGTCAAAATATCCACGCATTTATACATAATCCATTAGATCATCATCGTACCTACTACTACTACTACTACTACTACTTCTATATGTTATCACTAACAGTATATCATGACCCTAATCTGCTGACACTAGCGTAGAGTTTCATTCTCTGCTTCAAGTTCTGTCCCTCCACCTGGTCCCCGTTCTCTCTCTCTCTCTCTCTCTCTTTGCCTTTTCTAATTACTCCAGGTTAGGTGCCGCATTAATTACTGCACACCTAACTGCATAACTCTAGTTAGCGATTGCAGTTTAATAACTACTGTAATTATTAGTTGCATGGCTGATTGATTCCTCTCCGGTATCCCTCTTCATAGTCGCCTCTCTATTTCGCCTCGTTGTCCTTCTCTCTCTACCGATAACTATTCGCCTTTATTCGGAAAGGTTTATGCACATCGATAACTTAGATCGCGCTGGATCGTTGCCAATATTGGAGTCACTGTCTTTTGAAGCCAGCCTCAACAGACCGTGACACCTATCGAGAGAGACATATAGAAATAGCGTGCGCTAGGAAGTCCCATAGAGATTTTTTTGGCAGGTGAGAAAGCAAAGAGTCTCTCCCTGTTTTTCTCTGTTAGGCTTCAGTACCTTCAGGTACCTCTTTGCAGCTGCAGGGGTGGATTACGATGCTGATCGTTACGTCCTGGCGGCGACGTTATTACTAACAGTGCTCGTTGCTATTAAATAACAAAGGCTACTGACCGATAACTCGGTCGGTGAACCGCTTTGAGAGACACGAGATAGCCACAGCCGTATGAGAGACAAGGCCATCGCGTCGAGGCCAAGCGACATCGGTATGCAGCCCACACGGGCTGTGATTAGTGCTGATGGCTAATTAGCGGTGAATTACGTGCTGCAGCATCTTGATAGCATAGGGATGCAGGTACAGAGCTGGCCACCGCGATACAACAAGAAGCCGGCTTCAGTTCAGTTTGACGCTTTCATTTCTTGTTTGTCGAAAAGAAATCGCGCGAGCCGAAATTCAATCGCCTACGTAACCACTCCTGAACTTCCAGAGACTGAGAATGAAAACCACCCCCCGGCTTAACAAACGCTGTCGGGGTTCGCATTGGGGGCTTGTTTTTGGATAACTAGTGGCTAGTTGATACATACAGCATTGCTTGGGGGTTTGTGCGATTCTTCTGATAACTGTGTCATGAGAGCTCTGATCAAAGTGATAAAAATTGCCGCTGGGCTTTTCATTAATCAACCCGGGACTGCAATAGCGGCAGCAGTTTCGATGTATTTGTGAGGCTACACAATGGCCTTTATTTGTTTGTAACCCCGATCGGTTACGATTAAGATGAGTTAGCCGACAAACCGTTGCACCGAATGTGTCGTTTTCTTTGTTCGCACAAACATTTGAGAGCTATTCGCCTATGAGCTATCCGAGTTACTCTCTTTACGCTGCTGCTGCTGCCTTGTGTGGTCGAACATTGTGTATGCTATGCTTGACTCCGTTATCTCTTCGTTCGGTGGTCAGGAATCTGGTCGCGTTCTGATCAAATAGCGCAATTCGCTTATCTGTTTCGTCTCTGCTGCTGCCGCTGCTGCTGCTGATTCTTCTTACGACAGTGCTAATACGGTCGTTCACAAAATAAAAATCACATCATCAGATGAACGCGAAGAAGTGAAAGATTTATAACGCCTCTGTTGAAACATTGTTGCGCTTTGACTAATATATATATATATATATGAAAATACTGGCACGTATACCGTGGTGCATTTGAATAAATTCGACTTTTAGACAATATTGCATTAAAATGGGCATGCTCCGCACTCGGGATCACCGGTTATTTTTTTGTCATCATTCATCAAGTCATCTTTCATTGCATCCTTCCCATATATATATATATATATATATATATATATTATAGGGACTGTCTTTTTCTTCTTGTGTTTTGCCAATTCCATAATCCCTCATTGAGCGTAAAATTTTAGTAATTACACATTTTAACAATGGAAACAATTAAAAGGTGTATATATATATATACATATATATATATGAGTATTGGGATGAGTCTTTCAGCACACTTAAAACATAAATAAAAAAAAATCTACTATCACCGTTCTGTAATATGAAGAATGTTGACGCACTCATAAGAGCGGGCAGACACGGGCGATAGTCTTTTCTGTAAAATGCTCTGAAGAGTTATATTTAATGCAATTTGTGTAATTGTTGAAATATTAAGCTCAATAAAGAATTACTAAACTTAAATACATTTGCCGTTCAGAAAAGACTAAAAACCGGTCTAAAAAATAAAATAAAAAATATATATATAGCCTTCCATAACCGGATGTACCTATTTTAAGAACTGGTAGAGTTCGGTAAGGAAATAACGTTTCCAATAGAAGGAGGGGGCGGAAACGTCTTGTTTAGGAGTGAGGATGGAATTTATATAAGTAGCTATTCTGTCTTTTTCTGCTACATGCTTATGCAAAATCTATGTTTGCGGGAGAGCCGTTGTCGATGTCTGAAGGAATCGATCGGACGGTAGAAAATTCTACATAATCTGAGCACGCCAGCGAAAGGGATTAAGGAAAGTCATAAAAAACGTCAATATGTTATTATGTCATACGTTGAAACTTTTATGTGCAGAACCGTAAAATTTTAAAGCCATTACGACCAACAATGTACGCCAAAAAGTCTATCTGCATGCTCTCACTCGCGACCTTTAGTGGCCAACGTTAACATCTGTTGCCCTTGAGTGGACAAACAAAGGCGAAAAACATCACAGTCAGATCCTTCTCCGCTTCTCAGCGAGCCAGAACTTCATTCCTACTAGATTACAAGCAAACCTGCCCTCGTCCAGCCTAAGAGACGTGGCCAATAAGCGAGCATTTCTATAGGCAAGGTGATCCACCTTTTGCGCTTCGTCCAGCCACGTATCTATCTATTTATGTATCGCCGATTCTCTTTGGGGATAAACTATTCGTGTTCAAAAAAATATATTGGCTCAATCCGCCCGATCACATGTGCGTCTGCTCTGCGATGAATCGCGTTCAAAGTGAGCATACAAAACCACACTGCGGCCGCTAACGCACACGGATTCTTTCTCACCACTCAGATTACGTTAGTATTACACCTAACATGCAGGTACACTTATATTACAATACTCCGTTCCACTTACTCAGGCTAGACCACATTTTAAATTCAAAGAATAGCATTCACTAGGGCGCCTCTTGGAGCCAGCCAACGACCTGACACTGGACACCCTAACCATCTTGCTAAACTTTCAGCTGGTGCCTATGACCTGTCACCAACGGGGGCCTTGGTCGGTCAGATATGCACCGGCATATCCGACAACACACCATATCCGACAGTTTAGGTGAGCTCCTGGATTCGATTGGGCAGGCGGTACTCGTTTCCACGCGCGACCAACTCACGAACCGGCTTGCATCAGTCATCGAAACCTCCTCCTTCCATTGAGGACCTCCCTTCTCAGAGTACAGTGGCCATCCTTGTTTGTTAATCAGGTGCCTGCTTCATGAGGCCTGAGAGCGATTACACTAGGGCTAGAAAGCCCACCATGCTCTCTCATGCATTGTCCGTGAAAGCCGCCGTTCAATACATGCAGCCAGTAACGGTATATTAGCAAAGGCATTAAACACGGCAGGAAACTCAAGCGCTCCAGAGTCAATCGTTGGGGATAGCGGGCTACCCAAATGCTGTAGAGCAAACCGTCTCACGCGGGAGCGATAGTACGAGACCGGCATGATTTTTACACCTTTTGAACGTGGCCGACTTGTTTGGAAGGTTAAATGCGAATATATTCGCCGGGACATAATTGTTACATTTCCTTATGCAACAATTAATATGTATAGTATATAAAGTCGCTTTTTATGTCAATACCTATGTGGTACCATTGCCTTCTGTATGATTAGTGGTTAACAAGAAGGCAGTGGTTGAGACGCGGAGGAGAACCGCGCGGCCTTGAGAAGCACACTCAGAACGGCCTGTTGAGTCGAAAGATAGAAGGGCAAAGCTTGTTTCGGCTGCTTGAATTACGGTAACTGCCTTGAAGGCGGCGCATGTTTGAAAAAACTAAAAGAACGAATTGGCTTATCCATGCCAGAAAATGCAGTCAGCCAAAAAGTCTACTTTGTGTCGGTGTTATGCAAAGGATATCAAGCATCGTGGACGGACACGCTGTATCTACCAGTGAACTGTTCTAAGATAAGCTACTTTCGCTGTGTAGTAAACAGCGTGCAGGCTGTATCCACTCTCCAAACTGGAGTCAAGGTCTGGTCTTATTTATGTCTGGGTTAATACCACACATAAAGCAAATAAGGTCGGTCGCAAAATGCGATGATCTCGGTTGATTGTTTACGGTGTCACACACAAAAGCATCACACGAATAATTAATTGCTCGTAAAGAAGTGGAAGTCATTTCGACGAGAAGATAGTGTACTACAAGGGGAAATGGAAACTATAGCCACATCGATCCCGTCTGATAAAGTCGTGCAGCAGCTTAATAGGGCTCTACCGTCCAACATGTTCCTAGCTTTTAGAACGCGTAAAGTTATTATGTATGTGAGAGTTCCAGTCTCGTGAGTGTGCCCACCTACAAGTGCTTGAGGATAGGCCATACTGCTAACTGCCGTAATTAGTGGTTTAGTAGATACACTAAGTGCTGCTAATTGCCGTAATTAGTAGATTACGTGCCAAATATGTGAATAAGGGGGACATTTGTCTCTCAACTACGAGCACGAAGCAAAGTTCAGGAGCCCATTGTCCGTAATGTCCTGTTCTGGAATGCCGCCTCTTGCAGCAGGGTGGCATTCGAGCCCTGAATTATATCAAATTGACACCCCACCGCTTTTTCCAATTCCAGGACGATACCTCAATCCTCACTTGAAACGACTGCTTTGTCGCTATCTAGCTACGTTGCTGCGGTAATGAGATTACTGTTTGTGAGGAACCCGTATGGCCCCGAAGTTCGCCTAATTCTTCCTGGATTACCAACCCTTCCTAAGAAAAATCGTCTTGAAGAAGGAAATGAACTGACTTGAGCATCGTGTTCTCATTAAAATACATCTTTCGCTGAACGACTTGAGTGTAGTATTCCCAAAGCGGCAGACCGTTTTTATGTTCGTACTAAGCTAATCGAATCGGCACCTCTTTGCCATCGGCGCCTTTGAAATACTGTTGACACTTCACTTACGAATGTTTGTAATTATAGGCTGAGGTTATTCATATAGGAGTTTGCAAAATTATCTGTAAAGCATCACGATGAGGCGTCCCTTTATGTGGCTTTGAATTCCTCGTAGCAAAAATAGAGGTCCGGCGGTGTCGATACTTATGCGCGTTCCACCTGTAGAATATTGTATTTGCGCTTTATGCCTAGCCCAGATAGAAATATACCTCGTACACTAAAAACAAAACTCGCGAGCCTCGAATTTTATATTATAGAGCGTTATCGCAACCACATGACGTGTGGCATGACCCGACTCTCGTCGGGCTCCTGTATATATATCACATTGTTGTTTCAAACCCCGAAAATTTCACCACTATCGAGCCCGCAGTTTTTAGAACTTTGCTGTTCTGCCGACCACTCTCTGGTTAGCATATATTTTTCAGACAACGCTGTGGCAGCTGAATCGCCACGTACGAAGACTTTTGTGCCTCGTTCAAAGTACAATGGGGCCAATATTGACAAATTCCTAAACCATACTTAGAGAACCTTTGTGGTTGGCTGTATATGAGGTAGGTAATGCCAGTTCGGCATTCGAGGCTTTCATGAAAACTTTTCTCCATTTAAATGACAAGTTTTTGACCCTTATAGTGTCCCCTCTTTCCAGATTGTGCAAACACCAATTTTATCCCCCTCGCTCTCTCTATCTCTTTCTGGATTTACGGCAATTACGCCATAATGTTAACAAAACGTATTGCTAGCATCGAAAGAGGAATTTCTCGTATATGTTTCTCCTATATAAAGCTGGTTATATAAACAGTCGTAGCTGCTGCTTAAAAGCGGCCCGAATAGCGAACAATTTGTTCTATAAAGATTTTTTGAAGATTCGTCAACGAAGCCAGTGGTAGATGTCAGAGTACTTACGAAATCGTTTGTATTAGGGAGCTGCACCTTATACAGAAAAGTAGGCCTTGCATTAAAGTACAATGTTTTTGTGCGTACTCTTCTTGATATTAAGTACGTTAACAGCAGCGAAGCTTAAAATTTACTGACTCAATATTACAAACGTAATGCGATTGTTATTCTTCATGTGAATAAATTCGTTGGATAATGATAATAAATGTATACAACCGCAGACCTTACTGGTAATGATTACCGGAGATAGAAATATGTTATCTCTTTTTTAAAGACATCTGTGCTTCTCCGTATTTTGTCAGGGCAAAAAGTACAAGTGTATTTTGCCATTTGTATTTCCTAAGTGAATGTTGCCATTTACCTGATATGAATTGAAAATATATAAAAACCAAGTTAAGTGTGGCCTGTACTGGATTTGAACGTACGACCGTCCCAATGCAAGGCAGTGTTTTCGAAACTATGTTTGTTTGCTCGAAAATCATTACTGACGACTTGCTGCTCGCGTAAAATATCATGGAGAAAATGTTTTTCAATACAATATATTTACATACAATTTTTTCTAAACACAAAGTTCTAGGTATTGCATACAATTACAACAGTATCTCAATCAATTCTTCCTAATGAACTAGTCATAGTAGTAGTAGCAGTACTAGGCAGATAAAGAGAACTAAGATTTAAAGTAGTAATAAAGAACGACTTTAGCTCCTCGCCTCTTCCTGAGGCTATTTAGATGAGAGGTTTTTAGTGGGTATTCTGCCAACAGCATGGGCATCGAGTCCCACACTTCGGATGCGCCTAAAAGCATTTCTCCTCTCATCGCAAAAAAAAGTAGACAGATAAAGATACGTGTCTAGGATGGAAATGGTTGCCAATGGATGCACGCTAAATGCTGCCAATCGCTTGGGCATGTATAGTAAGGCAGCTTTACCGTCACAACGGGGCTCGTATACAATACGCAGCATATGTCCAGCAGCGGCAACACCTAACAGTGGACGCTACGGGATCGATTCAGATGACATGGATGGACATCGTTATCATTACTATGATGATCATGGTACCATCACGGTAAATAAAAAACAGTTATCAGTACCATCATCGTGGCTATTGCCTTATCTGACGGCATCCGGACGCCACGTCGGAAACAGTAGACGACTGACATACATTGTCCACGTACGTTGTTTGTTTAATTTGTTTCTTTTTGTTGTGCTAATCTCTGGACGGCAAGTGAGTCACAGATCATTTGGAAAGCTGCTGCTGTTGATGCTTATACTTGCTCCTGCTAATACAACGAGCTAAGTGGAAGGGACGTAGTCGCCGCAATGACTGTATTTTCAACCAATCAACCTCTGAACTTTAACTGAGCTCGGCCACACGCCTGGTTGCGACACCAGAAAGCTGACTGAGGTACAATGAAGTCAGTTGGCCATCGATCGAACATGTGACTCATCTATTGCAGTAGCAGGGCAGAAAGACCGGCCATCTAGTCATCACCTGGTTGAACAGATTTTAGTAGAATGGCTACGTGAGCCATAGGCATAGCGGTCTGTCGAGGTAAGTGCGCGTGTCCAACGTGCTTCTGCGCCTTGGGTCGACGTGCCGGAAAAGACGTGCTCTCAGAGCTGGTGGCCTCACTGCTAATCTCGAGATAGTTGCCCAAGTTATTGGGTCTTTTCAAACACAATTTATTGTTTGCTTTTTCTTTGTTTGTCCTTGTTGTAGTTGTTGTTGTTGGTTTTGTTGCTAGACTTTATCTCCTCTCTCTATTCTCTTTCGCTGCCTCGTTCTGTATATTTATCTTCTTCAACTCGTCAGCGCTAATATCGACCAAGCAACATCATTAGCCTCCTCGCCTGGACAATCGCCAGCTGTCCATAAATAGAGATTTGGACGCGGATGTACACAATGCATACATCTAAATGTATATATATATATATATATATATATATATATATATATGTATAAGGGAGCGTGGGCCATGCCAAGGTAGTACGCGATCATGCGTACAGAGGGCGTCATGGTAAATAAACGAACACACACACACAGATACATAGCACGCACAATAACGGGCCTCGTATAATAAAAATGATAAACGAGCACAAAATTGGGTTGCCACGGATGCTTTTTATTTCCGTCGACGTCTTGTCGATTTTGATGGCGTTTTTGCAATTGTTGTGCTCGTTGTCACTGTTATTGCTGTTGTTGTTTTTTGTTGTGTTGTTGTTGGACCTGTTGTTATCGTTACTGTTGTCGCGCGCAGCTGCCGTCTGTTACTTATTCTTACGTAAACTTCGTATCTTCCTTGACTGGTCCACTGATGACTGACTGTCTGTATACATAGCTAGTTTAGCACTAACGTGATGACAGTTTTTAACGTATATTTATCTATATAAGGTCGGCTTAAATAAAAAGGTTTAAAACGTCGTAACAGCCAAACCGGTTGAAATTTGAATATGCCTCGTTGGAATACCTTGGTGGGCCATATAGGGACGCAAATGGGGTGTCTGACTTGATTGCGCGCATGACAAAAAAGAGAAACAGGCTGCTGTGAGTCCCATCCAGTTGACGCGGCAGTGCGTGTGAGGACATTATGGAGCTCTCATTGCAAACATGGGCGATTGAGGAACAGCAGGATATTATCAGATTTCTGACTGCGGAAGGTACTCGATAGGCCAATATTCATCGGCGCATGGTGGTGCATACGGTAGATACTGTGTATCCGACAGGTCAGTGAGAAAGTGGAGTTCCTATTTCCGTAAATGTCGGGAATCTTTGATGGCAAACACTGTAATCACGGCCCAATTTGTGAACAGGGTAAGCGACATTACCATCACTACCAAAGCGGAGAAGCATGCAACGGAGGTATGCGTCGTCACTTTTACCTAAACAAACTTAAAGGCGCTTTATGTCGGAGGACGAGCTGAAGGACACGTTTGAGGTCTGGCTCTTGTCACAGCCGCAGAAATTCTAGGGATAGAAGTTCCCTCGACTCGTGGCCAGCAAACAATGGAATATAAGAGTAGTTGTGTTGAGGCCTCTGGCGGTTAGTAAAGACTTCAGTGATACCCGCCATGCCGTTTCGTACCTTTTCAGTTGAGCTCACCCTAGTTATTGCTTGAGCAATTTTTTTATTAAAAGCATCTTTTCATTTATTAAAAACATCTTTCCTAAATTGTGTCAGAGGAACTTTAAAATAAACATTAAAAAATATTTGAGCATTGCTTGAAAATCAGTATTACTAAGTCTAACCGCATTTGGTGATGATGCGCCTGTAAACGGGTTTGCGTTATGTTGCGTTATCAGAGTCATTATGGTGACAGTTTCGAGATAAAACTCCCCCAACCTTTAGAGTGCTTTGTGAATATGTAATTTGTTTTTCGGATTATTAAGCTAGAGTTCTAAACTGGCCTAACGTCATTCCGTAGTAAATTAAATGTTCAACACAAATACAAACAGAAGGACAGAAGCGATATTAATGCAAAGTCTTACTCAAATTGTAGCTTTTATAATTTCAGCTTTATTTTATGTGCGCTGTGTACATATGAATACATAAACATATAATTACGCATGCCCACGTACACTAATATATATATATATATATATATATATATATATTGATTAAAGTCCTTTTAACGAAAGGGAACCGATTTCGCTGAATGAATCCGCGCGACAGGCCACGAAACAGCGAAGATGAACGATCTTGAAGACGGCCGTACACTATTCCGGTGCCAGAAAATATTGATAAAATTTGCTACTTTATATATATATATGTACGCAGACCCAGTGTCCTACGCTACAATGCTAGCGGTGAATAGAAGCCCACAGCATAGCAGACGATATCGTAGGCGGCGCCGTAAAGGACGTCTACGATGTTGTTTTTGCAGTTTTCTCTCTCATTTCGTCGTCTTCCTGTTCTCTTCCTTTTTCTTCTTGGCCTTCTTCTTCCTTGTCCGTTTTTGTGGTCCGCTGCATTTCATGTGGATGGTTGCAATTTACTAGTAGTCGGTTGAAACTTCTACTTTTGACATATTTCACAGAGCCCAAGCGCTAGAAAATCTACCGTAACACTAGAATGGAACGATAAAATGCATATATATATATATATATATATATATATATATATATATATATATGCATGCAGTGCATACAAGAAATGTATGTCATGCGGATAATTGCGCTTTATCATCAAGTTACGTTTCGCTTGGGCGGATGCGGTAGAAACTCGAATAATTTCATTATCCAACGAAGAAGGAATGAAAATAGAGACAAAGAGAGAGAAAAAAGCCAAGTCAAGACTCGAGAACTTTGTCGATCGCACTCTGGCTGTTTCGACTGGTGTTTCGTTTTTGCTGTTTGCCGGTCCAGGTCCACCGCGGACGTCAAGGTCACGGCGGTGGCCATGCAGTAGTATTGGATATAGATTAACCTGTGTTTATGTTGCCGGTTTTTTAGTCTGTAACAGCGTTCGTAAAGAGCGTCCGTTTGGCTGCTGTATGTTAAAATGATATATGTATGTTTAAGATGATGTTATTTTACTAGTTCGTACGTCACGGCGCGGCCAGGCATAAAAGACGGCGTGACATCACCACTTATCGATCGCAATTAGTTAGTTCAGTCGCAATCAGACCGTTTCTAAGTCGTTTCTCAGTCATCGTCAGTTGCCAGACATTGCCTGTCTTAAAGCTAGACATCGAAGAATTGCCCCGTGCACTCCGCGCCAACAAATCACCCCCCGATGCGCCTAGCGTTTCCAAGCCTATCGCTAGGGCAAATGGGGATTCCAAATATATAAAGCACGTTTCTGTTTCCCGTCTAGTGTGCTCGCGTGTCAGCAACCTGCCCTGCTCGCCGGGCCTCTTGACATCGCTGGTACGCTGGCAAATATGCCTAAGCCTACCAACGACTCACTGTTCGCCGTTCTGAGTACTTGCTATTCCAACACACAAATGTCAAGAACAAATTCGACGCGTGTCGTCGGAACACCGTTGACTGTAAGGGAGCACTAAACAAGCTATTGCAATGAAGCCAAGGAGCAGGGCGTACAACTAAGCTGGCTAGCAGCCAACGCCATAAATCAAAACCTTCATTTCCTTTTCAGAAGGATGCCCTCAGATCCTCACCGATGGGACGGGGGGGAAAGCGTATATATATGCAGCGTGTCCCAGATTTCATCCAACAAACTTTGGGGTCTAGTACAAGTCGGCGAAATTTTTTTTCCAGTGGGATAAGGGGCGGAAATGTCTTCTTTCGGAGTAAAAGCGAAATTACAAAAAGTTGTTGTATCAAGCTAAAAGATAAAAATCCTGGCATATATTCACTAAATCTGCGATTTCGAAAGCCCCAAATTTTGCATCTGTTGAATTGCATTCTAAAGAAAGGATTTTTTCGCCGAGTTCTATTAGATCCCAAAGTTTGCTGGACGAATTCTGGGAGACCCTGTAGATATATATATATATATATAGCAAGTGTCCCCAACCACACGGGTGTAACACCTACGTGCTGGGGTAATCCAACACACAAAGTATGGGAGCTGTGCGGAGATTTTGCGGTGAACAGCACCGGGTAGGCCAGAGAATAGCCTGTAGGCGGCTACACTCGGCTTGATGAGAAACTGCATTAACGCAGGCTAAATCCGAGACTCTGCTCATTATTAGCTCTTGGATTTTGTGGAAAGAAGATATTTGTTTTCTCGTATGAGAGAAAATGCTTGGCGCACGTGCGTCATTCGGAATTGTATGGCATTATCCCAGGTTTGCTAGCTGAGATTGCCCGAGGCGCCAATGTTGTTGGATTGTAGATTCCAATATCTAAGCAAAAACGTTTCAAAAGGAAAGTCAAGTGATTCGAGCGTAGCGTCGGAACGTCGTTGGCTGTAAATAAACAGTAGACATGCTGTTGCGAAGAAGGTAAGGAGCAGGATGTGCGATACGTCCAAACTGGCTAGCCTCCAACTTCATAAATCAAAACGTTCGTTTCTGCTTCTAAAGGAAAAAGCTTTCCGATCCTCACGGCGAGGGCCCCTAAAAAGCTCGGTGTGTATATATATATATATATAGAGCGACAGAAGAAATAAATTAAATAAAATGTAACTAACATGTTATATATCTGGCTAACGTGCTAGTTACATTTTATTTAACCTCTGTAGTAAAGCAAGTGACCACAACCAACACCAGTCTGAGGTAACCTTTACTACATGTATCGGGTATCTGAATAATAAGCTGTCATCTTTCAAAAGTTCCAGCGCTCAGTCTTGGCTTCTCCACGAGCTGCTTTCTCCGTAAACAGAACATACAGTAGGGCTGCCAAATTCAATGCAAGAACGCGTATAGATTTCGAACATTTATCATAAAAAGGAAAGGAAATTCTGCAAGGGTATGCTGATCGAGCTCTTCGTGCAATCTACGGTCGGCACAACCGGCTCTGTGAGAACGCCATTTGTGGCAGTGGAAGATCACAGAGCGCTCCTTTGGCAGAAAGTACAAAAAATCGAGGCTGCGGCCGACAATGTGGAACAATGTCCGGAAACATTGTTCACTGGCCTTCGGGAGTTTGCGATTTGACGCCGTTAGACTCTTCCCGTTTTTTTTTTTGGAAGAGTAAAGAGCAAGTTTGAAAGGTATTCTGATAGCGCCGCGACTATCAGCAAACTAAAAACTAACACTGAAGCATGCATTACTGTAATTGTGAGCCAGCTTTATGCAGAAATTTGCTAAAAATATGTATTATATAATATATTTCCGTAATTATATATATTTTATTTGCATAATGTATATACCCTTATAAAGTTTGCAATACAATAAGAAAAAAAACACTTCACTGATATTGTATTTAATTTAAATTGACATTATATATGTATTAAAATTTAAAAACATCTTATGGAGTTTGCAAAACAATAAAAACACTTCACTGATATTGTATTTAATTTAAATTGACACTATATATATGTATTAAAATACAAAAACGTTTTCTTATATTTTAAGCACTCTTGTTATGTTACTTGAGTAATCTTGAACAATTTTAACACCCTATATTTTGGCTGGGCGTCTCCTTGTTGCCCTGACTGTCGCCTGGGGGGGATGTTGTGTATCGGGCAAGGATTTTTGCTGCAGGGTGTCCATTTGTTCCTGGTAGTATCGATTAAAAGTCGGGACACCCTCTTGAACAGTAGTCATGTTTGATCATATAAACGGACTACATGCATGGCGTATGGCTAAATGGGCGCATGCACAGCCTGAACGCAGCCAGTTATTTGAGTGCAACTTGTGTCCTCGTACGACTGTCACAATTTTGAGTAATTTGTCAATTGTACTATAAACTGTATTATATATTAAAGGTAGCTTTAGGTCTAATATTTATATACACATTCATGCGTATATGTGCAAATATACATATATTTATAGATGCGTTGCATCGCAATATGTATTCTGTCGATTTATATATTGTCGAGATGTGTATATATATATATATCATGTCACTTGTGGAGAGCTAAGCAATTCAAGCTCAATTGAAATTCAATTGAACTACGTATATATATATATATATATATATATATATATATATAACTTCAATTGAGCTTGAACGCAGCTTAGCTTTTCACAAGGATTGCTTAGTGCAGCGAGTTTAGAGAAATGTTTCAAATCACTGTCTCCAGTGTCGTGTCCATCATGCATGGTAGTTGGTGCATGCTTGGTAAACTCGAAGTGGTTTTCTGGCGCCGGCGCTGTTTTACCTAGGCGTAGTCGATCACCACCGCCATATGAGTACGCAGGTGTTTTTAATTTATCCGGTCACATTTTGCGATATGAGCGAATGCATGTACCTGTGCATCTTGCACCTTACACTTTCACGTGTATATATATATATATATATATATATTTATACATGTATAATCCACATCGCATATACCCAGGCATCGCATTCCCAGACGCGATTAAGATGTTGTCGTACTGTTTCCCTTTTCCTTGCTCCATTCCTAGAAAAACGAGGAAAAGGAACGAGGGAATAGTGCACCGGTTATGTCTGGCTAGCAGCTGGCCAGTCGGTCGATCGGCCATCGGCCGGTCGGTGGTCCAAATTAAGAGAGACAACTAACAACGACAAACCGACCCCTTCGTGATGTTCTGCGTCTTTCTCTGTATCTTGCTGCTTCTGCACGTTTTCTGTTTCCTCCTGCCCTTCTTATTCGTCATCGTCTTCTTCTTCTTCTTCTTACATTTATTTCTTCTGTGTCACAGCACGAGACATCAAGCATCTATTTATGCATATATCAATATCTCTCCCTTGCTCAATCTCTCTAGCTAGAGCTGTCGTGTAGCTACTGCCCTGCCCGTACGATCGCGTCAAGTCGGTCAGCGTGTCGCCGGCTTGGTCAATCGCAAAGCAAAGCAAACAGCCACGAGCCCTGTGTCCGCTCTGTAGTTGACTCACTGTGTCGACGACTAGAGACTATAGTCGGTGTTGTTGTTGTTATTGCTGTTGTCATTTGCTGTTGTTGGTGTTATTGTTGTTTGCTGTCGTTGTTGTTATTGTTGTTTGCTGTCGTTGTTGTTGTTGTTGTTGTTGCTGTGCTGCTGTTGCGGTTGCTGCTGCTGCTGCGCGATGTCAGCTGCCAAGTTTCAGAGACAAGGTCTGCGTATAGCAGTTGCTACTGCTATTCAGATACATACAATGAGAACATGAAGAGGCCGATGAAAATGATGATGATGATGATGACGACGATTGGGGCTGCAGTTGTAATGCCAGGTGGAGCCACACCGTCGTCGGCTATAGCAGACAGAACAGCAACCATGGCGACAGCAGAAATGCAGCTGTAGAAAAAGCAGCAGCAGCTGCAGCCGCCGCCGCCTTGTGGGAGGATCTTTGATTTGATGGATGCGACAGATCGATGTCAGAATCTGCCGTCACCAGCAGTGCCAGCAGGAGCGACAACAACAGCAACAACAGCAACAACAACTACGACAACAACAAAGACAACAAGAACTACGATAAAAAAAAACAACAACAACAACAATAACAACAATAACAACATCAACGACGACTGCCGCGGCAGTGGCGCCGGCAGCGTCCGACCCCCGGAGCGTAACCCCCCAACAAGCGTGCTGGAATGGGTGTTTATCCGATTCACGTCGTTGATATGATCCACCACCGGTGAGAATGGATGTGAAGTCAGCCGCTGACCGTGGGGGATTGGAGGGATCCCGCAGTTGGACATTAATATACGTACGACCGCCGAGGGGGTCTGCGCTGGGTAGCATTGCAGAGAGATGCACAGGAATTCGTCGCAAAGAGGCTGCTCAATAAGGCTACCTCTAAACTACTCTTACTCTTGCTCCTACTACTACTACTACTACTAAAACTACTACGACTATGGTGGGGTTATCGTTGTTGTTCTTGTTGCTGAATTGATGCTGCTGCTATTGTTGTTGTTGCCGTTGTTGTTGTGGTTGTTGCCGTTGTTGTTGTGGTTGTTGCTGCTGAATTAATGTTGTTGTTGTTGTTGCTGAATTGATGCTGTTGTTGTTGCAGCCGCCGCCTCTTTCATTGTTGTCGCTGCTGTTGATATCGACTTTATTTCCGGCTTGCCTTGTAAAGACGGACATTTTGATTCGTCGTTTCGAATCGCGCGATGGATGATTCTGCTTGTATGCGTGCATATAGCATGTGCACGACAATGACAGTAAAGCGATCGGCTACGACAACGTATCGTAGCAAGTCGATCCATACAGGACGTTGCAACGAGAGCAGCAAATGTGCCACCACGTATTTAGTGCACTAACAGCATCCAATAGACGACTCTGAAAAGTGTGTCAACGTGTTTGCGTCATGAAATCGTTAGATTCATAATGCATGTCTATCGATCAATTGAATTACGCTTCTCTCATCTTATAAATATATATATATATATATATATATATATATAAGGCGGTATAAAATGCAACAGGTGATTTAAGTGGGCCATGATATCGTTAAATCGAGTCCAAGCTTAAATACTACTTGATAGTCTAGGTAGCTCCCCTTAGCTCTCATTGGGTTTATCTGTGCGGTTGCCTTTCATCGTTATACCGTTATGTGGAATTATTTAAAGCCCCTACGGGACATCTTTCGTGGGGAAGTTTCGGGAATGCATGATGTAGATGGTCTATTGGCAGCAGCTAAACGTGGCTAGCGTAGAACGTGAAACCCACTAAACCCGTATTTTTCCCCGACACCGTAGCCTCCGAATTGCGCTCCTTTTCGTCGAAACTTTACGGTGGGGTGAATGATAGTCATCAGCATTACAAATGCAATCGAGGAAGTGGTCGGATACGTTTTAGGAAAAGCATGTGCCCCACGGCAACTACACGACGGACAAACTAGTCTAAAATGAATACGTCCCGGAATGCGCTTTTTTTGGATGCTGCTTGGCCATATCACAAACTCAGCAGAGGATTGCTCGGGGATATACTTCATCACCACGTTATGGACTACACATGAATCCGCCCTCAGTCTAGTCAATCACGGATATATACGGAGCACGGCAGCGTAAAAGCTAGACCAATACGAATTACTTTAAAGAAGAAAGACCTTCAAAAACACATCAATTCACATACTTTTTTAAGGTTTGTGTACTAATGCAATTAACCTTAAGGCCTGCTAATGCCGAAGACAGCTCGGAGTACCTTAAGCCGTCAGCAAGGGTTGTTTTCCACTTGAAACGACACGCGATTATACGCATAAATACATGCCTGTACTCCCGGCCTATGACAACACAATTAATTAGATATACCACTTTGCTACAATGCATGACGCAGAGACAGATGGGGCAAATTATACATTTCACGTCATTTCGGGCATAAAAGTAAATACATTTAGCTTTTAGCAAAGGTATATAGACAAGTGTACTGTCAAACAATGTGTAACTAACCAGGGAATCTACATTCTATCGGAGTTTTATCTCCAATAAAAACTAATCCGTAGTTGTTGCATAAGGTTTCGACAGCAAAAACGTGCTATGGTGAAATATTGTACCTTAGTAGGTTTTGGTGTCGTAGATATCAACATAGAAATTGCTTCGCAATGCGACAGTGCTAATGAGTGGTTGCCAATTAGCAAATATGCAATCGATAAATGTTTGCTCATATATATATATATATATATATATATATATATATATTTATTATGTATATATATATAGAGAGAGAGAACGAGAGAGATCTATCGAAGGCCCAGTTGGCTATGCCGCGTCTAATGGAGTTCCACGGTCAGTGGAGCCTGAAGGATTTCGAATGCAGTTGCAACATTAGCGTGTTGAGGACGCCGCGTGAGCAGGTCACCGCCACAACACAGCTCAAAACAAGTGTGCACATACATACATACATACATGTAACGGTGACAGACAGCAACTGTTGTCGCCGGTGCAACAGTTGCCGCTACAGCCGGCGCAACAGCACCACCACCACCACCAACAACAACACAACGACCAAAGCGGCCAGTAGCAATACTACGCGTAATGAATGATAACGGCTTCTCCAATCAGACACGATTTAGTCAATCCCGCCGAGCCTGCTTGCCAGCCTGACGATGACGCCGCCGTTCACAGTGTCAGATGGATCCTGCACCAGCCTTAATTATATATATATATATGCATATATATGTATGTATATACATATATATACATAAATATGTATATATATATATATATATATATATATTATATTATATATGTATATATATATATATATATATATATATATATATATATATGGTTTCAATAAATTATTAGTAGAATCGTAGAAGCTGGTTACCTAAGCGCTAAGCATTTTTCCAATGGAATGGGGTGGAGGTGGAAGCGTCTTGTTTAGGAGTGACAGTGAAATGATTAGTATATGCGATTGCAAGCAGCGTCCCTTTTTTTGGCGGAGAGACTAGACAGTGTGTTCAAGAACACTCTGCTTTATTTAAAAAGACCCAACGTTGGCAAGCGCACGGCTTTCGATTTAACTAAATATGTACACAAATTAAGATGCGTATGTCTTATTTTTGAGCTTTTAGGCCCAGCTACTTAAAGATTCGCCTCTACGTTAATCAAACTTAGATACTCAAAAGTAGTCGCACTTTATGGGAATCACGTTTTTTTTATCAAATAGTTTTCTATTAAATATACCGTTGAGGATTTCTGCTGCTTTATCCAACGTATCATTTATGTCACCTTTGTATAACATAAAACTTATTTTTGTGCTACTAGAATTATTCGAAAAAACGACTTGTGCTGTTTCTCCTTGTCCCAGTAAAGACAGCGGTTTGCACTGAACATGTTTTCTTGCATAAATAAAGCTCCGCGCGCAAAGACTATGCGTGCAGGAAACTCCGTATGAGTTTCCTTTTCCGCAAAAGCCAGCGACAGTAGTCAACGTAATGTTGTTAATAATTAGTTGGTCTATCTTGGCTGATTCGTACATTGTGCACGGTGCGGCAAGCTCACACAATGTTTGCGAACACTTATTATTAGACTTATATTGGCCCTTTAGCACTTAACAACTCCACACTTATGAGTGAAAACTTTTAGACCCATCTTCGACGACTTCACAATTAACTCGTTTGGTACACATTGTAGCACGTTTGCATCATTATCGTTCCGAACAGGCATGGAAAACCGAAGATACCATCGGCGTATATTACATATTTAACCGATTTACGTATGATGTGTTTGACCTGATCGATAAAAAAAACATAAACAAGATACTTCTTAGTACAGTACACTGCGGACAACCAGTAAGAAAACTGCCCCCGCTCGATAATGTCCACCCCGACTTCCACTCCGAACGTCCGGTCTCTTAAAAAGTCAGAAATCCACTGGGTAATTTCAAGGCCAACTCCTTTAGATAGCAGTACGGAGATGAGTAGATCGTGGGGCATAGTTTCAAAGGCACTCTTGAAGTCACAGTAGATGACGTCTACGAGAAGTCCCTCACTAATCCATCGGCCTACACCGCTGAGGAACATAAGCAGACAATCGGTGGTCGACCGGCCCTTGCGGTAGGCAAACCGGGTGCTGCTCAGCAGATTCTGTTGCTCAGCACTGCTCAGGATTGCTGAGCAGACGATTCTTTCCAGAACCTTGCATGTCACCGCTGTTAGGGAGGCAGGGCGCTGTCTTGGTCCCGACTAGAGCAAGCACTGCAACCCCCGTTTTAGTATCATGAAGACCGCGCCTTCTTTACATAGTGGATCGTCACCGGTTACGTGAGTTGGTGCCGTCACTCCGAGCCAAAATAAAGCGGGGCAGAATGCAACGGAAACATGCGTCGTCACCTTCTTTTAGAAAAATCAAAGGCATTTCAACTCGGTCGACGAACTGAAGGACTCAGTGGTACACTGGACTCTGTCGCAGCCGCACGTCACCTGGGAACAGTGGATTCTTCGGTTCGGTTAACAGTGGGGGATAGTTGTTATCAGTTTTGTGGTGGTTACTTTTGAACAACGAGGGTTAATGACACCCACAGTATCGTTTCGTACATTTTCCATTGAAACTGCTTTACACTTCGAGTACGCAAGTAGGCTGCTTAATATTTGATAGAGCAATGTCTACATCGATATTACAAACACCTTTGCTGATTTACCGTCTCTCCTAAAATTGAACAATGAGAAGTATGCTGATTTCGACGAGTTCTACGACCTTCTAAAGTGCGTAGTAATCATCTCTAGACGTTCTGTATATATATATATATATATATATATATATATATATATATATATATATATATATATATATATATATATATATATATATATATATATATATATTTATCACTTCTTGAAGTCGCAACGCAATAGAGCTTTACTGAGTTACGTCATCCAAGTGCTTGTGACTTTATATATATATATATATATATATATATATACATACAGGTACATACATATGTATATAATTTCTACAGAAAAACAGCGTCGTCGTGGTTCCCCTCCCCGTGTAGGGATTGTTTCTAATTATTGTACTATTATTAAAAAGAATGGCGACTTTTATTTATTGGACTACTGCTAAGTTAAGTAGTCTGCAAGGATTAAGGCTCATCGTATTAAGCTTGAGCTGTTAAAGGCCATTCGTCAATCTGCGTTCATTCAGCTACTGCCTATTGGTCTGTCCATCTATTATATTTTATCATAAAGTTTTTTATTTTATTTTTTAACGAAAAAACAGAAACTGATAAATAAAGACAAATTGTTTTCGATGAGTGACGTGTACCAATCGATTGTTTCCGTGTCTGACAGAATAGATCAAATAAAAAGCACTGTTACAAAAATAATAACATTTGGTCCACTACGTCTAGTGAAAAAATCGGCCACGTAGTCAGCCAGCTATGACTTCAGAAAAATATGCAATCCTCGATTTGCTCATAGAATGAATTTAATTCATTCAACCAGGACTAAAGCATAGCCCATTTCCGGCACTTTGCATGGTTACTTCTCTGCTCTAGATCGGCGCCTGTGAGTCTTCGGCAAACCATCGCCAGTTGACGGTCGAACTTTGTGCAAGGGCAGCTGGATTATTTATGCTGTTAATATCGCTTGTACGTACATTTCTGTTTAAAAGATTTTGATATATATATATATATATATATATATATATATATATATATATATATATATGTAGAGCTCCAGAACCCCTCCAGAATATACTTTAATATATAGCTTATTGTCATTTAACGGCTAAAATAATGTCGCAGTGGAATGTTACAAGCGGCCTGAGTCA
The DNA here is from genome assembly GCA_003439945.1 of Dermanyssus gallinae. NCBI lineage: Eukaryota > Metazoa > Arthropoda > Arachnida > Mesostigmata > Dermanyssidae > Dermanyssus > Dermanyssus gallinae. The sequence continues at coordinate 125,529 of QVRM01005227.1, forward strand.
ACGATGCATGCAGCCCAGTCGAGAGCGGCTGCGCGCGAGTACATTATAAAGTACACGCACAGACACTAGAGCACACTTCGATAGAGCGGGACAATATTGACAATGATAGCCAAGCATCTATCATCGTGTGATAAAACGTTTATTATTAATATGATTATTAGGAGTCGTAACAGCAGCAACAGTAGCACTCCGTTGTTTTGCGTTCCTCTATGAGCGATGAGTCCAGTGAGTATGTCGTCCAAGTCAGCGTAACGGGCTGTGTAACTTGTTTCAGCGATATACTCGTCAGTATTACTGTCGGAGCGCATGCTGCACGTTTGGCGACGTACCAAATACATGCTTCAGTTATATATATATATATATATATATATATATATATGTGTGTATATATATAGAGAGAGAGAAGTACAAGTCGCCTAATTATTTTCGTTTCGAATATATAATACATGCCGCCTCCGGCAGGAGCGGAACGAACTCCGATGTCGTTAATTTCCTGCTGCGCTCTACCGAATCGACGTCACTCGCGCTGATCACTTCCCTACAATGGTCAATTTGTTATGTGACGCTGTCGTCGCTGTAGAGCGGTGCCAGCCGGTAACAGGAGACAAAAAGCAAAATCGAATGAGGCATCGACTTCGGTGGGGACGCGACATGCGGCTAGCTCTCCACGAGCCATTAATAATCGTAATAAAAAGAATAATTAGGAGAAATATAACCTGACATCTTTCTACTGTCGCTTCTGTTAGCCTCGGTAACAAGAACACTGCTTCTGTTGACTGACTACATTGTTCACTGCCTGATGGCATCGGCTTGTATTTTTCCCCATAGAGTATATATGTATATATATATATATATATATATAAATTTTTAGACAATTGTTGACACACATATATATATATATATATATATATATATATATATATTGTGGGCATCTGGGGGATCCACGGGCTCGCCCGGCGTGTATCCGAGAGCCAGTCGGCCTCCTGATAGATCCGCGGCACGCAAGGCTGGATAAATAAGGATTAACAAATATACTTATATCACCAACGGGTTCATTTTCGTGCTTATTCGAGCACTATTCGAGACACTTAGGAAACCCGGCCCCGAGACATAATCGCTTCTCCGGAAGATTGGCCAACGAATCGAACTGGCAACAGGGGAGAACAGAGCTCTTGACTATCTACTTCAACGGCTATCACTGGCGATTCAGTGCGATAGCAATAATGGGCTGCCTCGAGGACAATTTCGCTCCTCACAAGCTCTTGTGTGATGAGTTAATCATATATCCTTGTAACATTACAATTAAATAGTAATGAAAAAATAAACAAAACCGACATATATATATATATATATATATATATATATATATATATATATATATATATATATAAGGGTATCTACAGGTCCTTTTATGAGTGCTCACACATAGTTTTGTCTAAATAGAGAAATCGAAAGAAAAAAGTTTAGTGACGGCGATGTACTTAAATGCTTTGTTATAAATGATCATGGCAATATAGGCCCCACTGCACGGTATACTGTTGTGGGCCAATCCCATAATGTAGTCGTCGAAAGACATCGATTTCTTTGAATTTGAATTTCTCGATTCTGAGATCAGAGGCTTATGACTTTAACCCAGAATAGCTTTACTCAGTACGGTTTAAATCATAACTTATAGCTTATATAAGATGTATAGTATAATTCGTATCATATAACTACTATAAAGTCAACATTTTGTACTTTTTACAATCTGAATAGAGCTGCTGAGAATACTGTTTGTGGTACACGTGAGCCGCATTGGTGAGCATAAAACCGCATCTCTTAATTCACCCACGGTACAACGAACTAGTGCAATGAAGTCCCAAAATGAATGAAGCCTTAAGGAAACCTCAACCGGCGTATGATATCCATTTTTACCTGCAATACAAGATCAAGAAGATCATTTGCATAGTTGTTACATTTAAATTGCTTAACATTTAAGGGGATATGCGCGATCTCATATATATATATATATATATAGAAATTGCATATTCCAAAACTAAAATACATAAACCTAAAGTACACTTTAGGTTTATTTATATTACGTAAGTATATATATATATATAATACAAGGTAAGTCTAGACTATTTTTCAGAAGGTCAGCGCACAAGGTTTGCGTTAGCCGTGTCTGTCATCGAAGACGGCTTGTTGTTGACGTTGGTCTCTTAGTATGATGATGATGGCGACGATGATGGCGACAATGCCGCCCAGTTGGGGCCGGTTGCAGACGACGATGCTGGCGTCGAGGCTGGCTAAGAATGATAGTGCTGACGCTGAAGACAAAGACAAAAACGAAGCCCTTGTCGACGGCACTGTCGGCTGACTTTTCTAATGTTCACAGCTTCTACGGCCTCACTATTATTCTTATGGCTATACTACTACTACTAGTAATACTTGTTGTCATGGTTGCAACTGCCACCGTCAGCACGGCGTCTATGGCCTGCGCGCGGTCTGAGCGCGGAGTGTCACTCTGCCCCCCCTCCACATATCTGTTTCCGAATCTCGCGTTCGATCTGTGTGTGCGCCTCTTTAAGCAGCAGCAGCATGACGCCTCACGTAGAGGCCACACGTGATGTAAGACAAACGTCTCGCCGTCAACTGACGTGTCGCCGCTTACGTTGTGTCTACCTATTTGTGTATTTGTGAGAGTATATATGTGTATTTGTGAGAGTATATATATATATCTGTCTGTCTGTGGGTTTCTTTGCGTGTACATAAGCTTGTCTGAGAACGCGCCGCGCCCATAGACCCACCTCTAGAGCATTGATAGATATGGTCTATTTGCGGCCATGCTTACACAGAACACACGTGTCGCTCCCTGTCGCTCTTCTTGCTGTTTTGCTCTCCCTCTCTCTCTCTCTCTCTCTCGTTGGGACTCTTCCCTGTTTAGGTCGTGCCTCTCCCGCTGTCATTAACCACCATCTCTGCAGAGATTTAGTTTGCACCACGTTTTCTTCAAGTCTTCGCGTCTTCGCGAGAAAAGACACACTGACCTTCTGACCCTCATCCGCTAGCAGCCCGGCGTTCTTTTACATTCTAACTGTTCTAACTCATCTTCCTTCTTCGTCTATGATCACATACATATACCAACACAGATAGCTATATATATATATATATATATATATACATCATTCGTTTTTCTACCTCTCTCCTTTTTACCGTCGTTTTTCGTCGTGTTTCCAAGGTTGCTGAGCTTGCTACTGTTGTCGAGGCTACTCAAGCGACGCGACTTTAGCACCGACCGCGCGGACACTATGGGCACAGGAACAAGAAGAAGGCAAATCGTAATACAATGGCTGGTCGCCCCGAAGGTCGACCTCCAATGTCGTTTTTATTGTTGGTGTTTTGTTTTCTTGTTGTTGCTGTTGTTGTTGCTATTCGTTATGTCTACGGTCATTGTTGCTTGCTGTCGAGTTATTGTTGATGCTGCTGCTGCTGTAGTTAGCGTTAGTTGCTGTTGTTGTTGAGATCATTGCTGCTTGCTGGTGTTGTTGTTGTCGTTTTTGCCGCTGATGTAACAGACGTCGCGGCCTTCATTACCATGCTAATGATGATGATGATGATGATGATTATTTTATGATGGGTGTCGTTGGAACTACAGAGAAGCAACGCCAAAATGACGCTGAGTGGTTACCAACATTCAAGCAATATTGACAATTGATACTATTGTAAGATTATGAAATTCATATATTATTAATTTTCATGTCTGCACATATTTGTATTGAAGCCTGGTTCCAAAACTATTATTATCATTATTATTATTATTATTGTTATTTTTATTATTGCCGTCGTTGTAACTGTTGCGTTGAAGTCTTGCGCTGTGGTCTTACCACACTCACCGGCTCAGCTGTGCTGAAAACCTTCTCTGCTGACAACGACAATAAGAACAACAACAACATCAACGACAACAACAACAAAAAGAACAACAACAACGACGCGAACAACAACGACAGTAATGGCAGACGGCCGCGATATAGGCGAACCATTTTTCTCTCTGTTACCCTCCGAGGTGAGCGTGAAGGTCTGCGGTGCTGTCGTCAAACGAAATGACCCACCACGTCTCATCGAAGCTTGGCTTGCATTTTCCTCCGGTGTTTCAGGCGCGAAACACCGACACCCTTCAAGCTAGAAGGCCACGACAATTAGTGTATATGTCAATGCTTGCTATGCATAGCTCTAGCGTCTAGACTCGTCTGTCGATAAAAATTGTGTTTTTATACGTTATCTTTAGACGTAACTATGTATGCATGTGCCTGTGTGTGTGGGAGCGCCGGGCGTGTAGATTCGTGTGGCGTCATGCACGCTTGACTTTAGGAAAGCTTGGGCAACAAATAAATCAGCTAGCTATTGTTAACTGTGAGTAATACCAATTACGAGATGGCCAAGGCCTTGCACGGAAGAGCAGGGAACAGATCAGAACGTATGCCACCACCAGGGCCAACGTTAGCGGCGCTGATCTATGTACTACTACTGATCCTGCTTTTGCTAATTTAGTAGTAATTAATAGTATTAGCGGCATTTTATTGCGTCTGCGTATGTCTGCGTAATGCACAACCGTCCTTTTTTTGTTTGCTATTTTGCAGCTCTTGGTGTCAAGCTAACTTTCACCTTCTTGCTTATGTATTCTCGAAATTCACCCACTGGCTAAGCGCTCGCAGATGTGAGCTGCAGTAAACAGTTGAATTTTTCACTTACATAGAAACGTTGATATTAAATGTTTCGTTACATAGAAACGAATCAAGCGATCGAATTGCAGCAGTTACATAGAGCTGACTGTGAGTCAAACGGCAGTTACATCGAGGTGAAAAAAAAAAACACTCAAAAGAGGCATTACCTGAACAGAATTGCAATGACATTTACGTCACGTTTTCTTTCACAAACGGTATTCATAGAATCGGCGTTACATCGAGATGAGTGGAAGATCAGCATCGAATTGCAGAACCACATCGACGTTCATCGAACGAAGTTGCATTGAACTACAGTCACATAAGGGTTGATGTAACAGTTACATAGAAGTTGGCATTGATAAAAGATAATACTGTCCCGAGGCATGAGGCAAGAGTGCCTTACGCATGTATGACGGACAGTAGGTGCACATTGTGCAGAGCGAGCTATTGTCCAGGCCTAGCCATACTAGAGCAGAGAAGGCTCTTCCTAACTCTCGTTCTCGTCGGAACTTTTTAATCGGCTGTCCAGTTGTCGCGTTTGTTTGAGATCTCGATTGTTCTTAAACTACTTTTTGTGATAGAAGAAGAACAATTAAAATAAGATGAAGACACATCGATAGATATATATATATGCTGTGGAGAGCTGAAGCTTATCTGGAACGGCGGTAAAAATGTATTTGTGGAGTCTTAATTTCATACATCTACGTAACCACGGCGTTCGAGGGAACATGTGCATACGAGCTAGTTTATATGCAGCCGACGCATTACCATGCAGACATAAGTAACAAACAAATTAGGTCACCACAAACTAAAGCAGTCTCCGTTTGTGCAGACTCCGACGCCTGGTCTCTCCTGGTCATACACTAGCACAGAGGGTGTTTGCGGGCTCACAGGTCGACCCACGTATGTACGATGCAGATTGTATGGGTGTGTCTTTTTGTGGTCTCGACTGGTGTTTGTGTCCTGTTGTTATACCGCATTGCGCCACTTAATCAAAAGTGAGCTCCACCTACCCTAGTCTATATATATATCTATCTATCGTAGGAGCTACCAGCAGGTGGCGATCGTGAGATGACGGGAAGCAGGAAAAAGACCATCCCGTTACCATAGCACAATACTACGAACGTCGCGAGTTGGAGATTGATGGACTTTTAGTAGCGCTTGTATTACGCTGTTCTTCTGGTGTTTCTTCGTCTACTCCAACCTCCTGAGGCTAACTTGAAAGCTGCTTCTAGCTGGAAAACGGCCGCGCACTTATCCACGCGTCCTCTTCGATGGCTAAAATGTTCTTCAAGCTGCTTGTTCAGCGTTTGTTGAACTTCCACCACGGGAGGGGTAGGCCCGAACTTTGTCCGAATTAGAGTCGTGTTTATGAGATGGTTTCACTTAGCTTTCAAATGTTCGTAACTATTTTAAAACACTTAGAATTTAGCAGTCGCAGCCGATATAAAGCTAAGCAGTCGAGCCCGGTGGCGTGGTGGCATGCGTCTGCGCCTCCCGACCGGAGGAGACACTAGATAGGTGCGCGGGTTCGAGTCCCACCGTTGCCCCACATTTGTATTTATGGGGGTCCGTCTATGATGTAATGCTAAAAGCAGTCCCATGCACGGTAAATCTTGGCTGAGAGTCAGCCCCAAAGGATTCGATATAAAGCTAGTTTTAAACAAACCCGACCTTGTTTTTGAACAATCAAAAACATTGTTCGGGTTTAGTTCCACCGTCGTAGTATAGCAAAGCATTTAGTTCTTCTTTGTTGTCGCAGCTTCCGATGACAGACCTAGGCAAATAAGTTTGACATTCACATTGACGCGTCCATGACCCTCCAGTTATTTTGACGGGACTTTTCATAGGTGTCTCCTTGGCCTGTCTGGATCTTGCTTAGCTCCGCTGTTCAACCAGTTGTCTAACCGCCATATGTGAATTCCTGGTCGGCTAACTGTACGCGGTTTACTAATTCGTTCGCGTCAGACTAGAGCGTAGAGAAATTATGCACCTCTTCCCTGCTTATGATAAGAGTCCCTGCTCAGCCAGGCAGACCAGGGGTCGTCACGCTCATTCTGGGGTCCTTGTGGTCGAGTGCTAAATAATTTACGCTTTCTTGCGTCTTGCCACCACGCGTGTAGGTTTGCCAAAGCCCACAATGTTTTCACTGCCGCTGTAGTAGCATCGCTGTTTAAGTGCGATTTGCACCGCTATGTACATTTGTTACAGCTCCTGAGTTAGTCGAGTAGTGATACCGCCCTAAACAGGTTCTATTCATACTTGTACTAGAAACTTTATTTTTGTGTCTTGTATATGTGTCGATACATCCTGGCGTAACGATAACACGTTTATGTGTGTCAAATAGACATATCTATATGTACATACATAGAACGTATACATAAATAATTTATGTTCCGTATAATACATTACGTATATGTTACACATATCACGAAGGATACGTCTACGCCAGTGTGCCTAGTGAGAGGTGTATATATATATTTTTTAAAAATATAATTTGATTATTTAGTTTATTTTCCGTATAATACTTTTTGTATATATTACATGTATCACAATGGATTAGCTAACCCAATGTGCATAGTGGGCGCGTATTGTGATTGTCACGTGTCCGTTTTGATGGGGCCATATATATATACAGGGTGTTCCTATTTGTGTGGCCAAAACGCTAGGGTATGGTCAAACTCGGTGAGAAAATCATTTTTGCCAATGGGTGGAAGCCGGGAAAACGTTTTGTTTAGGGGTGAGGATGAAATTTATAAAAGCAGTTATTCAGCCTTTTTTCTTCTACATAGTTGTGCAAAATCTACGTTTGCGGGAGAACCAGTCAACGCACAAAGGAACCGATCATACCGGTGTGTTTGGCGGAAAATTCTGCACAAAGTATACATTACTAGCTTGCGTAGCAAAAAGCGAATAGCCAGATTAAGGAAAGTCATAAAAAGTCGAAATGTTACGTTAACGCTTTTTTGTGCAACATCGTAATTTTTTCCATTACGACCAAAAATGCACGTCCAAAAGACTACTCTCAGGCAATAGCAGATTTAATGCCTATCATTTTCGTATCAAGGTGATGGTGCTGCGTTACGTAGTTGTCAAGTCACTAAGCTTTTTCGACAGTCATAGTTGTTATGTTTTACGTGCAAGTTTTCACGTTCAGAACCGTAAAAATTTGCCAAGACGTTTCCGCCCCCTCCTTCCACTAGAAAAATTTATTCTCTTGTTGAGTTCTACCAAACCTCAAAATATGTATTTAACTTTCTCATACGCCCTATGGAAATATGCATGCGTTCGCTTTCGATATGGCTATCGAAAAAGCTTAGTTACTTGGCAACTACGTAACGCAGCACCATCACTTTGGTACGAATGCAGTGGGCATTAAATTGGCTATTGCCTGAGCGTAGTCTTTTGAACGTACATTTTCGGTCGTAATGGAAAAAATTACGATGTTGCACAAAAAAGCGTTAACGTAACATTTTGACTTTTTATGACTTTCCTTAATCTGGCTATTCGCTTTTTGCTACGCAAGCTAGTAATGTATACTTTATTGTGCAGAATTTTCCGCCAAACACGCCGGTATGATCGGTTCCTTTGTGCGTTGACTGGTTCTCCCGCAAACGTAGATTTTGCACAACTATGTAGAAGAAAAAAGGCTGAATAACTGCTTTTATAAATTTCATCTTCACTCCTAAACAAAACGTTTTCCCGGCTTCCACCCATTGGCAAAAATGATTTTCTCACCGAGTTTGACCATACCCTAGCGTTTTGGTCACACAAATAGGAACACCCTGTATATATATATATATATATATATATATATATGGAGGTGATGGTAACGATGATAGCTCTCGTTGTGAGCTTCATTTGCGGTTGCTTTTGTGGCAAAAGCTCCATCTTTTTTGTGGGCTAGATCTATTAGTTGTTGCTGTTACCTGTAATCTGAACTAAATTATTAGTATTTTCCAGTCTCGCAGGCCTCGCAAACCTCGCCATATTTTTGCTTATTATAGTTCTATTGATACGGGTTTTGTTACGCTACTGCGGCTTAGAATAATGGAACAACAACGTAAGGACATACGGTAACAGTTGTTCATGTCAGTTTAATGCGATACCTTCAAATATACACATTAATTCTGAGCTTGCTTCTTGCGGTTAAACCCAAAACTTTTTTTACTTATTTTTTGGGTGTTTGCGTAGATCTGCATGGAAGCTCGATAACAGTAGTAGTATTGGTATTGTCGCCACAATTATTGTGTTGTTCTCGTTGCCGCCGCGTTATTGTTTCTAGTTTGTAGCTGCTTTTTATGGGCCATTCCTGTCATGCATTCGTTCGTTGTAAAGCTATGGTGCAGAGTGTTAATTAAGAGTGTGCAGATTCTTTTTAGCATGTTGTTGTATAGCATAAATCAAAGCCAGTATATCAAATATATCCACAAGTAATCCTTTATATATATATATATATATATATATATATATCATCACCAGCATTAATTCTGTCGTTTGTTTATGTAGCTTGAGTTGGAGCCCGACCTGTGCAGGGTTGTATTGTATATCGCGTTCGAATTTGCACTATTGAGTTCGACTAGACAATTGTCGGAATTTCATTCATATGAGTGAATGAAAAGGGTGCGTTTATTTTTTGGTTGAATGGTAGACGACCATTGATCGCTCAGATCAAGCATCGCTTTCTGTCTGACGCTGCATGCTCGTGCTTTGAGTGTGCCAATTGTGACAATGCGCGCGGCCACAAGCACCGTTGAACAACAAAGTAAACAAATAGTCGTCGCCGCCAGAGACATGACAGTAACGTGGGTTGCGAATCGGCAGTATCAATATTTATATCAAAAGGAAGATGAGGGCGACAAAAAACATTTTGTCGCCACAAAGCGTCCGTTCGACGAGCTTCAAGTTCGAAATAATTTGAAGACTAGATCGGGAATCGTCAAAATGACTGCGTACAGACGCGAGCAGATTCACCGACGACAGTAGACGGTAGAAGTATTCATGAAAGAGTGGGGGTACCGAGTAGTTGATAGGGCTACTGCTAAGATACTTAGAATAGAATGCATAAGCAGAACAAAAAACCAAACAAGAAGAGAGAAAACCAAAAAAAAGTTGAAAAGAAAACAATTTCTATGATGTGCTCCATTATCGAGATACCGTACGACCGGTGCATCAAATCGGTTCTAGAATACAGTTAACGAATACTTAAAATGTATTCGTTCTTCTTGAAGTAGAATAATTAAGGGTTCAATGATAATAACAATAATAAGAAAGGATACAGCAATCTTGAGAACACCTATATGCCTGCGCATTTTAGGTGTTTGTACATGTGCAAGATATTTAGAGCACGTAATCTTACATTCACCCACACATGACGTACATTTAGCAAGCATGTGGCGGCGTAGTCTCTACTCAAAGTTGTCATCTGACGGAGTATCACCGATTCGATCCTTGCAGTTGATCGAATTTCTTTTGAGCGCCGACGATACTCATTGAGAATAGATGTACAGGTAGTTCAATAAGTTCTTAGAATAAAAACCAAGAATTTTCCAAATCATGCTTTTAAATTTATCTTATTCGATATACTCCCCGAGATGCTCAATACACTTTTCCCACCAAGATTTCAGAGCTTTTATACCTCTTAAGTAGAATTCCGCGTCTTTAGACTGAAAATAGGCATTGACAGCAGCCTTAACCTCTTCATTGCTGGAAAAACGCTTTCCACCGAGACTATTCTTCAAATGTTCGAAGAGGAAATAATCAGAGGGGGCCAGGTCTGGAGAATAGGAAGGTTGTTCAATAAGTTCGAACCTCAGTTGGGCCAATTTTGCCGATGCTTGCCGGGACTTGTGTGCAGGAGCATTGTCCTGGTGAAACAGGACAACCTTCTTCTGCAAAGCGGGCCGTTTCACGATGAGTTCTTGCTAAAGGCAGTCCAACAGTCTTGCATAATATTCTCCTGTGATCGTTTTACCGCTCTCAAGGTAGTCGACCAGCATTATTCTACGTTGGTCTTAAAAAACTGTAGCCATCACCTTTCCGGTCAATGCCGTTGTCCGCACCCTCTTCGGAGGTCCTTCATCAGGTGCACACCATTGGCAAGATGCTTCTTGGGTCTCGGGAGTGTAGTGATAGACCCAGCTTTCATCGACGGTCATGAATCTGCGCCAAAAATCCGACGGATTGTTCGACATCTTGGCCAAATTTTGCTGTGAAGCGAAAACAGGCGCGTTTTTTGGCCTTGGTTGAGCAAATGCGGCAGCCATTTTTCTCTGAGCTCTTTCATCTTCAAGTTTTCGTATAGGATAAAATGCACACTACCTAAACTAATTCCTAATGCCTCCGCTATCTCCTTAATGTTCATTCGCTTATCTGTGCCAATGATGTTTCGCACTTTCTCTATGTTTTCCTCATCAGTTGCCGTTTTTTGGCCTCCTGGACGTAGTTCATTCTCGGTGCTCCTGCGACCTCTTTTTAACACATTAATCCAGTTGGAAACAGTGGCAAAACATGGCGCAGAGTCACCGTACGTCTCGTCCAACCCAATTTTTACTTGGGTCGCATTCCAACCTTTGATATAAAAATGCTTGATAACCACTCGAAACTCGTTTTTCTTCATTTTTAAAAATCACGCCGATACGTTGCACGGGAAAAGCTATCAAACGAAATCGCAACGGCCAATCACCATAATATTTTGAGTGCTAGCAGTCGAAAAGTTGCAGTTCCTAATAGCGGTGGAAGCGCGCCAAAATTCGAATTCTAAAAAGCTCATTCTAAGAACTTATTGAACTACCTGTATATATGATGTATAGGATAAACCATACCGCTGAGAGTCATGATCGACCATGCTGCTACCACCACACGGACTGCAACCGGGAAAACCTATATATCTCAACATGTTTGCCTATGCTGCTGATCTACGCGCCACTGATATAAAAGGGTGGCATATGTGCTTACGGTATACACGTCAAGCGTATAATAAAGCCATCCATCCATGCATACAAGCATATACAGATGCACACGCACATACATCAAGCAATGTACATCTCTGTATAGTCTGAGTATGTTAGGCTATCAGTTGCTTGTGTGGTTTATCTGAACGCACATTTATTAGACGCAATAACAAGCATCGTGTATACACGAATAGCAACGAAGCGCAGCGGTGGTTGTCAATGATTCTTTCAAAATCAGCAACAGCACGGACATCTTTGTTATCATCGTTGCTGTTAGAGTCGTAACCGTAGCCTAGACCAGTATCCAGAGCAGGCATGATTTGCCAGATGAAGATGATGATAACAACAACAACAACAACAACAACACTAACACCAACAGTAGCATTATTCCTAGAGCTGTTACTAATCCGTCTCCTCCAACAACAAAGCCAACAACAACAGCAATAACAATTTGCAGTAATTTGCAGTAACATCAGCAACAGGTAGAGCAACATATCTCGGGAACAGCAAGAGATCACAACAATATCAGTTTATCAACAACAACACAACAACATAATTATCAACAACAGCTAAACCAGCGACGCAGCAGCAGCAGCAAGAACAGCATAACCAACAATACTAGCGGCAACCTTCATTGCCTCGCTAGTATTGATGAACAGATGGATTATCCTCGCGTACGATTTTAACATAAAAACAACAAACATAACAAATATCGTTATCAGCTGCAATCATGATAAAGATGGCCAGAATAAAGCGACGGCTCTAAATATTAAGAGCGGTAACAAAAATACATAGTAACACAAATCGTAAGAACAGGAAGAAGAAGTCAAGGAATACGAAGAAGAAGAATAACAACAACAACAACAACAACATTAATTACAATCTATTAAGTACAATTAAATTCATAATATAGATTAAATAATTCGTATTAATTAAGTACAACCCTAGACAATACAACAGCTGAGCAACAGTTAGCAACAAAATACGTTAGCTACAACAACGATCGTCAATCCTACAAAATCATCTCTCAAAACAACAACAGCAATGCATTAAAAACAACATCTTGACAACAGCCGCAACAACAAACTCCTTTCCCATAAAAGCAACACTAATATCAACAACAATAATGGCACTGGTAAAGGTTAAGGGTAGTCGAAAAGTTTTTACACCGGGTTGAAACCCCTCAAGGAGCAAACGAGCCCTCTTTATGCGGCTATCATCGACATCACAGCATAGAAGAAACAGGGGCAGCTCTTGTTGTTGTCATGATTGTTGTTGCTGTGATTGTGAATGCTCAATTTGTTCCGTTCTAAATATCTTTCTTATTCGTGCTGTTGTTGTTATTGTTGTTGTTGCTGATGTTGTTGTTATTCCCATTCATCACGATAGACAGCGTTGCGTCCGCTTGTTGGCGATCCAGCAGTGGAGGCTTGTCTTGATCTTTTCCCATCTCTGTACAGCCGTGCACGGCTTGCCGCTATTCCCAACGATCAGGCCTGACCGTTGGTCGGATCATCCACATCACCGGCTGATGATAATTGTGGGAGTCGCATATGACGGCCGTGGTAATTGCATGTGAGGATGTTGTTGTTGTTGTTGTTGTTGTTGTTGTTGCTGCTGCTATGTTGTTGCTAAAGAGAATGAGGACTTACGTGTACATAATGAGGATGATGATCATAATCAAATCTTCTCGATTACGACTACTACGATGTCTAGTTCGACGATAACTGCGCCTACTACAAATGTTACGACGAATCTTAATCACGCACTGGTTAGTAATCTTTGTGCATTGGATCGGCGTAGTTGTCTTCACCGTTGTTGACGCCGCTGCGGCCACCGTGGCCGCCGTAAGCGTCGCCGTAGATCAGACGTGACCGCCGTCTAGAGTCTGACTGGCGTCCGTGAGCAAGCTCGCACGGATTCACGGATTCATGCACGATGAACGCACGTAACGTTGTCATCAGCAATAGTAACACAGCGCTGCAGATGTTTTGCCGGTCTTCACCGCTGTGGCTTGGCCAGGCCGATTATTTGGGCGAACCGATCAGGTTCACGTCTTCATAGCGGTTTCTCTCGGCCCCTCTGGGTTGGCTTGTTCGTGTGTTGATCATTCTCCGTATAGTCTTCCTGGCAGTCATAATAATAATAATAATAATATTATTTCTTTTAGAACAAGGGTTTATTATTTTCATTATGTACATATATATATATATATATATATATATATATATAGTATTATGCCAAAGAACCAAATCAACTTCATGATACAGTATAGCACGCTGCGGCAATTTCCGTATTATTATTATTAGCATTCATTCGATTTTTCGGTATGCCCCTACTAATTGTGGGACCCAAACGTGTACCCGCCTAGACTCGCCCCCACTTCTCAATCCATAGAGCCGATTATAGCGACGGCGTTTCCCCTAAACACTGCGAGCGAGAGTTTCTGACGCAAAAACTCGCCCTCGCGCTAGTCACCCGTGTTGGTACTAATTCTGATATCTAGGTCTTTGAGGAAGATTATTATTATTATTATTGAGGACCACGTGGTAAAGGCATTCAGTCTCGAGCCATCTTTATCAGCGCTTGGAACAAAGATATACTAAAACTGACAAAAGAGTTTGGAAATAGCTCGTTTAAGCCACAGCAGTCAAAATCGCCTGCATTCCTCCGACATAGGGTGTCATTGGAACTAAGGAGACAATGCCAAGGTGATGTTGAGTGGCCATCGACACCCGAGCATTAATTATATAAGCAATATTGAAGTTGTTACATACTTAATACATTAGTAATTGTGATTCATGTACATAACATTTTAGACAAAGTTTTTGCCGTGTGACCATTGATTGATTAATTGTTTTTTTTTTCGCTTGATAAGTGTATGTACACATATCACCCTTTTATATCAGGGGCGCATAACGCTGCAGCTATTAATTACTTATATTGTACTCCCCCGTTTTGGGCCATTATGTGTTGAGCACCTTCCATCGAGATAACCCCTGCTTCGCAATCTCTACCTGTGCCTATTCTATAATACATCCTTGCATATCCCTAGCGCCTCCCCTATTTCTACATCCCTAGTCCCTCCCAGTTGTTCATACTCCCTAACCAGGTAATGTATCGTTTCCTTTCTTATACCGCAAACCCGACAAACCGTTGTTTCTTATTCCTCGTAGCAGTGTCGCTGCACCCTCGTGTCTAACATACCGACTCTCGCATCCGTTAACAGCCCGCTGCCTTTTGTATTATCATGTAGCCATGCTACTCCACCCCTTTGCGATTTCATATTCCCGTATACTTCCTTTAAACTAGTTTTCTGCATAAGTGCTGTCCGCCACTTCTGTTTATATGCTGTCTTTACCCTACTTTTAACTTGCCACCTGGATATAGCAGTGTCTGTCGATTGTTTACTACTGAGTCCTATCTGTCTTGCCGCGGATTCCACCCTCATGTTTCATTTTGTTTTTACTCCCACTGCCTTTTTACCGACTGAATTTTTAAAGCTATCATTCGTTATTCAATGTCTTAATTCTACTACAATACCTCAGCTTACTGTGCACTTCTCTGTCAATAAATTCTGACATACCGTACTTCCCTTCAAGAAACTCTCTGCTACAATTGAAACGGCAGCCCAATGATAATCGAATTATTTCTCTCTAAATCCCTTCTAATTTCCTCTATAAATCCGGGCTATGCACAACCGCTATAGGGGAATAGGACCCAATGCTGCTTATAACTGCCAGTGCGTTCCCATTTTTTCTTTTTTATGTTCTTGAACAATGTTTTATGTACACCCAGCGCTGATGCGGAGTAGCGCGTGGGAAGTGTAGGACTTCCCGGTAGTATGGGTATAGAGAGAGAGAGAAAGAGGGAGAGAGAGAGAAAAAAGGAAAGAGGAGAAAAAGAGATTAAGCAGACGATTTATGAGTGAGCTTACAAGTTGTCTCTGGTATCGGCTCTTCTGTTGCTTCTGCTGTTGCTGCTGCGTCGTCGTCTGTATGTTAGTGCTGTCATGGACCACTTACACACTTACTGCTTGGTACACGTCGACATTGGTCGACCTTCTACAATATGAGTTATATGATATTAGTACATAATTGACGTCGTCAATATAAAGAACCATGGACCCGACAGCCATATTGATCAGAAAAACAGCAACAACAACAACAGCAGCAGAAGCAGAAGCAACAACAAACAACGCTGCACTGCATAAACGATGCAGTATAACAACGAAAAGCTACGCTGCGCCAGCACAAGCGCGTTGACCGGAAGCGTTAACCGATGACGACTCTATAGGCGGCGGCGACGCAAATCCGTACAGCACGCGCATTGGTATTCGCCAATCCAGCGTTATACGTACCGTATTATTATTATTATTATTATTATTATTATTGTTGTTGTTATTATTAGTGTTATTATTATTATTATTATTATTATTTTTTATTACCATTCACTTATTACAATTGTGAGGTATGAACGTTTATCCTGCTCCGGTCGCTTTCTATCAATTCATGGCGCCTATGATGGAAGCCACATTTCCTCTACAAACGGCCAAAGACATCATCTGTCTCAAAAACATGGCCTCGCGTCGATCGCCCGTAACTTCTGCTATGCGTTTTCCGATATCTTTCAGGATTTTCGCTGTACCTGAGCTGATGGGGCCGAGCGTCTCTAATGTAATGGGTACAAAGTGATAGCTTCTAGATAGCTCGAGATACTTCCTTCGTTTTTCAGAATCCGCGCGCTCGGCTACCCATCCCGACTCAACGGCGCTGTGGTGTAAATACGATAAGGCCGCCGTGCATGAAACCGTTACATCCCATACAATTATTATTATTAATGATAGTACAGCACGTATTAATGTTGGTAGTAGTAGTAGAAGTATTCTACAACTAAATGTAGTATTTATTTATTTGATTTAGCAGTAGTAGAAGTATTCGACAGTCGAACTGTTTCATCATAGCATAGTCTCCCCCTTTAGATCGAAATGCCGATTCTTCCGCCGGACGTTAGCGGTTGCGGTGCCGCGGGTCATTCGAAGTTTTGACGCCGTCCCGTTTTGCCCGTCCAGCCTGTGCAGTCTTCTCGTCGTCGTCGTCGTCGCCGGAGAAAGAAGTGTAGTGAATTGTAGGAGACACAGAACGACCTGAACAAACGCAGTGGCAAAAGCCAGCAACGTCGTTAGTGACATTTCAGTCATCATCGCTATAATAATAATCTCACTACTACCGTCATCAGCATCTCATCATCGCAATCATTTGTCATCATCAACCATCCTAATCAAATGATCGTGCGTCGCGTGCCTATCTACACCGTCGCCGATTCGACGCCGTCCTGACTGACTATCAGCATGTTGTTGTTTTTTTAGTATTATTATTATTATCATCAGCGTCCCTCAGGTCACGGTATTTTGTATATATATATATATATATATATATATATGCGGTGTTCACCCTTTGAAATGCAGATTGTCGACCACCGCCGAATCCGGTTTGGCGGGGCAAAGGCTAGGTTCGAACATACGTTAACCTGCGTTAAAGAACACGGGCTTTCGTTCAAAAATAATACTACAATACTAAACGTATGTATACTGACGTATATATATGTATATATATATATATATATATATATATATATATATACGAAATGTGCGATGACGAGGGAAACAAACTTCGGTAGAGAAACTGAACATACCGGCGTAGTTAGAAGAAAACTGATGGGGACAGCTAGCGTACGGCCTGGTATGGCAGCAGCAGCTAATTCCCCCCTCTCCCGTATCATGGAACTCTATAGGAGTCCGACATCCGGTGCAAAATAACTTAGGGTAATCATATCACCAATCGGACTACCGATTTCGTTCGAGAGCAATCCTCATGCGTACTTTCCTCCTGAATGTGTGTGTTTGTTTTATAAGTTTTTTTTAATGTATTAAACGTGAACGATAAAAACGAGGCATAGAAAGACAACCTCAATATCATTAAAACAATTCGTATTTAAACGTGTTTTTCGACTTCTTCAAGTTCCCTGGTCAAACTGGGCCGTATATATATATATATATATATATATATATATATATATGTATATATATAGTAATTATTGCATTTTCCGCTAGCCGGGCAATGAACTCCCAGTTGACTTGCTCTGATGTTACTTGTCAGATTTATTGGCAGATTGTCTCACCAACATTTATTCGCGGCGGCATTATGACGCGTTCTCAATCTATCCGTGCACAATCTGGTGAAGCACTTCGTGAAGCAATGCAGAAACACCTACAGAGACTCACATTTAGTGTCACTATATATATATATATATATACATTACGTATACAGCATATGTTTGGTATACGTTAAACAAACGTCTACCATTCATCTGGTATCGAACTCGCGACAACGATATAATTTAGAGCTGTACTTTCTCTACTCTGTCTTATTGGATATATATTTATATATATATATATATATATATATATATATATATATATATATATATATATATATATATATATATCATTATACCAAACGAACTCGATTGCATTTGGGAGATCATCGGCTGAACCGACTGCTTTTGAGCAGATTTATAGTTTCCAGACTAGCGTGAATGATATACAAATGAACGAACGCATGTGTGATCTATGTGTATTTATAAGTACATCTTCGCCTGCATACAGGGTTAGTTGAAACCACTAACGGGCTTCATGCCTTCTGTGTGTATGTTGTTAGGCATTCCCACGCAAAGAAGAAGGAGGTAAACTAAACAATCTTTGTTATAGTATATACTATTATTGTTGTTACATTATATGATATTATTGTTGTTATGTTATATGATATTATTGTTGTGATAATATATGCGATTATTGTTGTTATGTTATATACTATTTTTTTTGTTACTAGTCTTAGATCAAGTAGTAAATCTAACCGTTGAGTGTGTCATCGCTTCGTTGAATGCTTTCGCGAAGATGCCTTCAAATTTGACAGTCGATTAAATAGCGATACCAAAAACACAAGCAATTTCACTTTGGGCCTCGTCGTAACGGGTTTAGTCTGTTACTTATGTTGACCTTTGAGGCTCAAATTGAGATAATCTGCAAAGATAGGGAGCTACATGACTAACAAGTTTACACGAAAGGTTTGCACGACTAAACGCTGTTGTCGGGCTGAAGCGTTAACCTTATACAATTCTTAAAAGTAGTGCTGTTTTGTTAAACTGTTTAGATCATTTCGGCTGCAGTTTTTCTGTCACTCATTTTATATTATAAAGTGGACATGTTGAGATATATCTAGGGTTTCCACAACGGTCCCTATGGCAGTAAAGTTGTTGATTCTCAGTGATCTACTTTATCATATACTTTTTTAATGAGCATCGCTTAAAGAAACTTCGATTAACAGACATCGAACCGCTAGCGACACCCCGGTAGATGACAATCATGACTAGCACACTTCTCTCATAGGCCATGCCGTCATTCATATATATATATATATATATATATATATATATATATATATATATATATATATATACATACATATATATTATTTCGCCCTAAGGCTTGTTTCTGTCAGCTCGTTCGCGGCGAAAATGTCTCGATAATGTTATTGCTCCTATATTATTACAGTTAATCCTGCGTAATGATGGCTCGCAGTTTTGCCGTTGAACGTTAGCCTTTGGTTGACACGTCATCTCATGCGAGCTTTCAGAACGTCTAGGGAGCTCTAAGTTGCAGACCGAGTGCGGCGGCGACGTCAATGACCTCAACAAACAGCGAGCGCGTCGTACCGTCAATGTCCGTACAAACGTCAAGTCAGCGACATTCATATCTTTGTGCATAATCGCTGTCACTTGTGCCGCCTCCTATCCTAACCACGACACCAACCGTAGCGACATCAACAACAAAGGCAAAACCGTAACAACAACAACGACAACGACAACAACAAAGGAAACAGTCGCAGCAACAACAACAACAACAGTAACAGCCACAACAACGACAACAACAATAACAACAACAATGACAGAATCATCATCAACAATTACCGTAGCAGCAGCAGCAGTTTGCTTAACAAGTCGCAATATAGAGATAGACAACTAATGATTACATATTCGCACCGACCCAACACGCCAGCGAGTGGCATCTAGTGAGCTATCTATCGCATATCTGTTTTTCTATCGGTGTTAACACATAGATGTCAACAGCAACAGCAACAACAACAACAACAACAACATCACCAACAACAACAACAACAACAACAACAATGACAACATGATCAACCGCGACAATAATTAGAAGGTGTCTACGTCTGTTCCGCCTGTCCCGGCGGTCATCGCCGCCTTTCTTCGTCATCCTCATCGTCATCATCATATTATAGTATAGTCATTGACCTTTCTGGTTGGCTGTCGCTGTCTGATGATGGCCTGTCCTAGACAAGTCAAGCCGAGCCGGCCGACGGAAGCAGTATTCAGTCTCCAAAGAATCGATTAAAATCCGACGTTTGCCCCCGACGCTCGATAGAGAACGAGAGACACGGAAGAACCGCTCGAATTGCTGCTGTGTCTCGTCATGCTGTCTCTTCCGTCAATGACCGTCAGATCATCACGTACGAACTGACAGATCTATAAATATATATATATATATATATATTTATATAGATAAATATTTATATATATAGAGAGGGAGAGAGAGACGTACAAAGCAGTGAGCGAAGGGCGAGATTTGATATTGGAAAATCGTCCCCTATTCTGACACTCGTTCGTCGTAGATGAAGGGTTGCAAGTCATAACTACATACACGTCGTATCATGCACGCACGCATTGTTATGACAGCGTCTAGCTATATGCATGCATACCTGTGTGTACGAGCCATACATAGCGTGCGTATACTCCACCCGTATACTCCACCGGGTATACGCCGTAAAGGCGAGGCCCGCTAGATCGCAGATCAACAACCTACCGAAAACACGACGCCGACGAACGCAATTCAATAGACAGGACTAGCGGGTGTATATGTATAGTGTGCAATCAATACGACAAGTAATACCGCTCAGTGAATACACCACAGCCGTCGCCCGTGCGCCGATGCTGATTTGAGTCAAACACCGGATTTACTGCTCTCGGAGAAGAAGTCATAGAAGCGTGAACGCTCTTTGAGTAACGTGAACCACAGGCTGTTCAACTCTGCGTATTATTACAAATTATATGATGTGGCTTAAAATGTTTGCGTTTTGCCAGCCCCTAATAACGGTTTCTACATTGTGCAGTATATGTGTATTTTTTTGTCGCACTATTGTCTATTTATTAAGAATTGATTCATGTTACAGTGCCATTCGCAAGGATAACAATTTTGTGCGCCATATATATATATATATAATATATAAATATATTTATTTATATATATATATATATATATATATATATATATATATATATATATATATATATATATATATATATATATATATATATATATATATACATATATATTTATTTTTTTATATGCAGCCTTTTTGGAATAGACTAACTGGAAAAATGTATGATGCACACCCAGCGCCATTATTAAAGCCACGGTTGTGCAGAACTCGTAAACCCACTAAATTCCAGTCTTATTCATTTGTCTACTTCATTATAACTTATCATTAAAGCATCTCGACTTTGTGCGGTGCGTATTTTCGACTCCGGAACAAATTCTGCGAATTTTCTTAACATGTACTAAGATTTACGATTTTTGTAGAGCGCTCACACAAGGGCTTCGCATGCCAGGAAACGTCGCAATATATATATATATATATATATATATATATATATACCTAAATACGCGTTTTATAACGAGGACTTAGAGCGTCAGCGTGAGCAGATTAAACTAGACATCTAGAATTAAAATTGTTTAAAGAGGTTGTTTTTCTTTCTAGACCATCCTCCGTCCCATACGGACTTGGAACTTATCCTGAGGCATATCTTCAATGCATCGAGGGCCCGACATGTTGAGATATCTAGGGTTTCCCCAACAGTCCTTGTGGCAGTAGCATGGCCGCTGACCCTCAGCGGTGTATGGTTTGTCATATGTTCGCAAAAGGCATCGCTCAAAACCACGCCGCCACATATATATGTATATATGTATACATACAGATTAAGGTCTGCCACCTGCGGAGCGTTGTGGTGAAGATAGCTTGTGACTCGCCGACTCAATCTCAATACGATGCATAATAGGTAGATGCCGAGAAATTGTTTCCTGTTGTTTTTACCTATCCATAATTTGAATTTTAAACAAGATTTAGTATACGTACTTATGGATGTTACATCAACATTTATTGATCATATATATATATATATATATATATATATATATATATATATATATATATATATATATAATAAAATACACATTTTATTGAACTCATAACGGGGTGTAAACATTTGTCCCCCGGTAAATATATATATATATATATATATATATATATTCTATACTTGTTTGTAGGTGCTGTGTTACATGTAATTTTCGTTTCACATCTCCTCTGGCTCATACCTGTCGGGTACCATCTGCAATGCTTGCTGGTGCATAACATCACGATCCTGTTCGTTCGTTGTTGTTCGCCCTTCGATGTGCTTCCTTGTCCACATTTTTAGCCTTCACATTGTATTCGTCTTGCTTTCTTGCTCAATCAGTCAGTTAATTTATATCCAATATTTTTCCACTTCTTATTGCCATCTTTTCTGTTCACCTCCATCGTTCACCTAGCCACCTGTATATAATCAAATAACAAATGTCGACTCCAATCATTTCCTTGGATGCGTATGCGTATGTGTGTATGTGTGTGCGTGTTTGTTCTATCCACCACGTTCTATCACCAGCTTAGTTAATTAATTTCCTTGATTTTCCTCGGTTTCCCGGTATTACCATATAACGACATCCCGATCCCGAACAGCGCGTCGTCAGACAGGGCCGACGTTTCGACGTCGTGGACAATGACCCGGCGTCGGTTCGGTTCCGGGGAAGCTACTGGAATGGAACGGCCGTTAAGGTACGGAACGTAACATACCCATGGTGGCGCCATCGGCCATCTTTACCATTTTAGCGTACGTTTTCATCGCCAGGCAGATTGGCTGTCTTGTATCTGTCTATCTATCTATATATCTATCTATTTTTCTATCTGTGTATTTATTTGTCTGCTTGTCTGTCTCTGTGGGTATGATTGTCGTCTCCTGTAGTAGTAGCTCGTGAAATTTAGCTGGTGACGCGCCTCAACCATGTTGAGCAGGAGCAAAAAGAAAATTAGCTGCAGGAAGAGATTGCTGGGTGTCGTCTATGAATATATATATATATATATATATATATGATGATGATGTGAGACAGTACGTAGAGAAGGGGGAGACAACTTCTTGGGCGTAGGGCAGGGAAGGGGTGCAACGGGGGGTGGGGGGGGGTCTGCTGCTGGCCATCACTGAGACCCCAGGAAGAGAGAAAGAAACAGAGAGAGAGAAGGGATAAATACCCCAAACGAATTAATGTCAACACCATAATCATTAGCGACAGCAGCAGCGGCAGAATCTATCAGTTTACGACGCGTGGTCTATTCATATTTGCGTGTTCGTTATAACGAAGATATCGTGATAGTGGGAGTTGTAGTAGTGTGGTGTGACTAGCTGATCTAAGCTGCTGCTGTATTATAAGTCGCCCTCGTTTCCCTAGGTTGTATAGTGGTAGCGCTAGTAATGGTGGCAGCAGTAGCGATAAATCGCTAGCCATATTATTATTATTATTATAATTGCTAATAGTAAATTAGGTGGTCGTAGACTAGACTGACAAACATTTTCCTTCTCTGTAAAAGCTAGATTGACGGCAATATATAGTTGTACTAGAGTAAATGAATAAAATCGTGATTATCAATACGATTTTTAGCAATAACTTTTCTCTTTTCTTTTTATTGAACCGACGTCATTTGTGATACGGCAAGTTAATTTGAAAACCAACGGAAATGTTTTGCACCTTACTTTGTTGTTTTTGTATAGTTGTAGTTACCTTGGTCAGCAACCCCCGTCTGTAGCTTCCTCAGTTTCCTTTCGTACTCTAGATCTACTTTCTTCTGCATGATCTTCCCTATCATTTGTGCTCTCCCTTCTATCCCCTGCTATCAGCTTGTCCACTGATCGGGTCTCGTTTTAGAAGACGTTCGCCGATGTTCGCTGTTCTTCAAGAGCTGGGCAGATGCAGACGGTGTCCACCTCGATCGTCTCGCATGTCACACATCTTGGGTCCTGCACGATCTTGATCTTATAGAAGTATGGCTGGAAGCACCCATGACCCGTTAAGACTTGGGCCAGGTAATAGGTTGTCTCCCCGTGTCTCTCCTGTTAAACCATACGGGATGAGGTGTCTGGTCCACGCTCCCGGAGCATTACATGGGATGCTGCTGCTACACTTCTGCTGCCATTTCCGAAAAGCTTCTTGGCGGTTTTCTTGCCTTTCTAGGGTGGGATATTCTTTCCATCGACGTCTCTCGTCTATTAGCATTGGCCAGGGTACAAGTCCAGCCAGGGCTATAGCGGTCATGGTTTCTACCGTCCTGTGTGCTCTCGTAACTCGTATCGCCATCTTTCTCTGTACTCTCAATAGTTTGACCCTATTACGTGTATTTTTCATCGCGAGTGGTTTCAGACTGGCGCAGCGTAGAGGACTATGTACTCTACCACTGTGGCGAGAAGCCATCGCTTGTCCTCAGACGCACCTCTAGCTCTCGGCAGAATTTTGGCTAGGTTGTTTACAACCATAGCTGCCTTTGCCTTTACCTTGGTGGCTACTGCTACTACTGACATAACGTATTGCATTTAAAGCAACATGTAAGATATAAATGAACATCTGCGTCATCTTTCGCCGGCTCGTTCACGTCTCAGCCCATGGCGGCCACCCCGAACGCAACACCGTATTGCCTCTCTCGCAAACAGTCAAAAGCAGTGTCTGTTTTAAGTTCGGAAAACTCGCATGCCTCGTGGCATTAGACGGCCATGATTTGGTCTGCGTATTTCGAGAAAAAATCGAGAAGTTATCAGAGGACGGGACTATGATCAGACCCGTACGGACAGGGCATCTCTAGGACATCGCCAGCAACGGGTCGGTTGTTGTTGTTGTTGTTGTTGTTGGCCTACACGTATTCATCGCTTTTCCGACTCCAGATGTTTTGCCGGAATCTACAATCTATCATGATATGATAGATGCAGCCTCAACGGATCTGTGGCGTGACGTGGGTGAGGCGGCGACGAAGGTGCTGGATATAAGATTGTTACACCCCAGACTAGACATCTTCAGTGCGACCGGGACAAAAGAATGGTGAGTCCATGAAGTCGCAGTAGTATTTCTAGTAGTAATAGTAAAGGTAGTAGTAGTTGTAGTTCTAGTATGTAGCTTGAGAACAAGTTTTCCTTAAACTTAAAATGCTTAACGATTAATATTCATATTGATAGTGTTGTCGCTGATATCTTGCGTGTCGTACACATTTGTTCTGTGTGTGTGTGTATGTGTGTGAGGCAGGTAAGAAAAATAGAGAGCTAAATCCAATTATCCCTTTCGATGTTGACTACTTCCTCGTTATTGCCGTTTAAATTACGACCCGCTGAGAAAAATGGAACGTTGTTGAGGTGAACGTTATATATATATATAGGATCTCCCAGAATTCGTCCAACAAGCTTTGGGACAACAAGCGTCCAACCAAATTGCAACTCGGCCAAAAAATATTTTTTCTAATGCAATGAGAGGCGGAAATGTCGTCCTTTGGTATGAAAGCGAAACTACCAATAATTGTTGTATTGAGATTTTTATCCTAACATATCTTCACTAAATCTGCGATTGCAAGAGTCAAGCCAATCATACCTGAGTGTTTGGAAAAAAATCCTCATCTGTGAACCGCATCCTACGTTGGCTTAAAGCGGAACAAATGCTGTATTAAAAATAAATCTTAAGAAATGAAACTGCAATTTTTATATTCTGGCTTTCACGTTCAATTGGTGATATTATGACTAGGTCCGAATGCACATCGACGGTGCACATCGATCATGTTGGCACCAAATCCATAATGCTGCTGTGGTTGAGAAGTAACACAAGTTTTGTGACATACACATCAACGTGAGTACATGTATATAGGATAGCATATTGACTTGCTTTATTAAATGAAGCACTCGTGTGACTTTAAGCAGAACACTTAACCGTTATTTGATTACGAAAATTGCTGACGTCCAAAACTTATGAAATTTTTCTTTGTTCGACCCATATTATATGCGCTGCTCCTCTACTGCACCGGGTGTGTTTCTCTCTCTCTTTGTATTATTCATGTCTTGTCGTAGTAGATACTACTAAACACAACTCTGTTGATACATTTACACTTTGACAGTTTCCTTACGTAGCCTTTTTTATGTAATATGTATTACAGTATTAAGTCTAATATGCTATAAAGAGTAATTATAAAGATAGTAACTAGTGTGCCGAAATTATCCGCATGATACCTTGGCCAAAACGTATAGAGAAGAATATCTGCTCATACCGGGACCAGGCACTTGGCAAAGACGAAGCAAGAAAAAAAGACTCTGGAAAGGTCGGAGGCCGAGTGGACTGGAGCGAAACGAGTGACGCCAGGGTCGTGGACGAGGTCAATAATCTCATGAAATGGTACTGATGCGAGTATGTGAGTAAACTACGTACTCGTTCAGACCCAAGTTCTCACCGGTCATGGCAGCTTTCAGACCTACATGCTGATGATCGGAAAAACTGAGGTAGACATATATGTCTTGTGCAACGCCGGAAAGACTGATGATGTGGATGACACGCTTTTTGCATGCAGGGCTGTCAAGATCACAAGGCAGGCGACCCGGTCGCGACTAGACGTGCAGAGCCGTACGACACGAGATCTACTCGCAGGGTTGCTCACCTCGAAAAAAGAGCTGGGAGGCTTGCTCTGATTTTGTGGAGATAGTTGATGAGAGCAAAGACAAAGATGACGGAAGAGAGGCGGCAACGCATGGAGCGCTGCCAGCTGACTGAAAACTGAAACCCAGGCAACGGCTTCGTACATGCACTGAAGTAATACCACAAATACTCTGGTCATGTGGTTAGCGGATGACCAGGTTTCAAGTGGGTTTGAGAGTTTCGCACTACCCAGACCAGAAGATGTTTGTCATTTGTGTGCATTATGCATTTTTGTCTCTGGCCCTCTGTAAAAAAAGAGCATTATGTCGAAGAGCACGTGCATTTATACCATAATCGCCGAATATTCCACGTTAGCGCATTGAAGCCTAGTAAGTTTATTTGTAGTGTAGGTTATATGAAGAACGAGGTTGATAGTCGGCTTATGTAAAAACCCAAACAGTACGGGTTATCCGATCATAGCGGCCTACCCTAACGACTTCAACCATATTTTTCTATTGGTATGCCATGTAAATGTATATATGCAGGGCGTTCCTAAATCAAAAATGTTGTAGACTTAGTTGAAAAATATCTTTTGATTCATAAGGAAGGGAATACCTTGTTTAGAAGTAAGAGCGAAATTACTAGCATGTGTTGTACTAATGCGAGCGGTCAGACTTCATGTCACAAAGAGACGCTATTGCGGCAGGCTTGCTCGGCAGAAAACTCGGCTTTGTCTGCAAGGTACTTATGCCAGTTGCTACAAGACTGTAAATAATCATACTAAGAAAAATTTCAAAACGTAGAATCTTAAGATAGCCATCTTTTTCAACTTTCGCCGCTTAATAACTCAAAAAACCGAATGTTTCAGTCAACGCTCATCGAACAGCCAGAAGGACGTACACATTACATGATCATTTTGTGGTGCCATATGGTGGTTCGATTCGTGATTTATGAGCCACACCGGCGTTGGACTCCCATAGGATCTCGTGTCAACAGGGTAGGGACGTTCGCGGCTTGTTTACGTAGCGGCGTTGCGTAGGGGGTAGTGCGCTAGTCATAGCTCTCACCTATTGGGGCGTCGCCGGTTTGACGAATATATGTCTCTCGGCAATTCCAAGCCCGTAGGGGACGAAGAGTAGTCCAGAATTAAAAATAACGTCCTCAAAAATATTGTTTTTTTCTTCTCTTTCTGATTCTTGCGGCTTGTGGGAAACATTTTGGGAATATATAGTAGGAATGCGTCGTTGGCAGCTATCAGCAACTAGTGTAGGACGAACACACCCACTAAACCCGCATTCCTCCGCACCCTTGTGGTCGAAATTGCGCTGCATTTCTCTGACAGCAACAATCTGTGCTGTTAGCATTTTGTCAAGAAAGTTTTTTTTTATTATAGACTATTATCCGCCCCTATGGGCTTGAAATCGCCGTAAAGCATATTTTCATTGCACCGAGGGTCCGACTTGTTGAGATACCTAGGGCTTTCCCGACAGTCCTTGTTAGAGGCCGATGGTTCTCCTCTGTTGACACAGAACTTTATGAGAGTACGACATCGGGGAGCGAAGAAACACCCACAACGGCTAAGGGAAATCATATTACGAATCGAATCTATCACAGTATTGATACTATGGTAATCGATATGGTGCGCACAGCCCTAATATATCTTTATGGGAAGGTAGGCGACGTCCGGCGACTGTCCGTCCCAACGGAAGTGGCGCTTTTCTACTTCAAGATTGTCCCAACGCTGACGTGTGGTTTTGACAGAGTATGGGAACACCTCACTCGGGCAAACTTTGGTTTGCTTGAAAGGTGTTTCACAATGTACATGAAGCGAGTACATTGCCTGTCAATCCGGGCAAGGAGCCGCTTTGTGTACCTAATGTCAGGCTGTGCACCGGTTGTTAAGATAATTCGATTGAGGCTGAAGACGCCCCGTACAGTACCATTCGAGAGCTTTATCTCGGAATGGGTCACTAAAGTTGAACAAGTCCGACGAGTTGGAGACCTAAATATTTTCAGTGTTTCTCACCTCTGGTCTGGTCTTGCATGTGACAATCGCCACGTCTATACCAGATACATAGTTCATGGCTTTCATTACCTGGTCTGTTCAAACAGCGAGTGCATCTGTCGACTGTGCTCTCAGGTGTGTACGAAGTTTCATGCGTCTGCCTGCCTGGCTCTTGTGAATAGAAATCACTGCGTTGCCTCTCTCGAATAACATGCCGCGAGTAACTGACAATACAATTGTATAATCTGTAAATTGTCTATGTTATATACTCACTATGAGTGAACTAAATATGATGATGATATTATGGTAATCATATCTGAAATATCTTTTACACAAATTCTAATACCCTTAAAATGTGGCCACTTCATTTAGAAACTCCATGCATATATACCTGCGCGCAAAGATGATCGGAATACCTATCATATTTACAGGCAAGTTACAGAGTACGCTTATGTAAACATAACTGTGTTCGAGGTTTAATACTAGTGTCAAACAAAAACATTTGATATAATATATACGAGTTCTATATTCTCCGCAAGCACCGTGGTACAACCGGAGAGAAAATCCAGCTTACACAGCGGTGTTCGACAAGCATTAATATATATATATATATATATATATAGATATATATATAGATATATATATATATATACCATATAGATATATATAGAGCTATTGATATTTATCATATAGATAATATATATATACATATATATATATATATATAATAGATATATATATAATATATATATACACACATTATATATAGGCTCTTAGAGATCTTTCACCCGTTTGAACACGTACTGGAGAATTGCTGTTTATCAAGTTAGTTCCGACATATTTACGTATAGCGAGTTACTTTAGCATTGCGTCATTTCCCCATCGCCGTAATTCTCATCATAAATTATCACCCACTACTATGGCGGACTTGCGCTCAGCTCTAACTCAGCAAGTGCTGCAGCAGTAGCGGTTATTAATTAGACAATTCGACAAGTGGCTATCGCCTTGCTTACTATGGGGCTGGTTGAAAGAAGATTCATTCGTGGCTTGTTTGTTTAGGGTAGTTGGTTTTGGCTCATGGGCGCAAATGCACGTATTGTTCATCTTCTTTTCGAGACCGCTGGCCGCTATAACGGGATAACAGCGGCCAAATAGAAGGTGGTGCCGATCGTTTGCTCTAGAATGATGCGGCTAGAATTCTGTTGCTTAAGAGACGGGCGTAAGGGAGAGGCAATGGGGAAATAGAAGACGTAGAATATATATATATATATATATATATATATATATATTTATATACACGATGAGAAAGAGAGAGCGTGTGCAATATAATATATGGAAGGGGAGGAGAAATAGGGCAGATGGGGAACCTTGTGAGAGGTAGATTGAAAACGGCCAGAGCCACGATAGATAGCTACGATGTTGGCAGCATTGTCTAGTCAACGAAGGCGTTCTCATTGTTGTTATTACGTATGGCTACTTCCACCACTACCACCACCACCATCACCTCAGGACCAAGTCAAGACCTGGAAACAGAGTAGTGTGGGTTGGATTAGGTTCGCTTGTGCACAGGAATCCGTTCATAGCCTCGACGATGGCCGCGGCGATACTCCTGATAGTGTTGTTAGTAATGTTGTTGTTGTTGCTGTTGCTGCTGCTTTTGTTGTTGTTGTTGCTGCTTTTGTTGCTGTTGTTGCTGCTGCTGTCGTTGCTGTTAGAGTTATCGATGACGACGCTATTCTGCAACAGCTGAATAAAGGTACCTCAGTATCGTCCGAACGAAGCGGGCTTTATGTACCTTTTCGGCTCGCCGTATTACTGTTGTTGCTATCTTTGTATATCTTTACGTTACCACATACTCACCTGCTCGTTCATTGACACATCGTCACTACAATCAAGCGTCAACGATATTCTTAGCCTACAAAATGATATGTGAACTTTTGTACTATGCTACCAATTCATGGTGAATAAACCCGAAACTTATAGCTATTTTTATTACCACGTGATTGGCTTATTGTTGTAGCTATTGTTGTTGTTGTTGCTTTAATGGTTGGTATTGCTTGCTGCTGCTGTTGTTGTTGTTGTTTTTACTCACCGTCGTTGTTCCCTTAATCAGTTTTGTTGTTACGAGCATTCACAACAACAGCAGCACCAACACTCAAAAACGCAACGCCAGAAACAACGGCAGCCTGATGAGTTCGCTTAAAACAGCGGTTGACCGCCTCCAGCAGCGGACAGGTGACGGACCATAGGCCTCGGTGATGGACATTACGGAATCGCAGTATTTGGTGCTGGCGCAAACAGCAATGCGTCTTACAGCCACGGCGAGTAAACGCTTGTTTGCAAGAATAATATTAGCAATAATAATAATAATAATAATAATAATAATATTAGTTCGCCGAGTACGCCGGCTTGTCGACCTGTCATTGTCCTCACCGTCGTTGTTGTTGTTGTTGATGTTTGTTGTCGAGCCGGTGGTGTGGTGCATTAGTCTGCGCCTCGCGACCGGAGGAGACACATAGGTACGCGGGTTCGAGCAGCCCCACCGTTGCACATTTGTATTTATGGGGCATGTCCGTCTATGAAGCAATGCAAAAAGCAGTCCCATGGACGTTAAATCTTGGCTGAGAATCAGCCCAAGAAGTATTTGTTGTTGTTGTTGTTGTTGTTGTTGCTGCTGCGGCTTCTTGCACTTTGGTTGCGTGCAACTTTGCCAACGTTGTCCGTTAGGGCGCCCGGTTATTTTCCCCTGCCATCAATGACGAACACATCTGGAGCAATGTTATTCTTCATGTAGCGAATAAGGGAGGCAGATAGATCGATACATAGACGAATTGATCGCAAATAAAGCAAGCAGCAGCAGCAGGGCTACATAGAAATGGTGTGGTTGTTTTGCCGACACCAGCTTACGGCGGCGGCCGTCTCCAGCCAGCAACGTAACTAAATATAGCTATTATTTTAACTCGTCCAATGTAATAGCATGATATCTGTGTGGCGAATTTGCGCAGTTTCATTATTGTTAGACACAGACTGCGGACGCTCATATATAACCTCATAGGTATTTTTCGGACAGTGCCTACATAACAGTGTCTGGGCCGCCGCGGCTATCTCCGGCCCTCGATGATGTCACCACCATTCGGTAGAGGCTGTCCATGAACAGCAGCATCACTAGCAGAAACAGCTGTTGGTAGCAACAACAACAAAAACAACACGTGACCGGCCAACTCCACAGTAGAATCCTGTGAGCTGCACGATCAGCTGGTGCTGCTGCACGAGATGCACGACGCACTTACGCGTGCATTTCGTAACCCATGCATTGTGGTGTGCTGGTTCGGACAGCTAGCTTCGGCTAGCACGCAGGCTCGCACGGATGGGGTGGGGGCGGAGGAAGAGTGGTGGGCGTGGGCTGATGAAGTAGAGCAAAGTTGGCCTTAAAAATTTCGTTAGACCGAAGTGGACGCTGTGTCCACGGGCTCGGTCACCATCAGATCATAGACGGAAGCGTTTGCTGGAACTGGCGATTGCTCGCGGACGACCAGAGTTCTCGGCGGCTTCTGTTAACTTTTGCTGCTAAAGGGCATGGAGGCAGAAGTGACTGTTGTTGATGATAATGATTTTGTTGTTGTTGATGATGATGTTGATGCTGTTGTTTTTGTTGTGATGATGATGATGATGATGATGATGTTGTTGTTGTTGTTGTTGTGTGTTGTTGTTGTTGTTGTTGTTTGTTGTTGTTGTTGTTGTTGTTGTTGATGATGATGGTGATGATGTTGATGATGATATTGTTGTTGTTGTTGTCGTCGTCGTCGTCGTCATTGTTGGTGTTGTTCTCATTGTGGCTGCTGCTATTGTTGCTGCAGTTCAAAGGCACACTTTATTCATCCGTTGGCAGAACTACTGTCAAAGACATTTTCAGCTCGTTAAGCGCAGCTACGCAGAAAGCCTGCGGTACAGTACGTCGGCGTGACCACCAAACGATACGCAGACGATCGGTCTTGAGAACTGTCCCTATCTTTTGTCCTTTCTCTTTTTGTCTCTCCCTCTCTTGTCGGGATTTTTACTTGCCTACAGAAAGGAGATCATGTCAGGTACAATTTGGGAACGGAATCAGGGCGTCAATCATAGCGTCAATATCTGCATATTTTGCTGCTAATCTTCTGCAATATGACTATTAATTGACAATTAGACTAGAGCACGTAGGCTTTATATAATGCATTCATTACGGGCCTACGAAGGAGTCTTGAGTGTAAGAATTGTTTTGACAGCCCAAAATTGTTCAATTACACATTGCCGCTATCGGAAGTGTCTGACGCATCACAGACGCATGCTCTAGGAAGGTCTTGTTATATATCAATAATAATTATATTAGAAATTGTACAACAGCAACATAACTCATGAATCGTATTACGATCTGTGCGAATGAGAAACAATTCGTTTTCGGTTCATATTGTATTAACAACTTACCATATTCTGCTTTTGTAATTACTTAGATAGAAATAAACGATAGCTCTGGTGTTGCATGGATCGCGTTCATTAACAACACTGAGATTTCCAATATCACTAAGTTTTGTGATCGACTCTCGTAAAAGAGATGACTTCGTACGTATTCAACACAATTGCGCTGCGAAAGCTATAATTGACCTCTAGGGCAATCAAAAAGCGATCAAACATAAGCGGATCCGGGACAGAAATCAAGGTGTTCCACGATGATTCTAGCCCTTCAGCCTTATTTGATTGCAAACTGTCAAATATGATACAAACCAATCCCTTGTACCCGGAAAACAGTCAAGACAATCGAACGCGTCCAGAAAAAGCAACCGCCTAAGAGAGTTGAAGGCCGCTGACGTATTGAGAAATAGCCGCACTGAATTTTTTTTTCCAAGAAAGTCTAGAATCTTATGCTGTGAATGTACGAATCCTAGCTTTGTTGATGGCGATCTCCATAATGCTCTTGCTTAAATAACTCTGTAATCGGCACCTTATTAACTTTTCTAGCTCATTAGACAAATCGTCGATCAGATACTTGGGCTGGTAGTTGGACGCATGTTTGCGATCTCTTTTGCGTAAAATAAACTGAATTATTTTAACGTCATTTACCCTGCGAGGAAAAGTGCCCGTTTTTTTTGTCCGTAGAACTCGTTTCTAGCTTGTGACCGCGCTCAGTGCAACGTACGCAGCCTGCGATTCTAGCTAGTTGTGTTCGCGTCAATTGAACCTATGCCAAAAACGACATATTGCATGCGAACCGACCTATCAAATATTTACACAGACATGCATAGTATATGCAGAGATGTTTCCGTGTGTGTGTGTGTGTGTGCATGTTTCTTTGTTACAAAGACAATATGACGCAAAGATGGTCTTTAAAATATGCTTTGCACGCGCAAACTACATATTGTAACCCGCATCCGCGACAAAACGCATCGTCTACACACGTCTTAGTCGACGCCTGTCTATCGGCGGCTACTCGTTCAGACACCAAGCGATCGAGCGATGACTATGTTCAACAACAGCCGTGATTCAATATTGATTGCCGTGTTTATTTGATTGACTGAACCATGCCTAGCCTGACTGAAGTATGAAGCTGTAGATGATGAATACTTTAAAGTACTGTAGCTGTTTGAGGGAAGCATTCGGTGGTTGCATGCGACATACCCGCTCTGCTCTGCTACGATAGCGAGCTCTTGCTGACATGAACAGGTCGAGGCTGACCCAGGTCGAGGCTGGGCGGTATGTCGCATCGGCGGCGGTTGGAGTTGGGCTGCCGCGCCACAGAGTCACTGACCAACAGAGAGACCCCGGTAGACTGGCAGGACCCCGGCAGATAGACAGACAGACATACAGACTACTTACCGACAGTGACACGTGAGAAAGGCGTGGGGTTGACCGCGTGGCGGCCAGACCGTGTCTGACACCGTGCCCAGAGGACAAAAACGCTACACTCAGCGTGCATAACACTACGCGTACATAATAGTGAGACAGCTACATAGTGAGCTGTACGAGCGAGCGAGCGAGCGAGCAAGTGAACGAACGAACGTACGCAAGTTGCGTATGCAAATCGAGGAGACGAGCTCTAGGCCTGCAGAAGATCAATCGTACACACCGGCCAGTCATCACGTCACACGATCACAATTGGCACATGCCGGCTATATACATGATGCATACATTGTTATATATACATGATGCATACATTGTTATATATATATATATATATAGTAATACCGCGCCGTTGTTTGTCCGGCGATTCGGTTCATAACAGACCTGGCAAAGCGCTAGATTGATTGTTGTGTCAAAACACTGTGATGTAACATAAAACACTTACCCAGCCCGGGTGTTACTAAATCAATATATATATATATATATATAAATAATATTATTTGTTTCTCTTGTGTACATAAGATTTCTAATTAAAAATGCAGTGATATAATCCTTGTCGGTAATTGCTTTGCACGCAACGGAGATACATATGTGCACGACATCTATAGGCGTGCACGCATAAGAAAGAAACGTGGGACGGGGGGCTGCATCTGCAATGTTTCTCATTGATTTCGACGATCCTGTTGTTGTTGTTTACGTCGCGTTTTCGCCGTTGTCCGCACGAAAAACGAGAACACGAGAGTGATGTTGGTGCGAAACTGAAACGTGCCTGTGAAAACCTGTGTTTGTGTGAGGGTGGTTATCTATCTCGTTTGCACTATTTGCCTGCGGAGGATCCAAAAATATGCGTGTGTGTCCGGAGGGGGGGTGCCTAGGGTGGAGTCGGCAAAAGGACTTTCCTAGAAGTGATGAGCTCGTGGAGCGCGCTACCCGACTTCCAAGACCTCTCTCCGTGCGGTCTTCCCGGAACACGTCTGGGAAGATTAATCTGGAAGCGCCGTTCCTACTAAACGGTGCTTGGCAAGATACGTCCCCCCGCTGCCGCCGCCATCACCACTACCACCACCGCTCCTTACTTCGCGTCAGCCATCTCTCCCTTGTCAACTCATTCCCTAACTGGCGCGCAACTCGAGATCGTTCCAAGCACTTGACACATTAGCCCAGGTAGCTAGCAGCGCCGATGAACCACAGTAGGAGAGCCATGCTTTCCAGAGAACAACATAGGTGTGTAGGCACGCGTAACGCAAATATACGCACGCAGGTACATTTTTCTACCACTGTACGACACATTTAGCTGGAACGTAACGGCTGCAATATCTGCTCCAATATACACATATATATATATATTTCTGATTATTCATATGTTCGTTATATCTATTTAGCTATGCACTCGCTTAAGGATAGTGGAGCCTTCGGCGGCCCACCTTCCAGGAAAACCACCTTCCAGGAGTTGTGTGGGCGTAATGTGTGGATGTTTGAGGTCTCCGTTTGGTGGCGGGGTGGTACCTATCGGGCCATGACGTCCCTGTGGTAGCGGCACCTCGCTGTCCCAAAGAGACGTTGTTTTCCCTTCTCCGCTCTCCCTTCCCGAGAAGCTTCATTACAGGACTCGGCCGTTCAGTCCGCACGCTACTGAGTGCAGCGAGAAAGCGGTAGTAGTGGGAACCAGCAGGCCGTCTCCATACTTAGCAGAAGGAGGCGGTTAGGAATGGACGACGCTGCGCTGGTGGGAAACAGAGGAAGCGCCGTCGGCTGGAGAGAATCTGATGACGGAACGGCCGCGCCGGATACTTGATGACGTTTGATGCTTGTGTGTGTGCTCCGTCGACGGCGCTTAGACGATGAAAAACACAATTTCGGTTTTTCTCATTTTTTTTCTCTGCCTCCGCCTAAAGTCGAGAGGAATTCTATGGAAATGGCCGCCCACATACGAAACATGTGGAACCGAACATTTTACGACGATCTCTTGTGTTGTTGTTGTTGTTGTTGGTAATTTTGTCACTCTTGTTACGATTTGTTGTCATCATTTTATTGTTGTTGTCGCGGTAACACAGCGCCTAATTGCAGACCGTGGCTCAGTGCTGTCATTGACATGTATGCTGTGGCAGAAAAATCTCGGTAGGAAACGACTGTGAAATTGATCAAATCAATAAATTCAAGCTTGTTGCCCTAAATCAGCGCCGATATCGTTTGCACTATTACTCCGTCTTCTGAGGAACTTTACGTTGCAGTGCTATGGATATACGGCGGAAGAAAAAATATCTGGCGCTAGCTTAGATCCACATCGCTATATAGGTGCCACCGTCTAATATTATCGCCAGACTTCGCAGTGACAATAAGGTTTCAGCCAAAGCTTACCAAAAGCTTTAACCGACAAATATACTCCTTAACTGAACATATTCTAACGGATACATTTTTTAGGATAACCATTTACTTAGTTTATTCTGGCTATCGTCGCGACCTAGGTTTATTCCTACCTGGTGGCTTTGTGTGAGGTAACGTCGCGCAGTATCGTCTTGCACATCGTACTCTACGCGTTTTT
Organism: Dermanyssus gallinae; assembly: GCA_003439945.1. Taxonomy (NCBI): domain Eukaryota; kingdom Metazoa; phylum Arthropoda; class Arachnida; order Mesostigmata; family Dermanyssidae; genus Dermanyssus; species Dermanyssus gallinae. The sequence continues at coordinate 162,481 of QVRM01005227.1, forward strand.
GGCGTGCCGCTTGCGTAAATGAGGAACTAACTACGCTTACTTACGCTCCACGATTGAGGCGGAGACGATTAAACGGTTTGTTGGCGCAATTGTGTGGATGAGATGATCGGCAATATAGAGAGATATAGATAGAGTATATATAGACATATCTATAGAGAGCGAGAGAGATAGATAGAGATATAGATATATATAGAGATATGAGAGAGATAGAGTATATATATAGATATATATATATGATATATAGATATATATAGATATATAATATATGTTATAATATATATATATGCGCAGCATCGCAAGTCGTCGTCCACGCGTACATGCTTCGCGAGAGCCGTATGCGGGAAAAAGCGTGACTGAGAAGCTTCATTATAAGACTCGACCGTCCAATCCGCACTTTGTTGAGCACAGCGAGAAGTCGCAGTGGTAGGAGCAGCATTGCAGGCTCTAACACGTTGTAGTAATTAATAGTAGTGGTAGTAGTAGTAGTTGTTGTAGAAGTAGAAAAGGAGGCGGTGGGAGAAAAGCCGTGACGTCGCCGAACAGGCAGTCGAACAGTCAGTCAATCATTGCGCTGAATTCGCGCGCACTAAATGAAGCAGCCTGGTGCGGCGACCCCCAGTAGATGAGTGGCAGGCGCAGACCATATTACCCCGAGATCAACACCCTCTGTCGCCCAACGTTGCTGCTGGTATTGTTGCTGTTATACATAGCTGTTGTTCTCATTTGTGTTGCATCTCGTGTTGCTACAGCGGTTTGTCGTCGCTGCTGTAGCTGCTTGCTGTGTGTTCTTATGTTGTTGTTGCTGCGCTGTTGGTTGTTGTGTTGTATTTTTTTTAATTAATATTTTTCGTAAGGCAGTTGCCCGTGTACGGTTTTTCGTGTCATGGCTAATTTTAATCCACTCCGGCATTTACCTTGTCTAAATTGGAAACCATGAAAACCAATTTAGAGTGGCCTGTCTGGGTCTCGAACCCAGTCCTCCCGAATGCAAGGCAAAGGCTTGCCACTAAGCCATCTTGCTCCATTTCCACAACTTGTTGTTCTTGTTTTGTTGTTGATGTTGATCCTTGCTGCCGATGCTGCTGGTTGGCCCCGTTGTTGTTGTTGTTGTGTTGCTGCTGTCGCAAACGCTGCCAAATGCTTGCAGTCATACTTGTTACGGTGTTGTACCTGTTGTAGTCGCAGTGGTCGTCTTAGTTCGAGCAAGAGGACCGCGTTAATATTAAGTAGCCTTAATGACATTAGGGTGGTCATACGCAAAAAAGTCAGCATGGCAGTGAGT
>QVRM01005228.1:0-50853 GCA_003439945.1 Dermanyssus gallinae
TATATATATATATATATATATTAAATGAGATACATACGTTATTTAAGGTTATTTAAGTACATGGTCTATTTTTGTATAACTACGTCTACTACTAAGATACTGGATGGCTCTTGGCTTTATTGATAATCGATACCTGTCGACGTATTTATATCTGTCTAGGAGGGCGTTTGGATCTGGATTACCCAGCGGGCAGAAGCTGAAGACGGCGCAGTTCTGGAAGAGCGGTGCACCGGACAACTTCAACGACATCGAACATTGCGCTATGATTACAAATGAGATTGACTTCGGCTGGGACGACGTGCCCTGCAATAAAGTCGGCAAGTTTTTCTGCCAGCGGCCGAGACGAACTAGCGGTTCGACAAGAGAGAGCCGGTGACTGCTGTCACAGCTAACGGCGTTGCATTGGATGACTATTCCTCAGGTCTCTCTATGTTGTCTCCGTGTCGGCCGGACGCGGTCATTCTTCGAAACAGTCGTCCCATACCTAACGGCAATTCGACGCGAGAAGCAATAACCAGAGGAAATGCATGGTTGTTTTCACCGAGCGGACGCATAACTAATACCGACATGGAGACGTGTTTCAACGACAAAAACACAGCGGGCTTTCAATATCGAAAAAGCAAGAACACACATTATATATATATTATATATATTATATATATATATATATATATATATATATATTATATTAAGATCAAGAGCATACGGATAAAAAAGTATGGTTAATCTGCACGCTTACCGGCGTCTCCATTTTGAAACACCGGTTTCCACTGAGATCAGCTTGTGCCGTGCTATTCAAGGAAGTCGAAAATAAACTATATACGCATTATGCCACCGCCGCTTAATAAAAGTCTGATATTATTGGTTCTGAATGCAGTGGAAGTTAACAAGCAACCACTGTCATGACTTTCAAGAAACTTGGAGTAACTTAATAGGCTATGTGACAGGGTTCCTCATAAACTGTAAACATAAATAACAACTCGTAAACAGGAAAAGGGTGATATTTCGCCAAGAAAAGTGCAACCCATGTGCGTAATGTCAGTCTTAAGCAATTGCCTTAAGCTGGGACGTATTGAACAAAACCATACTTTTCAGACCTTGCACCTCCAGACTATCACGTATTCCTGCCTTTGTAAAACTTTGACTGGATAAAATTAAGTCTTTAGAGGACGTCAAAATGAGCTACAACAATTATTCGTTTTTAGTAAACAAGGCTTTTTAAAGAGTAGAATCGAAGAGTTGGTATTTTTTATACGCTCTGACAACCACATTTTCGACGCTTTGTAACGAGCTAATTTTCCTGTGGCACAATATCGTCTGAATGCATCGATTTACATTGCGTTCTCGTTACTAGATTGATAGAGACTTTCTCTAGCAGAGGTATGTACCAGCAGAGCAATGGCCACCACGTCCAACAAATACAACCAGCAAGGCCGGGGCTCGAACTAGCGATTGTTTCGCTAATCCTGGTTATCATGGCAACGTCCCGTTTCGAAGGGTGCGTTAGCCGCCTAAGCCACCGACGCTACAAAACTATTCGTTTGCAGGATGTCATTGAAATGGCGGAGATTATAGTAACAATTAACCTAAACATACATGTCTTGCAAATTCGTGTTTTCCTTCTAGAAAAAGCAGCAAGAACGTTTGTATATATAGATATATATATAGTTTTTTTTCGTAAAAGGAATTTGGCATACTTGAACCCACTTGTCCGGAGTGTTGGCTGATGTAAGAGACTAAACACTACATATACGCCATCGTTTTAGTCTTCACCTTTTTAAGCCACCTTTAGCGTGCTCACACCGGACTTATTCAAGCTTTCTCAAACTAAAATACAATTCATAAGTGATAATGGCTATAATAGCATGCAGCCGTGTAAAACCCTTGTGAAAAACATTCCAATATTATCACCAGATTATGTAAGTTCAGGATCTTTTATAATACGTTTACGTCTTGGAACGTATCCAAATCGCGGTCGGAGGCATTGTCATTCTGCTTAAAATTTGTCTCCAAACTAATCAACCAATTTTCACGATGCCGCATTTTTTAGTTATGCCTTGACAAAATGCGTGTGGCCAATTGGGTTCGTAAGCCCAAAGCCAGTGTCAGACGGTTATCATTCGTCTCTAGAAGCGACATTCCTTGGCAGTATCTATCTAGCTTCACCTATTTCTCCGCTATCGCACATAACGCTCTATTTTGGCGGTGCAATGTTAGTATATGGGAAAGTGCTTTGGTCTGTCAGCGTCTAAAGTAAATTTGTTTTTCGTAACATACCCTGTGATCGGAGACAACATTTTTAGGCTAGTATCTTAGTTGTTCGGGGTTTATGATGGAGCAGAGCTAGTTCCAGCTTTCAAACAAGGTATCCATCTCATAGGTGATGTTTTGCCCCGAGTTCCCTTTACTTTGCTGCTTAAAGCAAGCGGCACGTACAGATCAAGACATCCGACCTGTATGACCACCGCAGTGGCTGCACGTTTGTTCACGTTATGTCCAGAGCTGTAGGGCTCCGCACACTGCTTTGCACTACGCGACTTAGTATTATGGTCGGATCACGAGAACAAGGAGAGACAACAACTTGAAAGGATTTGTTTTTTAAACATAATTGTTTTTTTTCGAGTGACAATCATATTTTATCCGTAAGACTAATTACCACCGTGTGTGTGTGGTTTTGCACTAATGAGAGTTGTTTTTGCCGATGCGTTTCGAACTTGGGAAATGTTTGTGAGGCTTTAGTCAAAAATTGCGTCGACATATTTTACTACCGGTGGCAACAAAATGGAGTACCTCGCCCGTGCTCTTTCTTGCCCGTTTAGAAGGATAGTTCAGTGTTTGGGGCGCTAATTCCGATCTCTATTCTGGAATATTGGCCGATATGAATTTTAGGTAATATCTATCAATTTCTGGCGAAGTAAACTTGTATTTTATTTCATCTGGAATAGGGCAATGCTTTGCAGAGTCCATTTCTAGCTCGTTGGGGTTTTGAAATATGATTGCCAATCAAGGTCTTTCCCATATGCTGGAAAACTTACTGAGAGGTGTCGCAGAGTCCCGACAGAGACAATGTTTCATAGCATGCGCGTTTGCCTATTCAAAAGGAGTAGGAAGATCGAACGCAGTGCAGGTAGGGCAAATATTTGCGTTGGCTAACCAACCGTTTATTGCATTCGACGAAATCGAATTAAAGACGCCCTTGTTCATCCATCCTTGAAATCTTAAGCCTGTAAGCTCGTGAAGGCGCACTTTGTGGCATTTGCGCTTCCTCCAAATTTCAAACCTTCTGGGTCACAGATAACGCTCGAAAGAAGCTGGCTTGTTGATAGGTTCAGAAGAAGACAGTTTTGTTGTCCAATTTGCCAATATGGACAACAAAAACCGTCTTTGTTTTCTTTGTAGTTGTAGCATCAATCAAGGTCAATATCTACAACCACTACTACTACTACATTCTTCTACGAATGGTATAAAAAAAAGTGATAAACATTAACAGCAGTACACAAAACGGATGTAACTGCAAGCCACCAGCGACCCCAGTAGCAATGCTGACATATGCAGCACATGTGCATTCCTCGGTAACACTCTTCAGGAATTGCACATGATCGTTTAAACTTTTACGTTGATGTTGGCGAACAGTCAAGTTCGTAGTTGCCCTGGTGTGTCTCGTAGGAGGCTGACTGATGACATGCCTCGATTTGCGTGTAGATGGCACGTCGGTACATTTTGTCCAAGAGCCGCCAGATCATGGACGATGATGGCACATTCGTGCAATGCGTATCTCTGGTATCGTCTGCTAGCGGGCGGTGTTACCGACGGTGTCGTCTGTCTTGTGCGGGAACTGCGGGGCTCCCGGTCAGTGCCCCACACCTCTGCCTGTCTACGAATCGGCACTTGCCGAGTGTACGCGCTGCTAACGGGACAGCAAGTGAGCGCGCGCGTTTGTATGATACGATAATTTGACGACCGCGACATTAGTATTAGTAGCTATGGAAATGAGTCAGCACGCCCGGCAAGCCGGTAGGACGGCGAAGATCCGCAATGAGAATACTACTACTCAAAGGTGCGTAGTTCGGCGACTTTGTCAGAGTATTTACTAGCAGGGCTCGGCATTTCCAGAGCCCGTCGTTTCTATCGGAGGTTTTGGGAATGCATAATGTTGTACGCATCGCTGGTAGCTGTCAGCAACTCGTGTGCGACTCACAAATCTACTGTATTTCTTCCGGCTGAGCTTTTCGTTGTACTTGTTCGACTAGTTATACGGCCCTAGATATAGTACCCTTTTGCGCCTCGACAGGCTCGCACTCACGTGAAGGTCGTTGTGTGCTTCTATGGCACGGCTTTGTGTAAGATGGTGTTCCCCTTCTATAGTATATATATATATATATATATATATATATATATATATATCAAAACATATTTCAATCTAGGCCTATTGAAATGCGACTTTTCTTGCAATATCACTGTAAACTGTGTATAGATAGTTTACTGTCGATAGATAGACACATGGTCGTGAATTTGGTTTACAAGAGGGAGTTGAAATCACTAGTTGAGACCTCATCGTCTGTTGGGCAGAGCCCGCATATGTTTGAGCTTATGTAAAAAAATCAGATACTCGAATCTTGAAGCTCTTCATCAAAAGCATTTTAAATACTGTACAACGCAGCTTGATCTATGAAATACCTATATATTTGCAGTTCATAGAAGTGGCAAATAACTAAGCACTACGCAATGCAATTCACTTTAGGTCTATACTTTGACCAGAGTAGGGCCACATATCAAAATAACCGCGAATTGTTGCGTACCAAATTTCGACGGATGCGCTCCGTTCCACCACTGCCTGTGCCACCAAGTGTCCGACCTGTGACTTGCCTGTGAATGATTTTATATACGACATTTCTCTTGAACTAATCTTGAACTTTATTATTCGATTAGAGACAATGTCCGTCCAAGGCTGTTACGGTCAGCCGTGAATGCTATTGCTCGCTGATGCTAAGAGAACACAATCATGTAATCTCGACGCATATAAAACACGTCGTTTTAAACGTGCCAGGAATATTATCCGGATTGATAACGGATGCGATCTGCAAAGCTTACGAGGCGCCCGTTCTGTTGTGAAAGCTTGTGGTGTCCACCTTATTATACGATACCTTCTTCCCAATCTCCTTCGTGCTTACCCTTATTTATCTGAATATGTCATTAATCACATAACTTGTGCAATATGTACTGTCTCTTTAGCCACGCGTTATGTGCCTATAGTTAAAATTGCGCCTTTTACACTATTTGTATGATAAAATATGCCTTGCTTTGCCGTGCTTTTATAGACATCGATTTCCACAAAACAACTACATTATGTTCCTATAGTTAAAGCTGCGCCCCTCACACTATAAGTATGATAGAATATGCATTGCTTTGCGGTGCTTTTACAAAGCAAATGCAGTCGAAAGTTAATTCGTTTCACAGACAGGCCAAATTTCAGTTCTGTTAATCGGTCAAAATATTATAATTTTTGTGCTGCCACCTGTCGTCATAGGCTTGCTTAGGGAGAAGGAGGGCAGGAATCTCTCAATGTGATGTTAAACGAGCTGCTTCTTAGCGGTTTTTTAATGTTACGGTTGTACTTCACCTAGTTGTTGCCTAGGATCTACAAAACAACTCTCTGCTATGTTATACTCGACGAGCAAGATCTCTCTTATCCTGTGAACCTTCTTTGCAGTGTTCGGGGCAAGGCAACAATAAAACGAGTCGCATTCTCAGCACGGGACGCCGCGAAGACACCAGCATCGACACCAAAAGTCACTCGCGTAAATCCACGCCTCGGGTGTCCAGTTGGCAAGCCTAAAGAAACCTTGGCGCATAGCGTTAAGTCCGTCACTGAAGCTAGCAGGTAAGAGTAAACTGAAAAAACAATCTAACCAAATGTGCAACACAGCAGTAAGATTTTCTCGGCTCCAGCAACATGTAATTGCTTTTCCACGACTCCTGCTCCGTGTTTTCCTCTTACTCATTCGCTTTGCGGGACATTTTGCGTAGGTGTTGTTGCATACTAATGCTGAGAGAAAAACAGACAATAGTTAGTAGAAGAGTTACTACGTAACGACTATCTGTCTCCATTAATCGACTAAGCCGATCGATTCATCCCGTCATTGAGTGGTCTTCTTCTTGGTCTTCCTGGCATCCCACACTCCCGCATCTCGCGGCTTTCGTTAAGACACCCATACTAACTTTGAGAGACCCGTCATTCCGTCCGAACAGGTCTGCTTGCCTAATGCGAACGGGTGATGGTGAAATGACATTTGCATGCACGTTTTCGTTAACTGCCGGTCATTCCTCGTTACAAGATACACCCTTTCACTGTTACAGTACCAACGCTCAGCCAAGTGTCACCGTCACGGACGCCACCCCGTGTGGGTGGAATCGCCGCATCGCATGGAAAAAAAGCCCCCCATGACGAAAGCTCAGAGCTCAGCAGGAAGCCAGAGATGTCGACGCCACTCGATGGCCTGGGGCAGTCGTTCAAGGTTTTGCCCGACATTTCGACTAATAATACTACGTAAGTTGGCCGCGATGTTATCGCTACGGTCGCTTTATTTCATCTGCCGTGGGAAGCGCCTGTATGGTCTAGCCAAAAACCTCGTGCACGCCTCCTCCTTCTCGTGTTCACACACCGTGCTGACTAATAGTTTATTGACATGTATAACCACTGGCAATAATTGCAAACTTGTAATAACGCTTGTATTGATCTTTAAATAACAATATTTAACGTGGCTCAATTTGGAGCGCAACTATTTATAGTGCAAGTAGCTCCAACGGGTACAGGGTACAGCGAAGTTCAGAGCTGAAACGTCATCTTGTGAATGGCGACCCTGTGCTTATGTAAAACGTGTGTGCTAAAATGGCATAAATATATAGTCGATTTAATTCCTACTTGTGCTGTGGTCAAAACAAGTTAAGACTTCTCTCGTATATATATGACCTAAACGTTAGCTAATACCAAACAGATGTGATGCGATACATACACATTTAATATATATATATATATATATATATATATACACACACAGATATATATATATATATATATATATATATATATATATATATATATATATATATACACACACACACAGATATATATATATATATATATTATACTTTGAGAAAACCCTACGGATGCTGTCAAATCTTCTAGCGTAGCTAATTGCCAACGCACAATTGTCTCGTCTTGCCAGTCAGCAGCCGCCTGCGTCGGCCGTGGTCCAGGAATCAGTTCTACAAAATGATGATATGGGTTTTATGCAAACGGCTGTCATCGCTTCGAGCCCAGCCTTGTCGTTGAGCTCAAATGAACGCGACAGCGCCGTCGGTGTCAGGTGAGTGACTTGCTTTGCTGCCTGATCTGGATTCGCCCAAATTATACACTATTTTGAAGACTCGACGTCATATTTTTTACGAAGATACGATATATATATATATATATATATATAACATAAAGTCACCTTTGTTACATAAAATCACGTGTGGTACAATGATCAAATCGACCCCGTGAGAGCCATGGGGTATTAGTTGCATTCGAATAAGTAGGTGCGATTAGTCTGTGCGTGCGCCCATTTAGCTCTTTTTTTTTAACTTTTTAAGCACGGCCATTTAGCTCTAGGCCAAGCGAACAGTCCGTTTATGAGATCAGACGTGGCCACTGCCATTGATGTGGCAGTGGCATCAATGGCTGTACGATAATGCATGATTGCTTTGGCATAAGATATTTATTTTACGCGTCTTAGCTGTCGCGGAACTTGCAAAAGTTGCCAAGGCTTGGTTAATATGTAAGAGCACAGTATCATCAACATATTGGTTGACTGATTACACTGATAGGTGCATCTGCTTCATAACCGCCGGCGGGTCACTGACTATTACAGATAACAGAACTAGACAAAGATTATCGTTTTCTACGACACCAGTCCTTTATCCACGTTTGGGATGTTCTAGCATAACATAGTCTTCCTTGAGAATAGTAGCCAATAGTTAAAGAAAATGGTGATGCTCTGTATGTGGCTTACATTTATATTTCCGAGCGAGGTGCAGTATCAAAGGCAGATAAAAAGGCAGATTTGTTGTACAAGTCACATGCGTGTGTTGACCTGCAGCGCCTGGTCCATGCTGTCCTTCGGGCATGCAGCGTTGCAGTTTAAAAACTGGTGTACTGAAAATGACATGATTCTCTTACCCTTTAAGTATGTAGTACTAACACATAGAGCTCTTGAATAACTACGGTTTACCGATTCTTTCTTATAAACGTGGCCTATGCGTATATATTAGGCCTGAAATTACCCCCTACATCACCACTGTTGTGAAAGCATCCTTGCGGTTTCTTAATACTATATTGCGCGGTTTCATTCTAGCAACTCTTTTTCCTTCCAGACATACAAATTGACCTCCTGCCTACGTGGCTAGTTATAGAAAGTTAGTGGAAGGGACCCAACTAGCGTTCCGGAGGCAATTGCGATTAAGGTGTCCTCAAAGTGTGTCAACTGACGTTGTTCCTAGTATCGACTCAATCATCGAGCAAGGCGCCTGATGACGTGGAACATCTACTCTACGTCAACTGAAAAATATGAACTGTTAGGATTTTCTTTGAAAAATACGCTCTAATAACCTAAACGGCCAGTAATTCATCGGTCCAAAGACCGTTGCTCGTTTTGAGGTTAAATTAAACAGAATGTTTGCTTGCCGGATAGCTGGATGAGTGCAATTGCAAACTTAAAGAACACCCGCTTTATTGGCGATTAATTACGTTCTCCTTGTAAGAGTAGGCATACTGAAGACATAGGTATATGACCATGAGAAATTATAGCACACACCCCTTTTACGTTAGGAGCAACAATAATAGTTGTTGCAACTTATTATAGAAATTCATCTCCAAGCTCAATTATCCAAAAAGCAATTAACTATTGCATTTAGGAATCACGGCCAATATATAATCTCGCCAACTAGACGGTATATCCTCTGTATCCCGGCGCCTTCATTGAAAATATGAGAGCTAAACTTTAGCTACTACTAAACAGAGATGACGTAATACGAGGTGAAAGCGTAGACATATATAGACAAGATATATATCGATATATATAAATATATATATATATATATATATATATATATATATATATATATATATATATATATAAAGATATATATAGACAAGATACTCTGCAGATGATGCCAGATCCGCTAGCATAGCTAAATGCCAAAGCACAATTGTCTCGCATTGCCAGCCATGCAAGTAACGATAGTCAGCAGTCACCTGCCTCGGCCGTGGACGTCCAGGAGTCAGTACCACACAATGAGGAGACAGGTCCTCGGCAAACGGCTGTCAGAGACTTGAGTTCAGCCTCGGCATTGACCCCAAATGAACGCGACAGCGCCGTTGGCGTCAGGTAGGTCTCTTGCTGTCGCGCTTTTGGACTTAAACGAAATTTGCCATCTTTATACGCTACTTTTAGGACGATAAAGCGTCCAATATATATATATATATATATATATATAAATATATATATATATATGTCGAGCCCGGTACCGTGGTGGATTAAGTCTGCGCCTCGCAACCGGAGGAGACACATAGGTGCGCGGGTTCGAGCCCCACCGTTGCACATTTGTATTTATAGGGGTCCGTCTATGAAGCATTGTGAAAAACGGTTCCATAGACGTTAAATCTTGGCTGAGGGTCAGCCCGAAAACTTTATATATATATATATATATATAGGCGATGTCCAAGTGTGAGCAGCGAAGCGCTGTTTTGATTTGCTCGTCATTTATTTTCTAAACATTCTGTCGAATATAGTTTCAAGCAACGTGTGTGTTTTTTGCGGTTTGACGGTGAATAATTTAATTGGAAAACTCAGGGCTACAGGTTTTGTTGAGAAAAAGAAAGCAACTGGACCGCTAGAATAAGTGATCAAATCGCCACAGTTCAAGAGAATATGAAAGAGAACCTGACGACTAGGCCTTTCAAAATCAAGCTTGCGAGGAATTTTAATATTATCCATAATAAATTAATGTTTAGTGCGGATTTGGGGATGGTGGTGTTATCCGCCTTTACTTCAACGAAAACGACCGTGTAATTAACAACAGTGAGCGATATTGGGACATGAAAACGGACTTTTGGTGACCGGAATCGTACGGATTGGGTGCGGACGACATGTAGTTTTAACAAGATTGGACTTCTTTTTATGGGAATTTGTAAAGAAGCACATCTACAGAGATGCCCCGAATTAACTTCCGAGTTAAAGTCTCGGAACCATATTCGCGAAGGTATTGCCGAAATAAGCGACGAAATATGCCAAAATATCGTCAAAAACTATGCCATAAAATGTCAGGATGTGCCACTGTCTGCAAGGGCATTCGCTAGACGCTCCATACATAACTCTAAACTTTTAGCTTTACCGTAAAATAACAAACAAAAAATCAATCGAAGCACCAGTGCTCAACTGTATATATATATATATATATATATATATATATATATATATATATATATATATATATATATATATATATATATATATATATATATATATATATATATATATATATATATATATATATATATATATATATAATTATTTATTTATAGAGAGAGAGAGATTTCACAGATGTCTCCTAGTAAAAAGGCAGCAATTTTATGTTGGTTTTGTCCTACAGACTGGGCGTTCGCTGAATCACAGCCTGGGTGTCAGTAAAAACCAAAAACTCAATTGCATGGACCAAAATCCGTTGATAGAACCTAAATGTTTGTTACATAGCGCAGATCAAAGAAGCAAACCCACTACACTAACGATATATAAACTCATATATCTTTAAAGAGACGGATGTATTGATATGAACTTGCAAATACATATGGTGTTCAAAACGTATCGCGACTTTTGTGTTTTTTCAAAAATTATTCATTTATTCATGAATATCTATTTTGTCCCCTTCAAAGTAATCCCCATGAGATATTATACACTTGTGCCAACGGTTTTTTCAATCTTCGAAGCACTTCAAAAAACCATTTTTTTTATCTTGTTCAGCTCCTCCTTCGATGCCGTCTTTATCTCGTCAAGCGTAGCGTAACGTCGTCCTTTCATGGGCCTCTTCAGTTTAGGGAACAAGAAAAAGTCACAGGGGGCCAGATCTGGGGAATACGGTGGCTGCGGCATCATTAGTGTGTTGTTTTTGGCCAAAAACTCGCGCACAAGCAACGATGTGTGAGCAGGGGCGTTATCGTGGTGCAAAAGCCAATTTTTGTTCTTCCACAAATCCGGGCGTTTCTGGCGGATTGCTTCGCGCAAATTGCGCATAACTTGCAGGTAATATTCCTTATTGACCGTTCTACCCTGTGGCAAGAACTCATGATGCACCACGCCCCTGCAATCGAAGAAAACTGTCAGCAAAACTTTCACATTCGACCGTACTTGGCGCGCTTTTTTCGGTCTTGGTTCGTGCGGCAGCTTCCATTGAGATGATTAGGCTTTGGTTTCCACGTCATAACCATAAACCCACGATTCGTCACCAGTTATGACCCTCTGGAGCAAATTTGGGTCGTCGCGGACAGAGTCCAACATCTTATTAGCAATGTTCATGCGATGCTGTTTTTGGTCGCAATTGAGCAATTTTGGTACGAATTTCGCGGCGACCCGTCTCATGCCCAAATCATTGATAAAAATCGAATGGCACGAGCCAATCGATATGTTTAGGTCCTCAGCAACTTCTCTAACGGTGATTCGACGATTGGCCAATACCATTTTCTCCACTTCATTAATTTTTTCGTCTGTTGTTGAAGTGCTCGGGCGTCCGGCACGCTCTTCGTCGTTCACATCTTCTCGGCCTTCTGAGAACATTTTGTACCACCGATAAACGTTGCTTCGGTCCAAGGTAGCTTCTCCGTATGCCACAGTCAACATTCGGAATGCATCCGCGCACTTAATTTCGTTTTTCACACAAAATTTGATACAGGTTCTTTGATCCATTTTTTTGAATAGGTAAAAATCGAAGACGATCCAAAACACGTGCAAGCAAAGCAGCTGTCAACAATTAAGTGAACATTCAAAATGGCCGAGCTTGTCGGCATAAGTGAGAGACATGAGTACCAACATAACGCCACAAAAAAAATCGAAATTCGAATATACGTAACCCGCGAAAATTCAAAAGTCGCGATAACGATTGAACACACCTCGTATGTATAATATCATAGTTTTGTTTTAACAAAGGCACAGAGACGTTTTTTTCCGTTTGTTTAGGTGGATTATTAACTAGAACGCGCAACTAAAGCTGATTATCTTGTCTTTTTAGTCCCTGTAATATATTGATCCTCGTCACTGATTCTGAGGGAAGCTTTTCGGCGCAAAACCTCGCTGAAGTAAAGAAGTCGAAGCGCAAAGCAGATCATAGCTGCCAAGGCACCTTGGCTACCTCAAGCGATTCGTTTATCCGGCAACCGAAAGAGCTTCGCGAGAGACCAGCGTAAGTGTGGATTCATTCAACAGGCAACTCATATGCACATTTGTCATAGAACATAACTTTTTTTTCTCTTTATATATATATATATATATATATATATGTATATATATATATATATATATATATATATATATATATATTCATCATCTTTTTTATTTATATATATATATATATATATATATAGAGTCTCACAAAAACCTAAGACTCTATAGGGAATTGTAGAGCTCGTTAAAGCTACATTTTTCCTCAACGGGGTCTCGGAAAAGTCTTGTAATAATAAGCAACTAGAATATTTTATAGACGTGCTTGCCTACTATGTACGCGAGCTTAATTGCGACGTTATTGTCTCGTGGATAGTCGCGCTAACGCTGTGCAATCTGGCGCGCTAACGCTGTGCAATCTGGAACAGGGTCCATTACTATCGGCCATCGAAAAACAACGCCAGTTCGGCCGCCGCGCAGGCCCCGCCATATGGCAGTGAAACCTCGACGCCCCTGCGGGCGGCCGGCAAGATCGCCACAAGCAACAGGCAGTCGACGACAATAGCAGCAGCAACAGCAGCGGCAACAGCAGCAGTGGCGGCAGCGGCGGCGGCGGCTGCCGCCCTGCCCAGGAATTGCGGTGCCGCGCGTCCGTGGTCGTCGACGCCGACGATCGGGGGCGTTCGCCTCAACCGAACCTTCCAGGTGCGCTTCAACGAGGTGCAGGAGCAAATCGCCCTGCAGAGCGCTCGCCGCATCTCATACCGAATGTATCGGCTGACCGCTCAGGCGTTCGGTCGCGTTCCGCCAATTGAGCTTGGCGCGGGCTTTCCATAGTGTGCGTTTAGCATAGTTTAGCTAGAGAGAGAGAGAGAGAGAGAGAGAGGTCGCCGTGGCAGCGTTACCGACTATCACACAATGAGAGTTTAACAAACAATCTGGCGACAACTTTGGCCCCTTGGTCATTCAGAAGGAAGAAGGAAGATGGGCAACAACAAGCCAACTAACTACCTGACCGAAACGCCGAGTCGGTCGGTATTTCGTTAGTCAGCGTCGAAGCGCTGTCGTATTTACAAATTAAGTGTGAACTAACTGCCTAGCTGCTCTACTGGAGTGAGTTCGCGTACTCGCACTACCACAACCATGACCACTACCGCCGCCGGCACCGCCAACAGCCGGCGCGTCAACTTTTAACAATTGTTTCACTTCGTAGTACTTTTAGTCGCCGCTTCTTTTAATATTAGGATTTTTCAAATACATATTTATTCCTACTTTTACATATATGTGCATATATATGTATGTACGTCTGGTGGCGACAGCGCTGCTTTCGGGCGGTCGTCGTGTCGGATGCTGCAGATGCAGTAATAAAATGCCGAATTTTACAATGCCGACTTTAGCGAGCGTTTGTTGTCATTGCTTTCGTGATATATATATATATATATATATATATATACATATATATATATATATATATATATATATATATATATATATATATATATATATATATATATATATATATTTATTTATATTTGTGAGTCAAAGTGTAAAATCTCGTCAAATTCTAAGAAAGTACGCCAGTGCTCAAGATTACTGAGAGTTTGCACCAGCCAGCAATATTGGCTACAGGTTTCACCGAACTTAGGAAATACCCGTAAGCCGATTATGCAGCACACGAGCGGATGGCCTACAGAGGATGTTGCTTTAGCCGGGAATGAAAAATGTGTTTAGGAAACACGCAAAATAAACTGTCCTTACGCTTGCTGACTATTTTCGTTGGCACGTAAGCACGCTCGATAGAAACATAACCGATAGTAATTGCGTTATTGTCAAATGTTTGATGCCTTGAAGAGATTCGTGTAAGCATATTATGTTAGCTGAAGCTTAAAGTGTAGCCTTTCCAAGGATAACACTCTTGGTAATTTTTTTTTTATTAACTAGCAAATATATGAATTATAATACATCTCGATTAAATAAACTGGAGTTTTTCGTTCAAATTAACTACAGAGCGATTATGGATACTAGCTAGAACAGGATTAGCGCCGCCGATATATCAGTCAAGCGATGTAATAGGTTTGTTCTCTTTCGAGCACCATCGGTGCTAAAGCAGAAGCACAATTGAACTAACGAACTGTTTTTATCAAGTTAGAACTATTTTCACTTAGCGAGAACCACAAGACGACAACGATCTAACCAACTGTGACCTAACCTAAGTAGGTTATTAATAACAGTTTCTGCCTGACGTACATTCTGACGGGCACATACGTTTTTGGACTCATCTCTGGCAGGTTAGAGAGGCCCTAGTACCACATGCATGTATGTACCTCGGCCTAAAAGTATAGTATTACAGGCATATACACGTAGGATACAGAACAAGCTTTCCTACAACAAACACAGAGAACAATCTGATGAAGTTAAGTGGTCGGACTTGATGCCACCCCGTGTCAGGGCGTACCCCCCTCCCCCCCCAGGGAAGAGTATTAAAGTTAGGACGCTGGGCCGGCCTACATTATCCCTGGGTAGCCAGGTCACTTCCCGAATGTATGTTATTCGCGCTGAGCGCGACGTCCGCGAAAACGTGTCTAATTTATTGTTCCGGTGTTCCGAAGCCACGATATACCGTGCCGAAGGTCGTCCCGGTCTCCACGCTGATTTTCAAGGCAACGCAGCGTAACGCGACTGCATTTTAAGATAAGGCAGCGGGTTAAGTCCTTGTTCCAGGGCGGGACACTATTGAAGGTCTCGTCTTCTCGGTATAATTTGCCGACGAAGTGAAGCAACTGAAAGCAAAATCTGTTTTGTAGGTCTTCGTGTACTATAGTTGCTAAAGTTCAGGTCTGCCAGGGGTTGTCCCACCAATGACATAGTGAGCTCAGCCGTCACATGAAATCCAGTCAAAAATACCGTGACGAGATCCCGAAGCTTCTTTTCGCAATAAAGAGCACAGTTTTCGAGACACCAGGCTCTTAAGAGGCATCTGAGTGATTTAAATAACATTCCACCTCTCCGAGTGGAAAAGGACAGACCCTAACAAGACCGCTTACTAATAAATCCTTCCCAACCAACCGCGGTCCCAACTCTCCGGCGTTTGTGAGCCCCGGGACTGCATCCTAGGTAAGTACTTCAGAAGGTCAGAGGAGAGACTTGTTGATTACCCCAACTCAGGGATTTCACGGGCTTTGCCCGGAAATGTTGTATTTGTGAGCCTACTTGACAACAACTCCTGGTGACAGCGTTGTATGACCACGTACACCAATGTCCGCCAAAGAGATGTGTGATCTTTTCTGATGCGCTACATATACACGCCCGACATGTTCGAACCAATTAAACAATTCTCCACACCCGGAATCGAACCTGCAATAGAGCACTCCGGAAGTCAGGCAGGTATTGCAAACTAGCTATGCAGAATAAGCCGCCACAACGCGTCTCCCTACTGAAGACCAATAGTCGACAGAATGCTCTATCCCTGTATCAGAAATCTTTATATCGAATATGAAGTAAAAGGGCTCTTGATATACCAATTCGATCTGCTAAAATAGTCCGAGGGCTGCTTCAGTATGTGATTCTATTGTGGAATATTGGGCCCATTCACAAGGAGCCTAAAGGAGATTCGAGCTTCACTACGACTGTTGGAAAGGTGTGCTTGAAAAGAAAATTGTCACGTGGGCCGCTGCCTATTGGTTTTACAAGACCCAGTTGGTGCGAATCGAGAGCTTCGGAGATGAGGTCTCTTTTGTCATTGCAAGCCAACCTAACAGCGGTCCGCCGTAGATGAGCTTCGTAAAAGAAAACAGTTACAATTAATCGTTAACCGAGAACGGTATTTCAAAACAGCATGCATTAACAGTATTTTCAATATATAATATATCAAATATTTCAAAATATAACAAACTTTATTTTTGCTAAAATGAAATATCTTTGGAACATACGTATATTCATCTGCTGAGATTACTTGAGAGCCTCGTTGGATTGAATAAAATATGCTGGAACAATGGTACCTTCCGGAGGCGCGGATACTATTATTTCAGTGTTAAAAACGCATATATATATATATTTCCGTGTACGGAATACGGGTATGATATTAAAGATAAGTAAAACAAACTAAACCTGCAAGGGGTTGGTTCATGAAAATAGTACTTTATTACCAAATTCACAATTCACGGCTCTCAAATACTAAAACTAAATATTTTCTAAGAACGAACTATTAGGATAACAGTCGTAATGCGGTACTAAGAGGAATAAATTATGTTTAATTACTAACAACAACACGTGTACAGACTGGTATGTAAATAATAATATTCACAAAATAAAATTTCACGAACCTATACACAGAGAGAGTTAACAATAGTGCGATTCAAAAAGCACTGTATAAACTTTTAAGAGAACATGTAACGCGATGTTCGGCGATAGTACAAAACGCCGGTTTTTCTTTAATGTAGCCGCACTACGGAAAGCCCGCGCCGAGCTCAGTTGGCGGGTTTCGGCCTAACGCCTGGGCGGTGAGACGGTACATGCGGTACGAGATTTTGTGAGCGTTCTGCAAGGCGATCTGTTGTTGCACTTCTTTAAAGCGCTTTTCGAACGCTCGGTTGAGACGAACCCCGCCAATAGTTGGCGTTGGTGAACTCGTGGGCGGTGCGCCATATTCGCAACCGCTGATCGGCAACCGCTTCTTTCTAGGCTGTACGTCTCCGTGGACCGTCCGTGGATGGTGCTGGACACTATATCAGGTTAGAGAATAAGCGTATGAGCAAGAACACGAGAGTTAATAGTTATCGTACGCTCTCTCTTTCTCTATCTCCCTCTATCTCTCTCTCTCTCTCTCTCTATATATATATATATATATATATATATATATATATATATATATATATATATATATATTTATACTGCAAAAAAAACTAAGTAAAGAAAAATTCAAAGCAACGTTAAAAATTATCGGCAATAATGGGGGAGGGGTGAGCACTGTATATAATAGCACACGTAAGGCGCATACAAGAACCCTCTGGCCAATGTAGAAAATTGCATGCAGAACAAATATAATATAAAAGGTTTAATGTTAAAAACGGTGCAGCGCTAACAGCGGTAGCCTGTGTAAGATGTGCACACTTAAAAATAAAAAATGTTTTTAATAAGGTTTTAAATTGCATTTTAATCTCAAGAGTGGCTTTACGTGCTTCGTCTTTACGAGCAAAAAATCATTTAACATAATGGTAAAGTCTAAGCACTTACGTTCCAATCTGGGAGGCTGTTTGACGACTGATTTGTATTATATAATTTACTTTATAGGCAAACATATTTAATATTTTATAGTCAATTGTTGGGCTAATGAATCGTTCTACGAATTCAAAACGACAATCACTACCTAATAAGTTGTGTTTTATATTGGCAAGATACCTAGAGTCTATGAGGAACAAGCAAACATCAGACAGATCTAACTTAAATAGCTTTATTCAACTGGGCGCAGACTTGTTGTGCAGCCGTGTGTTGGCTCTGCTTGCTTCAGTAACGTGTCATGGAAACGTGAGAATGGAAGACAATGTTGAAGCTCTATTCCTCTTGGTATTGAATATGCTTGATTCTATTGATAGAAATATATTTATCAATATCTAGCAAAAACTAAATATTGACAATCTGTAAATATTGAGAAAAATACATAAAAAATCAGTAATTCTTGCAGGAATTACATCGCAAGCAACTAGCTTACTACTTTGTGGCTTTGTGATTGAAATACAATACATTTTTCCATGCATTTTTAATATATATAAAAATAAATTTTTGAGCGCAAACGCGTGGTTTCGACTTGCGTTGCTAATAACATAAATTAAAAAGTATAAAAGGGCTTATTGACGTCATTGCTAGGCCGTGGACTTTTATTTAGTAAAGCATATGTTACATTTTTAACAACATAAAGTAATACTTTGTAAGCAGTTTTTAGGCGTGTAAAATTGCTGCAAAATAGATTGTAAAATAGTTAAAATCTCTCATTGCAAGCCCCCTATATATGCCTTTCCTCGGTAAAGCCGTGTATGCCATTTTGTCAAGGTTGGTCAGGATAGGGGGCTTTAAGTATAATCGAGCCTACTTGTTTGGAGTGTTGCCTGGTAAGGACTGCCAGGGAGGTTAAATGCAGTTATGCACCATCGCTACGAGTAGGAAAACTCACCCCCATCTCGAGCAGTGTGGGACTCGATCCCAGCTGAAACCCATAGCTACGAAATGCACGTACCCCCTTAAACTTCACTCTCTAATGGCCCAAATCTCCATAGAACAGTACTACGAGCCATCACAAGAAATGGCAAGCGCCCCGTCGGATTAATTGGCCGGGATCACTCACGGGTACGCCATCTGCCCAGCTCAGTTTGTCCCGGTTCTTGAGAACCCATTTGACTATAACTAGCGCTTTCTTTAGCTGCTTCGGCCTCGAATAGATTTTGCCTACTTCTGTACCCACTTTCCATGCCTGCGCCGATCCACGAATGTTTTTCTTGAAGTCTTCTATACCATCCCGCAAAGTGTTCTTATTTTCGGAGTGGTGCCCCCCCCCGCTCTGGACCATCTATTGCGAATCTGTCTAGTCGCCACGGTTCTGGCCTTTTCCTATGCCCGGCACCTAAAGAAGCATGTAATATCATTAGAGGGTTATCATGTTCATGTTATATATCTAAACATTATTGCGATTGATGTGGTGATGGTATGTGTTTGATAGGGTCTTCCCCCTTCGGTGCAGGTATGATTGGAAGTCACCATGCGCCGTGAGAATCTGTATTAGGTAGAAGACTAGGTCCCTTTTCGACCGTGCTATTGATGCCTTTATGTTTAATAGCAGCTTACTCGAGCATTATCCGGCGATCCGACGAGGGATGGCATCCCAGTCAGCTGGACAAGCCGAGCGGTAGCCGATATTTTTCTCCGCTTCTCAATGAGAAGATGATCTTGCTGTTTCTGGTGGCCTCTAAGCATTTCATTGTTGAGTGCAGAGCTTTGTTTGTACTCAGGTCAAACTAGTCCTGAGTTTTGGCCTGCATCACCACAGCTAGGTCGTCAGCATAAGCTGTCATGGTTACTCTCGGGGACAGACCGGCAGTCTTATAGTACTCCAGATGTCATAGAGAAGACCAGATTGTCGCTTGCAACAGACCTTCTCTTAAAGTGCCCAGATACAGATATTAACTTTACTAGGTAGAACGGTACCTTTTTACAAACAATCGTATCCAGAGTGGTCTTTCAGGGTAGTCTGTTAAGAGCGTTCTTTATATCCAAGAGGTGGACCATAACTAGCTGTCTTGTACAGATGGCGGATTTATGCACCTATTCGGCTCTTCTGAAAACCTTGTGGATTGTCGTTAGGACAGATCTGTATTTACAGAAGACAATGTGCCGCTGACAGGAATCCGTGCTTCTCCGCAACCCCTTTCCGTCTGAGCCTTTCCTCGATGGCAAAATCATCTCCCGTGGCTCCAGCGGTAGTAAACAGAATGGCCGGTAGCCTCCATTCCCTGTGGGGATGAGGACCACGTCCACACGTTTTCTTTATAATGGAAACTCTCCTATTCTCATCATAGAGGTAAGAGTTTCTATGACTGCGGCTGGGTACTTTGAACAAGAGCTTAACTGCCCGCTTCTCCCGCCTGGAACCTGTCAGCCGCTAGGCGAACCTCGAGCGGCTGGAATGTTACTGATTGTGTCGTTTTTTCTCGTAGTCAGCCTTCTCAAACGAGTTGGGAGTCGCGAAGAGCTTAGCAAGGATGTCGACCGTTCCTGCTCGTCACCGACCCCTATGACAGCAGCTTCCCTGTTAACCTGTACAATCCTGTATAGTTTTGGATTCTGTATAGTTTAACCTGTATAGTCCTGTATAGTTGGATCTGTTCTAGAAGGTTTTGCCAGCCGATGGTTTTGCTGTCAGCATTAGCGCACTTGAGAATTGCTTCTTCTATGTATATCTTGTCAGTGCCCGCATGCGTTTCTCATCGTCGCCACGGGTTTGCTTCAGTGCTCTTCGGGCTTCGTTGCATTCTCTGTGCTTATCTGCAACATCCTGTGTTTACGAGTACTTCGGCGGTTTTACTGAGCGTCTTCGAAGACGACCTGGACCTGCTTCCGGGTCTTGGGTGAACCGGGCAACCTCAACAGACTTTGAGGTCTAGTAGCAATTCAGCTTGAGTCCACCGTATTCTTCTCGCACAGTTTGCACCAACTGGTTACTGCTTCCACTAGCAAACTGCCCTTCTGAGCGAGTTTGCCTTCAGCACGTCCGTGCATTAATCATGGACGTCTGTGTGCAAAATCTATACATAGTGAATTACCGAGTTAGATCTCAAAGAGTAAGTGTATGCCTTTTCTCAAAAGTTGTTTATGCGGAGCCCGAATGGACGCACACTTACGCTGGCCGCTCATGAAGCTCTTTTGGTTGTTGCATAGGCGTCTCATCATTTGAGTCTGAGAAGATGTCTGGGTAGCGTGCGATTTCACGGTTTGACTTCTCCGCCTCACTAGAATCGTCTGCCGTGGAGCATTCTTCTTCTGAGCTACTCGCCTCGGAATCGCTGTCGAGGTTCGAAGAGCTGTAAACGCTACAAACGTGAAAAAGCTCGTTTAGGTTATTTACTATACAGGGTGTTCCATAATTCGCTCAGCAGACTTTGAGGTCTAGTACAACTCGGCGAACAAATGAATCTTTCCCACAAAAACGAGGGGCGGATGTATCGTTTAAAAATGAATAATTGAGCCTGGGGGCCAAAATATAAGAATCGCAACGAGTTTCGTTTTTTTTTAAAGAATTATTTTCAATACAACATTTGTTCTGCATTAAGCTAACGTGGAATGCAATTCAACATTTGCAAATCGGTGATTGGCTTGCCGATGTGATGCTTGGGACTCTCGCAATCGCAGATTTAGTGAAGATACGTCAAAATAAAAAGTTCGGTACAACAATTTTTGGTAGTTTCGCTCTTACTTCAAAAGAAGATATTTCCGCTTCTTGTTCCATTGGAAAAATTATCGGCCGAGTACTAGACCTTAAAGTTTGCTGGGAAAATTCTGAATCACCCTGTGTATATATACAAAGCCTCCCAGAAGTATTTGGAAAGCGACATAGGGAATTGTAGAGCTCCTTAATATTCCTTTTTTGTTCTAAAGGAACATGGTTTCTAAAAACTATTGGTTTGCAGTAAGAGTAATATTACTATAATCCGTGACACTGGTGTTCTTGCCCGACATGAGAACACAAATGTGCCATTGCGAGACAACTGTTTACTTCCTCTAAAGAGCATATAACGCCAGTCAGGAGATGAAGACATTAAGTTTTTTCAGGGGATAGGTCGAGATTGAGTGCATGCATCAGATTGACCAAGAGTGATTTATCTGATGGAATAGGCCACTCATGCATGCACAGTCTGTTTAGAGCGTTCTTGATATCCAAGAGGTAGACCATAACTAGCTGTCTTGGACAGATAGCGGATTTATGCGGCCCTTTCGAAAACCATGTGGATTGCCGGTAGGACAGATCTGTATTTACAGAAAACAATGTGCCGCTGACAGGAATCCGTGTTTCTCCGCAACCCGTCTGAGCCCTTCCTCGATGGCAAAATCAAATCCCGTGGCTCGAGCGGTAAGTAAACAGATTGACCGGTACCCTCCATTCCCTGTGGGGATGAGGACTACTTCCGCACGTTTTCATTCTAGTGGAAACTCTCCTATTCTCATCATGGAGGTAAGAGTTTCTATGACTGCGGCTGGGTACTTTGAACAAGAGCTTAACTGCCCGCTTCTCCCGCCTGGAACCTGTCAGCCGCTAAGCGAGCCTCGAGCGGCTGGAATGTTACTGATTGTGTCGTTTTTTCTCGTAGTCAGCCTTCTCAAACGAGTTGGGAGTCGCGAAGAGCTTAGCAAGGATGTCGACCGGTTTCTGCTCGTCACCGACCCCTATGACAGCAGTTTCCCTATTAGCCTGTACAATCCTGTATAGTTTTTGCTATGGGTACTGTTGGATCTGTTCTAGAAGGTTTTGCCAGCTGATGGTTTTGCTGTCAGCGATAGCGCACTTGAGGGCTTCGTTGCATTCTCTGTGCTTATCTGCCCAGCATCCTGTGCCCACGAGTAGTTCGGCGGTTTTACTGAGCGTCTTAAGTGCACCTTGACTGCAACGGTTTTTGCACACGCATATTCAAGGACGACCTGGAGCTGCTTCCGGGTCTTGGGTGAACCGGGCTGCGCCGTTTTTTGGTTAGCTTCTTCTTGAGCTTTTCTTCATCCAAGATGTTGTACCTTTTCTCTGGTACTGGGACGGTGGAGAAATTCGGACGTCCAGTCGAGGCTCCACACAGAAATGATCGCTAAGATTGACCTCTTCTACGAGAACTGTCCGGCTTGGCATCCTCCACGCTATCTGAGAGTTAGTCAAGTTAAGTGCGATGTGTACGTATAATTCATCGGTGTTGTTTTTTCTTGCCGTCAATGATGATGTATACGTCGTTTGCCGCTGCCCACTCAAATCGAGTTTTCCCCCGTTTGCCTGTTCGCCGGGAATTCCATAGATCTGCTGCCGAGTTGAAATTACCAATGATTAGAAATCCCGTCCCCGGTTTTATGTTTCGTATTGTTGCCGGAAGATTTTAAAGTGGCTTTTCAAACTCCTCGCGTAGACAGTTAGGGCTTACCTAGCAGGAGAGTATCCTCCCTACCTCTTTTATTTCGATCCAGCAAAATCCTTGGCCGCTACCTTCTCTTGGTTTGAAGTTTTACAGTTTCATTGACTGTGAGTCCAGTGTCGTGTGCGGAGTAGTCCGTTACCCAATGATTAATTCCGTTTCGGAGATATAGCTCCATTTCTATTTCTATGGGCCTAGCTAGTGCTTTCCTTTGTTATTTATAGTTTTCACCCCCAAATGGTGCTATTGTTTACGCGGGTCTGGGGCCTGATTCCGTTTTTGTAGATTGCCCGGCCACGATGGCTCTCAAGGCTTGCCAAAATGGCCGTATGATCCCCGGTCAATGCCGATGGAATGTTAAGCAACCCTTGTCTATGTGAGTAATAGTTGAAGAAAGTTGCCAGCTCCTGTCAAAAATTCAGCTTGAGTCCTCCGTATTCTTCTCGAACAGTTTGCACCAATCGGTTACTGCTTCCACTAGAAAACTGCCCTTCTGAGCGAATTCGCCTTCAGCACGTCCGTGCATTAATCATGGACGCCCGTGTGCAAAATCTATACATAGTGAATTACCGAGTTAGATCTCAAAGAGTAAGTCTATGGCTTTTCTCAAAAGTTGTTTATGCGGAGACCGAATGGACGCAGACTTACGCTGGCCGCTCATGAAGCCTCTTTGATTGTTGCATAGGCGTCTCATTTGAGTCTGCGAAGATGTCTGGGTAGCGTGCGATTTCACGGTTTGACTTCTCCGCCTCACTAGGGTCGTATGCCGTGGAGCATTCTTCTTCTGGGCTATTCGGTTCGGAATCGATGTCGAGGTTTGAAGAGCTGTAAGCGCTACAAACGAAAAAAAGCTCGTTAAGTTTAGCTACTATACAGGGTGTTCCATAATTCGCTCAACAGACTTTGAGGTCTAGTACAACTCGGCGAACAAATGACCGAGCAAGATGGCTTAGTGGCAAAAGCCTTTGCCTTGCATTCGGGAGGCCTGGGTTCAAGACCCAGACCGGCCATTCCTAAATTGGATTTCATGGTTCCCAATTTAAACAAGGCTAATGCCGGAGTGGATTAAAAATCGACCATTATCGAAAAAAAAAACGGGGAGCACAGATGTCTCAATAAAAAGAGATGGTGCATTACCATCCAATCCCCCCAATAAGTTTAAAAAAATTTATCTTTCCCGCTAAAACGAGGGGCGGATGTGTCGTTTAAAAATTAGTAATTGAGCCCGAAAGCCAAAATATAAGCATCGCAACGAGTTTCGTGTTGTTTTAAAGAATTATCTTCAATACAACATTTGTTCTGCATTGAGCTAACGTAGAATGCAATTCAACATATGCAAATCGGTGATTGGCTTGCCGATGTAATTCTTGGGACTCTCGCAATCGCAGATTTAGTAAAGATATGTCAAAATAAAAAGCTCGATACAACAATTTTTGGTAGTTTCGCACTTACTTCAAAAGAAGATATTTCCGCTTCTTGTTCCATTGGAAAAATTATCCGCCGAGTACTAGACCTCAAAGTTTGCTGGGAAAGTTCTGAATCACCCTGTGTATAAATACAGAGCCTCCCAGAAGTATTTGGGAAGCGACATAGGGAATTGTAGAGCTCCTTAATATTCCTTTTTTGTTCTAAAGGAACATGGTTTCTGAAAACTATTGGTTTGCAGTAAGAGTAATATTACTATAATCCGTGACACTGGTGTTCTTGCCCGACATGAGAACACAAATGTGCCATTGCGAGACAACTGTTTACTTCCTCTAAAGAGCATATAACGCCAGTCAGGAGATGAAGACATTAAGTTTTTTCAGGGGATAGGTCGAGATTGAGTGCATGCATAAGTGACCAAGAGTGATTTATCTGATGGAATAGGCCACTCATGCATGCACAGTCTGTTTAGAGCGTTCTTGATATCCAAGAGGTAGACCATAACTAGCTGTCTTGGACAGATAGCGGATTTATGCGGCCCTTTCGAAAACCATGTGGATTGCCGGTAGGACAGATCTGTATTTACAGAAAACAATGTGCCGCTGACAGGAATCCGTGTTTCTCCGCAACCCGTCTGAGCCCTTCCTCGATGGCAAAATCAAATCCCGTGGCTCGAGCGGTAAGTAAACAGATTGACCGGTACCCTCCATTCCCTGTGGGGATGAGGACTACTTCCGCACGTTTTCATTCTAGTGGAAACTCTCCTATTCTCATCATGGAGGTAAGAGTTTCTATGACTGCGGCTGGGTACTTTGAACAAGAGCTTAACTGCCCGCTTCTCCCGCCTGGAACCTGTCAGCC
The DNA here is from genome assembly GCA_003439945.1 of Dermanyssus gallinae. Lineage (NCBI taxonomy): Eukaryota > Metazoa > Arthropoda > Arachnida > Mesostigmata > Dermanyssidae > Dermanyssus > Dermanyssus gallinae. The sequence goes on from QVRM01005228.1 coordinate 25,406, forward strand.
GCTAAGCGAGCCTCGAGCGGCTGGAATGTTACTGATTGTGTCGTTTTTTCTCGTAGTCAGCCTTCTCAAACGAGTTGGGAGTCGCGAAGAGCTTAGCAAGGATGTCGACCGGTTTCTGCTCGTCACCGACCCCTATGACAGCAGTTTCCCTATTAGCCTGTACAATCCTGTATAGTTTTTGCTATGGGTACTGTTGGATCTGTTCTAGAAGGTTTTGCCAGCTGATGGTTTTGCTGTCAGCGATAGCGCACTTGAGGGCTTCGTTGCATTCTCTGTGCTTATCTGCCCAGCATCCTGTGCCCACGAGTAGTTCGGCGGTTTTACTGAGCGTCTTAAGTGCACCTTGACTGCAACGGTTTTTGCACACGCATATTCAAGGACGACCTGGAGCTGCTTCCGGGTCTTGGGTGAACCGGGCTGCGCCGTTTTTTGGTTAGCTTCTTCTTGAGCTTTTCTTCATCCAAGATGTTGTACCTTTTCTCTGGTACTGGGACGGTGGAGAAATTCGGACGTCCAGTCGAGGCTCCACACAGAAATGATCGCTAAGATTGACCTCTTCTACGAGAACTGTCCGGCTTGGCATCCTCCACGCTATCTGAGAGTTAGTCAAGTTAAGTGCGATGTGTACGTATAATTCATCGGTGTTGTTTTTTCTTGCCGTCAATGATGATGTATACGTCGTTTGCCGCTGCCCACTCAAATCGAGTTTTCCCCCGTTTGCCTGTTCGCCGGGAATTCCATAGATCTGCTGCCGAGTTGAAATTACCAATGATTAGAAATCCCGTCCCCGGTTTTATGTTTCGTATTGTTGCCGGAAGATTTTAAAGTGGCTTTTCAAACTCCTCGCGTAGACAGTTAGGGCTTACCTAGCAGGAGAGTATCCTCCCTACCTCTTTTATTTCGATCCAGCAAAATCCTTGGCCGCTACCTTCTCTTGGTTTGAAGTTTTACAGTTTCATTGACTGTGAGTCCAGTGTCGTGTGCGGAGTAGTCCGTTACCCAATGATTAATTCCGTTTCGGAGATATAGCTCCATTTCTATTTCTATGGGCCTAGCTAGTGCTTTCCTTTGTTATTTATAGTTTTCACCCCCAAATGGTGCTATTGTTTACGCGGGTCTGGGGCCTGATTCCGTTTTTGTAGATTGCCCGGCCACGATGGCTCTCAAGGCTTGCCAAAATGGCCGTATGATCCCCGGTCAATGCCGATGGAATGTTAAGCAACCCTTGTCTATGTGAGTAATAGTTGAAGAAAGTTGCCAGCTCCTGTCAAAAATTCAGCTTGAGTCCTCCGTATTCTTCTCGAACAGTTTGCACCAATCGGTTACTGCTTCCACTAGAAAACTGCCCTTCTGAGCGAATTCGCCTTCAGCACGTCCGTGCATTAATCATGGACGCCCGTGTGCAAAATCTATACATAGTGAATTACCGAGTTAGATCTCAAAGAGTAAGTCTATGGCTTTTCTCAAAAGTTGTTTATGCGGAGACCGAATGGACGCAGACTTACGCTGGCCGCTCATGAAGCCTCTTTGATTGTTGCATAGGCGTCTCATTTGAGTCTGCGAAGATGTCTGGGTAGCGTGCGATTTCACGGTTTGACTTCTCCGCCTCACTAGGGTCGTATGCCGTGGAGCATTCTTCTTCTGGGCTATTCGGTTCGGAATCGATGTCGAGGTTTGAAGAGCTGTAAGCGCTACAAACGAAAAAAAGCTCGTTAAGTTTAGCTACTATACAGGGTGTTCCATAATTCGCTCAACAGACTTTGAGGTCTAGTACAACTCGGCGAACAAATGACCGAGCAAGATGGCTTAGTGGCAAAAGCCTTTGCCTTGCATTCGGGAGGCCTGGGTTCAAGACCCAGACCGGCCATTCCTAAATTGGATTTCATGGTTCCCAATTTAAACAAGGCTAATGCCGGAGTGGATTAAAAATCGACCATTATCGAAAAAAAAAACGGGGAGCACAGATGCCTCAATAAAAAGAGATGGTGCATTACCATCCAATCCCCCCAATAAGTTTAAAAAAATTTATCTTTCCCGCTAAAACGAGGGGCGGATGTGTCGTTTAAAAATTAGTAATTGAGCCCGGAAGCCAAAATATAAGCATCGCAACGAGTTTCGTGTTGTTTTAAAGAATTATCTTCAATACAACATTTGTTCTGCATTGAGCTAACGTAGAATGCAATTCAACATATGCAAATCGGTGATTGGCTTGCCGATGTAATTCTTGGGACTCTCGCAATCGCAGATTTAGTAAAGATATGTCAAAATAAAAAGCTCGATACAACAATTTTTGGTAGTTTCGCACTTACTTCAAAAGAAGATATTTCCGCTTCTTGTTCCATTGGAAAAATTATCCGCCGAGTACTAGACCTCAAAGTTTGCTGGGAAAGTTCTGAATCACCCTGTGTATAAATACAGAGCCTCCCAGAAGTATTTGGGAAGCGACATAGGGAATTGTAGAGCTCCTTAATATTCCTTTTTTGTTCTAAAGGAACATGGTTTCTGAAAACTATTGGTTTGCAGTAAGAGTAATATTACTATAATCCGTGACACTGGTGTTCTTGCCCGACATGAGAACACAAATGTGCCATTGCGAGACAACTGTTTACTTTCTCTGAAGAGCATATAACGCCAGTCAGAAGATGAAGACATCAAGTTTTTTCAGGGGATAGGTCGAGATTGAGTGCATGCATAAGTGACCAAGAGTGATTTATCTGATGGAATAGGCCACTTATGCATGCACAGTCTGTTTAGAGCGTTCTTGATATCCAAGAGGTAGACCATAACTAGCTGTCTTGGACAGATAGCGGATTTATGCGGCCCTTTCGAAAACCATGTGGATTGCCGGTAGGACAGATCTGTATTTACAGAAAACAATGTGCCGCTGACAGGAATCCGTGTTTTCTCCGCAACCCGTCTGAGCCCTTCCTCGATGGCAAAATCAAATCCCGTGGCTCGAGCGGTAAGTAAACAGATTGACCGGTACCCTCCATTCCCTGTGGGGATGGGGACTACTTCCGCACGTTTTCATTCTAGTGGAAACTCTCCTATTCTCATCATGGAGGTAAGAGTTTCTATGACTGCGGCTGGGTACTTTGAACAAGAGCTTAACTGCCCGCTTCTCCCGCCTGGAACCTGTCAGCCGCTAAGCGAGCCTCGAGCGGCTGGAATGTTACTGATTGTGTCGTTTTTTCTCGTAGTCAGCCTTCTCAAACGAGTTGGGAGTCGCGAAGAGCTTAGCAAGGATGTCGACCGGTTTCTGCTCGTCACCGACCCCTATGACAGCAGTTTTCCTATTAGCCTGTACAATCCTGTATAGTGTTTGCTATGGGTACTGTTGGATCTGTTTTAGAAGGTTTTGCCAGCGGATGGTTTTGCTGTCAGCGATAGCGCACTTGAGGGCTTCGTTGCATTCTCTGTGCTTATCTGCCCAGCATCCTGTGCCCACGAGTAGTTCGGCGGTTTTACTGAGCGTCTTAAGTGCACCTTGACTGCAACGGTTTTTGCACACGCATATTCAAGGACGACCTGGAGCTGCTTCCGGGTCTTGGGTGAACCGGGCTGCGCCGTTTTTTGGTTAGTTTCTTCTTGAGCTTTTCTTCATCCAAGATGTTGTACCGTTTTCTCTGGTACTGGGACGGTGGAGAAATTCGGACGTCTAGTCGAGGCTCCACACAGAAATGATCGCTAAGATTGACCTCTTCTACGAGAACTGTCCGGCTTGACATCCTCCACGCTATCTGAGAGTTAGTTAAGTTAAGTGCGATGTGTACGTATAATTCATCGCTGTCGTTTTTTCTTGCCGTCAATGATGATGTAAACGTCGTTTGCCGCTGCCCACTCTAATCGAGTTTTCCCCCGTTTGCCTGTTCGCCGGGAATTCCATAGATCTGCTGCCGAGTTGAAATTACCAATGATTAGGAATCCCGTCCCCGGTTTTATGTTTCGTATTGTTGTTCGTGATGTTTTAAAGTGGCTTTTCAAACTCCTTGCGTAGACAGTTAGGGCTTACCTAGCAGGAGTGTATCCTCCCTACCTCTTTTATTTCGATCCAGCAAAATCCTTGTCCGCTACCTTCTCTTGGTTTGAAGTTTTACGGTTTCATTGACTGTGAGTCCAGTGTCGTGTGCGGAGTAGTCCGTTACCCAATGATTAATTCCGTTTTGGAGATATAACTCCATTTCTATTTCTATGAGCCTAGCTAGTGCTTTCCTTTGTTATTTATAGTTTTCACCCCCAAATGGTGCTATTGTTTACGCGGGTCTGGGGCCTGATTCCGCTTTTGTAGATTGCCCGGCCACGATGGCTCTCAAGGCTTGCCAAAATGGCCATATGATCCCCGGTCAATGCCGATGGAATGTTAAGCAACCCTTGCCTATGCAAAATCTATACATAGTGAATTACCGAGTTAGATCTCAAAGAGTAAGTCTATGGCTTTTCTCAAAAGTTGTTTATGCGGAGACCGAATGGACGCACACTTACGCTGGCCGCTCATGAAGCTCCTTTGATTGTTGCATAGGCGTCTCATTTGAGTCTGCGAAGATGTCTGGGTAGCGTGCGATTTCACGGTTTGACTTCTCCGCCTCACTAGGGTCGTATGCCGTGGAGCATTCTTCTTCTGGGCTATTCGTTTCGGAATCGCTGTCGAGGTTTGAAGAGCTGTAAGCGCTATAAACGTAAAAAGCTCGTTTAGTTTAGCTACTATACAGGGTGTTCCATAATTCGCTCAACAGACTTTGAGGTCTAGTACAACTCGGCGAACAAATGACCGAGCAAGATGGCTTAGTGGCAAAAGCCTTTGCCTTGCATTCGGGAGGCCTGGGTTCGAGACCCAGACCGGCCATTCCTAAATTGGTTTTCATGGTTCCCAATTTAAACAAGGCTAATGCCGGAGTGGATTAAAAATCGACCATTATCGAAAAAAAAACGGGGAGCACAGATGTCTCAATAAAAAGAGATGGTGCATTACCATCCAATCCCCCCAATAAGTTTAAAAAAAATTATCTTTCCCGCTAAAACGAGGGGCGGATGTGTCGTTTAAAAATTAGTAATTGAGCCCGGAAGCCAAAATATAAGCATCGCAACGAGTTTCGTGTTGTTTTAAAGAATTATCTTCAATACAACATTTGTTCTGCATTGAGCTAACGTAGAATGCAATTCAACATATGCAAATCGGTGATTGGCTTGCCGATTCTTGGGACTCTCGCAATCGCAGATTTAGTAAAGATATGTCAAAATAAAAAGCTCGGTACAACAATTTTTGGTAGTTTCGTACTTACTTCAAAAGAAGATATTTCCGCTTCTTGTTCCATTGGAAAAATTATCCGCCGAGTACTAGACCTCAAAGTTTGCTGGGAAAGTTCTGAATCACCCTGTGTATAAATACAGAGCCTCCCAGAAGTATTTGGGAAGCGACATAGGGAATTGTAAAGCTCCTTAATATTTTTTTTCAAGGGACATGGTTTGTGAAAACTATTGGTTTGCAGTAAGAGTAATATTACTATAATCCGTGACACTGGTGTTCTTGCCCGACATGAGACCACAAATTGTGCAATTGCGAGACAACTGTTTACTTTCTCTGAAGAGCATATAACGCCAGTCAGAAGATGTGACGTTAAGTTTTTTCAGAGGATAGGTCGAGATTGAGTGCATGCATAAGTGGCCAAGAGTGATCTTTCTGATGGAATAGGCCACTTATGCATGCACTCAATCTCGACATGCCCTCCGGAAAGCCATAACTACTCCGTAACCACGGATTGGATCGCCATATTTGGTACAAAAATGAGCGTTCTGTAATGCGCAATGTCTATGTGAGCGCTGTAAATTATCATGGGGTTATGATTTTGAGGTATTGAACGTGAGAGCTAATAACAGAGCTTTAATGTTTGCGATTGCTCTTCTAAACGACCGTGTCGCATCTTTCGGCCGGCGTTATATGTTCTTCAGAAATTTCTCGCGAATACGACAATGTTTTTTTGTACTTGAGGATTGGTTTTCTCACAAAAGCACATTTTTGGCTCCTATATTGGGCAACAACACCAGTATCACTCCCACTTCGAAACAAGACTTCTCAGAGACCATGTACCGAATTGGCAAAATATTTATTTTTATTCTACGGAACTCTACAACACTTTATGAGAGTATATTCGTTTTTTTGCCTCTGCAATCCGGAGAGCATGACCTGCTCGGTCTACGTCTGCACCGACCAAACGAGGTCTAATGAGTCGTTGTATATATTTATGTAAATATATATATATATATATATATATATATATATATATATGCATCGACCATGGAATGGACCAATGCGTCGTTGTATATATATAAACGACATTTAGATTTCCTGCAACAGCCTGCCACTCTAGAGTTTCATATAACTGAAGCACCTCTCGTTCTTGTTGTATATATATATATATATATATATATATAACATTACAAATGTGTGGTATGAATATTGGAGCCAGTATATTTGATATTATTTACCATGCTTTGCTTGCTTCCTGTCAAGCCACTTCTCCCCTACAAACGACCAGAGACATCATCTGTCTCAAAAGCATGACCTCGCGCCGATCACCCGTAACATCATCTATGCGTTCTCTTATATCGTTCAGGATGTTCACTGTGCCTGTGCTGATAGGATCAAGTGTCTCCAATGCACTAAGTACAAAGTGGAGCTTTTTGATAGCTCGTTTCCTTATGTATTTTTGTTTTTTTCAGAATCCGTGCGTTCTTCAACCCGTTCAGATGCAACTGCTCTCGTAAATACGACCATATGGCGTAGATACGACAAGGCCGCCGTGCATAAAACGGTTTTATCCCACACAGGACTTTTCTGAGTGACACCGTCAGGGCGCAGTTCACTGCTGCCATTAAGACTTCTTAGCTCGGATGTAGACGGCCTGCCCTTTTAAGGGCTCTTCTTACTATGGCGTTGAGTTCCGCGTGACCGTAGACCTTCAGCATTAACAGGTTGTTGTACAGTATACATATAAAAGGCTAGCAGACAGGAACGCCTATTCTAAGGGCTGATACCATGCGGAAGGAGTTGGAATTCAACACAGTGCCAAGCTGGCACTGCCAGCTTGACACTGGCCAAGCTATTTATATATATATATTTATTTATATATATATATATATATATATATATATTATATTGATATATATATATATATATATATATATATATATATATATATATATATATATATTTATATTGATATATATATATATAACATTAGGGCTGCGTTCATGTGATATCCTTCGTTGCAGACGGAAGTTCGTTTTATATAGAATCTAAGCACATACCAACCATCACAGATCGAGTACATGCGTTTCAAACATTTCCACGATAATCATATACTGTAAAAGCTTCCAAGCAAAATTACAAACTTTTTGGAATTCCCGGAAAGAGCAGTGTATCGCTGCCGAACATGCCTATCTAGATACGTGCACCGTAACAGATAATTTTCTCGAGAAAGCGTTTTTTATATATTGTTTTCATTTTGCGACAGATGTGTATTTCAATACAGGACACAATTAGAACATAATCAGCATTATAAACAATTGGAACATTTTAGCGACCGTCCCACTGGACAAAAAGTGAAAAGACCGCCTATGCGTCTGGCAGATGTGCCCTGAATACCATGCAGCGCATGGTATTCAGGGCACATCTGCCAACCGAACCGGCAACGAAATTGATCGCCAACTTGGTCAAATCGTTGGATCGGGCATACCAAGTGATGATAGCCATGCATTGTGTACACGAACAGACACACCTTGTGTACACGTGCCGACTAGTGGACGCCATTCTATCCCAAAGCTCCCCGACGAGGTGCACATCTAACTACGCGCTACCTCTGCCGAGGCCTCTTTGATCTTTTCCCTGCCAATTCAACAAAAATTGCTAACGTGGTCCTGTAATAATAAGTTACCTGTAAGTTCTGTAATAATAACCTAAGCCTGACTCTAATTGTTTCCGCTGCCGATCCGCAACCCGCTAGCATGTAGACGAAGCCCTGCCGCTTCTAATCGACGCACACTTACGTTGGCCGCTGCTCACGAAGTCTCTTCGGTTGCTGGACAGACTGCGTCTCATTTGAGTCCGCGAAGATGTATGGGTAGCTGCGAGCAATTTCACGCTTTGACTTCTCCACCTCACTGGGGTCGTACGCCATGGAGCATTCTTCTTCTGGGCTGTTCGCCTCGGAGACTCTGCAACGGATCGAAGGGCCGTAAGCACTGCAAACGTTACGTAGTGTGTATTAAAAACCTATTCGTACGTTTTAATGTGGATGAAACGTCACGACCTGCGACGCGATTTATACGTGCTACGCCTCAATTTCGAGAAGAGTGTAAACGGACCGAAATCGCCGATTTAGTATCAGTCGCTATCGAGCAAGCTGAGGTATGGGAGATATCTTATGGCTTAGTTAGAAAAAGTCTTAACTGCGTCTTTAGGCATCAGAAAACTGGCAGTGAAGTTCCAAAATGTCGAAATTTTAGCGAATAAACGTTCGTCGGAAAATGCCAGAAATGAACATTCAGCCGGTAGAATCGGAAGACCCTGGACTGCTTTAGAGAGTGATGGTGCCAGGTGGCGAGCCATGGGATATGGTATACGGTTACAACATTGAGACCAAGAGTCAATCCTTCCAGTGCTGCTTTCAGTGAAAGAGTCGATTAAAGAAATTTAGACCGAGCAGATCTAACACCAATATTCTTTTAATTGTTTTGACTACAAAAGAATCATGTTCCACCAATTGTTTCCACCTGGTTTCATCTGGTTAAGGATCTAAGTCGAAAAGGAATACTACCGCAAGAGTGTCCGACGCAATAGGCCTTAAACTCTCGGCAAACTGCCTTGGATCCCCCAGCACAACAACGCACCGGCGCCAACATCGTTACTGATTTCGTATTATTTATAAAAAAAGAAATTTCTATATTTACGCAGCATCCCTATTTATCCGACCTGGGTCCGTGCGAGCTTTCTCTGTAACCAAAGAGTAGAAAAAATTGAGGGGACAGCATTTTAAGACGATATCTAGAAGATAAAGAAAAAAACTTGCAGGAGCAATTCGATTCAATTCCGGAAGAAGCATTAAAAAAAGTTTCGAAGGGGGAAAGAAAGGTGGCATAAGTGTCTTGCAGAGGGCGGGAGCTATTTAAAAGAGAACAAAAACACTTTAAAATACTAAATAAATATTTTTCCTATTTTACGATTCGTCTTCATATATACGTATACAAGGTTTTTGCATTTCAATTGGCACGCATTTTGTAGTATCAGTGATATGTTCAATCAATATCCTTGGTTGCAAATGAAAGCTTGTTTTATATACAATATAATGTAAGCATATTCCAGCCATCACAGACCGAGTGCATGTGTGTTCACAAATGTCACTAAGTTATTGTAAAAGCTTTTTGTTTAGTCCTAGACAAACCCCAAGAATTGCACGTACAAACTTCTTTGGTTTCAGTGTTGCTGAGGATGCAGAACCAGATACCTCTACCGTATCAGGAAATTTCTACGAGATAGTTCGCTAGGCTCTCCGGCGGCGAAATGTTGCTTGCTTTGGGGTGCCATTCGTTCAGAAAACCTCAGATATCAGTCGAAAACCATTCATGTTAGATATAACCTCTCTAAAGCCAATAAGGCCAATAGACTTGGTCGGCGTCATTTGTTGCTGAATTATCTCAAATCTTCGGGGTGCATATCGTCTTTGATTCCTTTCGGAGAAGATATTCTACGTAGATGTAAATTTCTATTTTTTTATGATTTGATTAATTAGTTAGAATTAATCTTAGAATTAACCGCTGGCTTGTCAGTATCAAAACGATGTGTCCGGAAGAAACATAAACGCAGAGCAGCTTACAGGGTTTTTGGATAAGGTCGTTGCTAATGACTAAAAGCTAAAAACGGATATAAGTGAACAAAAATTACATTGACTTAACTCGTCTGCTAGGGTTGTTGTTATCATTACGAGCAAGTGAATGCATCTCAACATTTGTTTTCATTTAGATACAGACTTAAAAACAAGCACCGCCATGACATTTGTCACTCACTATGGCATTTTGTTGAACTATTTCTTCTCCAATTGAGACGTCTTTCTTGCTTTTTAAAGTTTGGAACGCTTTGAGAAACCTATGTCGAGAACTAAAAATATATTTTTTTGTCACTAGCAGTAGATTTCTACTAATAAATCCACCATTAGGAATGAAGTCCTATACTTGGGGAGTGAGTATGAATTATACGAAAACGATCGAACTAGAGATTTTAATCTGTACGGCAAATTTCGTGAAGGATGTCCAAAACCAGCGGATGAGGTTGACTTCGATTGACGAATGCACAAGAAATGTCATAGGGGACGGAACGTTGGACCTAAATGCCGTGTCGTTCCACGTGATTCTTCTTGGCCACCTCGGACTCACCAAAGAATCTTAGATAAGTTCCTACGTATAGGGGTCAAGGGCTGCAGTCAGTACAAACATCTCAGGTACAAGTCGTATTCTTAGACTTAAGTCATTATTATGTACTTTAAATGATCAGACGAGGTAGTTTTGCATACATATGTGTTGTAAGAAGTTGATGAAATGCGGGGCAGATCTCTAGACGACTGTGCCGAGTCGCCGAATGATGTCCGGGCTAAAACGGAGTCGTTGCACGCTGACCCACTTGGGGAGTTGCTATTGTCGCGAAAACAAGACAGATACACGCAGATGCCATACCGTCACTCGTCTGTCCAGAATATGAAGTAGGAATGCGCAATCGCTTTTATTGAATCATCTGTGCTACCCGATTCATTTTCCTTCTATTTGGTTTGGCTAGATTGAACACATTCATTTGACCCACGGCCCTTCCTTCGGCCGGTCAAGTTTCATCGTATCACATGCAAAATAGATTAGCAAGCTATTGATTCGCTAATGATCTTGTCGTTCGCCCCTGGCCGATTCTCTATGATATGTTCGCCAAAATAGCATCAGATGAGCAAGAACAACAGCAATATAGGGGTTGTAAAACATTGTTGTATAGGAATTGTCTGGCTCAAAGTACGAAAACTTAAATTCTCCTCGTTGTTTTGTCGTTACCTGCTGGCCTCACTGATAAGACTAGGACTGGCAGTCTGTGTTTCTTTACACTCTTCGACAGAAGGCACGTGTTTCGTGCGGGTGACTTTTGATGATAATGGTGTTGCCATGATGGCGTTTTGTGTTGATGCTGCAATACCTCGGTTCACCGTCTCTCTGAAATCGAAAACAATGTTTGCACAATAAAATACCTGGCCAGACCCACAGGGACGTAATGCAGGGTGATACACATAGGAACAGTGGTGGCACATCGAGACAGAATAGATTTTACGATAGGCTTTTTCTTGTTCAGTGGGGTTTCGGGAAATGCATGATGCACATGCGTCACTGCCACCTAGCAGTAACTAGTGTGAGACTCACAAAGCCACTAAACCCCAAATTCTTCTCCATCCCTCAGGCTCGAGATCGCACGGGGCCTTGAACATAAAGCATGCTCAACAATTTGGAACTTAAATTAGTGTAATTTGCCCATGGCTAAAAGAGACGTATGGGTCGGCGCATTTTTCTGGTGAAATAGTACAGTCACTGTTCTACATTGCGGGTCCGTAGTTGTATGACGCATTCCTGTAGCTGGTGGTCTAAGATCGTTGCGGTGTACTTCAAAGTTCTCGCTCTTCCTAGTCGAAAGATAGCTTTCCTCTTAAATCTCAGAAAATTATCGGCAAAACCTTTCCGGTCGACATGGGCCTCTCGCACCCTGATGGGAGACCTTTTGCCACGTGCGCCGATCCAAAGTTTCCTTGGTACTCTCTCGACAGTAGACGAGAGTGTCCGTTTTTGCTCAATTGTTAGCTCGCGCGGCAGCCATTCAGTTTTATTTTTTTCGTACAAAAATGCTGATGCAATACTTGATGTACTCTACCATGTCTAATGTTCACGCCCGTGCGCTAGATCGTTGTTCCGCATAGCTCTAATCGGGGGGGCAGTCATCATATTCTATTCTATCATCATAGGTTTATTTTATTCTTATTGAAGCGATCAATTATGGTACTAACTAATGGTACTGTACGTCGGTGCCTTTTTCCCTAAAATGCAGCTGATTTGGCGTTAATTTTCGTTGCAGTTATGCTTTCAAAACAAGTGCTTAGTTACAGCAGTGTGCTCGTCCTGCTCCATCAAAATCACATAAACACGTTTGCAAGAATGAGTGCACACAGTCAATGTGTGCACTCATTACACCTCTAAAGCGCAAAAGAGCAGACATTTTAGCAAGAGCTCCGAAATGATCAGATCAAGCTGAGCTCACCTTTCTTCTTGTGGTTTCGCTGTCGAGTGTCGGGGCCCTCACGCGTCAGTTTGCTAGACGTGTTGAGTTACGATTAGCTTCGTAGCTGAGTGACACACTTGAGTGATGTCTCACAGGTTGCCACGCAGTATTACCTGTGTCTGTTAATGTAGCGTCTCACCGAGATCTAGCCGGTAAAAATGGCCGGAGATCTAGCCGGAAGAATGAAGCATCAACTACCCGGTTAGTCGGCTGCTACCACACGACAGTTTAGGCGACTGAACCGTTAGACGGACGCCACGGCACAGCAAGGAAGGGATAATGACTGAAGCTGGCTTAGTGCACGATTGCACGTGCGTGCAAATTGACGTCTATGTACACATGTGGTCACGTCGCATGTTCCTTGTGGCCCCCCTGTGAGCTGAATAGAGCGATTCGGAAAGTATGTCGCTACAGTTTCACACGTCCAGCATGTAAACTTCATAACAGACGTACGTGGCGAAAACTGCAATTTTGTTGCTGGTGCTGTATTTGTTGCCGTAATCGCCATTGAGTTTGTTGCTGTTGTTGTTGATGATGTGGCTGTTGATGTGTTGTTTTTGCTGTTGCTGTTTTCACTCCTGTAGTAGTAATAGTAGTCGTATCATGAATAATAAAATAATTAGTATTCAAACAAATACAATCAGTACCTCTTTAGTCATAGGGAAAAATGTTTTCAAATAAACATTCGAATATGTTTGTAAATACTGCAGTGAACTCGATATCGACCGATATCACGTAAGGAAATGTTTGGAATTGAACGCCAGCTTGTTGACAACTGCTGTATGGCGTAACTCGTAATTATTGTAAGGAATTTACCAATAGTGATGAATAAACAACAAACATTTAGCATTCAAACAAAGAGATGCGACCAGCAAAATAGAGCAGATCATGTTGTTCTACAGTGTTGGCTATCAATGATCACCGAATGATCTGTCATTATTGACGTTAAGGCAGAAAGTCTCAAAGCATAAACTCTATCATAATGTTCAATATTGATGTATCCACAGAAGGTGCTGTCTACTAATAGTCTATGCTAAGACAGCGCGACTTCACACGTGCAGTGCTGATATCGATACTACGCGATTTCAGCAACCTGAGCGTGTGGTTCTTTTCTATATATGTAAAGCTGAGCAGTGAATGCATTTGTGAAGACGAACTATAAGTTTCTCTTTTTCTTAAATACCCGATGTACATCCAGTGTCTTCGCACTAAACGGTAATTTGTCGGCTGACAGATATTCAATCAGCGTTTGCTTTTTACACAGTTTGTCTGTAAATATGACCGAGGTGCAAACTTGGTGCAACCCTAATCAAATTTCGCGGCTACATTTCGTCCAAGCTTTTTTTACGTCACTTAGTGCAAGGCACGTTACAAGTCTGAGCACGCACTACGTTACAGTACGGAGGAGTATTTCTCTGCCCTCACGCAGATTATCTAGAAGGAAAGTCGACAGTATTTATATATCTATTTTTATACACTTTACTATGGTTGTACAATACGCATAATTTGAGTTTATGCGTTCGACGTCCGTGGCACAGGCCTTAAGGCCCATTGCGAGCGTCGAGACATGTTTTGTACTGAATATATGTTAAATAAATATGTATGTTATATTACTAATAAAAAAAGTTTAAAAATTCTTCGTATCGTTTTCCTTTCCCTTATCGGGAATTAGGCGTTAGTAGATGGACATCTATAAATCGTCTCAGCTTTAGGACAACGCCCCGACAACGATGTAATTTAGGATCAACTTTACAGTGGCCGCGATGCGCTGATGAGATTACAGCGAGAAAGGTGTTGTTGTGAAAAATAGATCAATTGTGTTCACTGTCGGTGTCGTCACAGTGGCTGGTTATTGGTCAAATTATTCGGCTTGAGTTTAGCGTTCATTCTGGTCTCAGATGCTCAGGCGCTAAGATATCCAGCATCACATGTTGTTTATCTATGATCCTATATCTATATCGTCTGCCGAAACTAGTTACTACCAGACTAATATCTCTGGACCCTAACCGCAAAATTAACAAGAAGGCACGTTCAGCGCGGAATAAGTCCTCGGTCGAATTAAGGCGATTGTGACGAGCTTTGCGGCTATTTGATCGTGATGACTTAAGTTCTACTTAGACTTCGTTTCTGATCGTTGCCTAACGTTCCAAACTGTCAACAATCCGAAGCCTTAACGTCTCTCACTATCTTAGTATCTGGAACTGGGTCATCAACCCTAATCAGGTTGTTTATACGTTTAATGAGACTTTCTGAAACTTTAGCTTGCTTCACTAACGGATCAAGAAAAGTCGGTATTTCAACAGCTACTTAAAATAAGACACACACTAAATGTGTTCAGCCATCCAACCACTAGAGAAACCAAAAGCATTCCGAACTAAGCTCGTAGCTATTGTGAGTTCGGCAGTGTGTGGTTTAGTTGGTTGAGCATGATCAAAGAAGGCGGTCTCTGCCGAATTTCTGGTGAGAGGTATCAGTTCGTCGAGACCAACCCCGAAACCGCGCTACGATAAAGCTTGCCGAATGGTGTGATATGGAGTGTGCGCTGACGTATAAGAGCTGTTGTTTTAGATAGTATTTTGCGAAGGTAGCTTCGAGAGTGCTCTCGTCTGCTACAGGCCGACGCTCTCCGACTGCAGTTCCGAGAATTTTCGTATCTAGCTAGCTGTAACGATAGATAGTCGGCGTATGCACGACGTACCCCGATGTTAATAATTGTAGGCAGATTTGACTTCTCAGCAGGGGCTCAGGTGAGTGCGCCCTTACGCATTACGGCCGCGATAAGGCAAGATAGCCGACTGACGAATTTTTCGTGTCCAATTTTCGTATTCGAACCTTTTTAGTTATTGATATTGGTCCATAAATCAAGCAATTTATTTATCAGCGCCTGATTCCCGGCTCTGCAAGCACCATATTCTACAGTCTGCCATCATTGGCTATTTGTGTATTCGGGCTTGGCCTGTTGGTTAATTGCTGCTCTTTTCAAAGGTATTCGAAATAGGACTTAGAAGAAATAGGCGAACAGCCCTTCTCGTTTTTTGTTGTTGCTGTTGTTGTCTCAGGGCAAATAATTCCACCGGCCCTGTCCGTGTTGATCTCGTTGTAACACTCTAATTGAAATGACCTTGCTAATTATGCTTATTATAGTATGAATCTATTGGCTAGCTGTAGTCTATCTCTCCTCATAGTACTCTTTCATTTTCTCAGCTGAGCTATCTAATGCACCTTCCCGAGTTTACGACGCCACAGAGGAGTGAATATAGCACTTGAATGCAAACCTTTCGAAGAGATTCACTTAGCCAATCGATATGTTCTGGCTAGACAATATGGCAATTATACACCATACCATATGCATTATGACGTTCTTTTTTTTTACTTTAATTATATAGGCGACAAGATAAACAATAATTTCAATTCCTACCAGGGTGATACTGTGTGGCCAACAACAACGACAGTCAAAAAGACAGTAACCAAAAGCCTGTTTGTTTCTACGGATAATCCCATCACGGCTACATTGACAAGCTGACCGTTCGTCAGCAAGTGTGAGCATGCAGACACAAGTGTACAATACCTTCACGCAATTTCACTCGTTTGAGAAACGACGGCGATCGCATATCATTCACTGTACGGCGTTAGAAAAAGGGAAGGTCTATTTCTTGTCGATGTAACTAGCAGAAACTCTAGCAGCAACACAACCACAAGTAGTGGCTGAGTGACGGAGAGGAAGCGAGCGAGACAAAATGTTGTGGAAAACTGTCCTTGTTCTGTTCGTGCTTCTGACAGTGGACGCTGCAGTCGTGTCAGTGAGTGGAGCCGAACGTCCGCCGACATTCAATGATTACACGCGACCTCGGACGACCCGTGAGAGAATCGGCCAGCGAATGCGGGGCACCATGAACCGGATTCGCGACGTCTTTCGCGGCTGACCAACGCGGCTGACCACAACATCACAATGCACGCAACCCCCTCTCGCCCGTCGCGTCGATTTTGATCTTGGAGTTTGACCCAACTGCACCCCCCCGTCCCGTCCCGTCCCGTCGACTTCCATTACCAGCCTGGAGGTTTGGAGGTGAGACGAGCAACGAACTTCCCCAGACAACCTCCATAGCCAATTGCACTCGCAAATAAACTTAATGTTCGGCGCACCTCATGTCAGTGGCCTGTACAGCATAATTGTTCATCAAAACTTCATGCCACGAGCTTGTTGTATAGCTGCGTCTTCTAACTACGGCTAAATATTCGACTAGAACCTATACTACGTATATTCTTGGGAATACAATTATATATATATATATATATATATTATATATATATATAATATATATTTATATATATATATATATATATATATATATATAAATATATATATATATATATATAGATATATATATATATATATTATATATATATATATATATATATATATATATATGTATATATATATATATATATATATAAATAGGTCTTGTCGTTTTGGTAACCACTTGTTTCGGAGGCTTGCAGCGTCCTTTGGGCCATGCAACAGCATGAAATGCCTTTATGATGGAGCGGCCACAATGCAAATTCAGAGTGTTTTGCTGTACGAGTTCCGAAATACTCCAACGCCGCTGTAGTTTCTACTGTAGCAACTCAATCAACGACCGATTCGAAAATAGTTTGCCAAATTTTGTGGCTTTTCGTCTTCGTCAACTTCATTATCATCACGTGCACGGCGAGTATATACAGATAGCTACGCCACCCGTAGACTGTTCGACCATATCGGAAAGTATCGCAAAGTACTTCACAAGTCAATTTCCGTTAACGGTTCGCTTAAAAAATATGGACTTCTACCAGTCGTTGGCAAGTATGGATGATAAACCAAGGTCCGGTCGACCCTCTTTGCTGGACGAGGGCGTTCTGCACTTAAAGGAACAACCAAATTCAGCGTATAAATATGTATATATGTGCACAGGATTATTCAGGTCAAATCTAAAGCTACTTAGACTTTGATTTTTTTTTTTTCAATTCATTCAAACAGAACATGTTCCAGGTAATCTGAGTCAAACACACCTTTATTTCAGGTATACATTTTGTGTTATCGCAAAACTGAAAGCACTCCAAAGTTGAGCAAGCACAACGCAAAGATTCGTATTCATATACAGAGGTTGAGACTCCCCCCTATTGTCCAGCGTTTCTGTCGTCAATTGCTGCGTAGCATTGCTCTAGTTTCGAGGTTCGGCGTGTTCCGCGCCGTTCCCGCTCGGCTGTCGCATTCCTTGAATGCCACCCAGAAGCGGGTGAACTCCACCCAGGGGGCATCGCAGGCGGCCACCCCAGCTGTGTGGATTCGTGCGTAGTCCCCACAGGTCACCTACAGATATACATATACAACAGAATTCCAATTTATAACTCTTGCTTGTTTAATAAACAAAAAAACAAAACAGAAATTATATACGAGGTGTGTTCAATCGTTATCGCGACTTTTGAATTTTCGCGGGTTACGTATATTCGAATTTCGATTTTTTGTGGCGTTATGTTGGTACTCATGTCTCTCACTTATGCCGACAAGCTCGGCCATTTTGAATGTTCACTTAATTGTTGACAGCTGCTTTGCTTGCACGTGTTTTGGATCGTCTTCGATTTTTACCTATTCAAAAAAATGAATCAAAGAACCTGTATCAATTTTGTGTGAAAAACGAAATTAAGTGCGCGGATGCATTCCGAATGTTGACTGTGGCATACGGAGAAGCTACCTTGGACCGAAGCAACGTTTATCGGTGGTACAAAATGTTCTCAGAAGGCCGAGAAGATGTGAACGACGAAGAGCGTGCCGGACGCCCGAGCACTTCAACAACAGACGAAAAAATTAATGAAGTGGAGAAAATGGTATTGGTCAATCGTCGAATCACCGTTAGAGAAGTTGCTGAGAACCTAAACATATCGATTGGCTCGTGCCATTCGATTTTTATCAATGATTTGGGCATGAGACGGGTCGCCGCGAAATTCGTAACCAAAATTGCTCGATTGCGACCAAAAACAGCATCGCATGAACATTGCTAATGGGATGTTGGACTCTGTCCGCGACGACCCAAATTTGCTCCAGAGGGTCATAACTGGTGACGAATCGTGGGTTTATGGTTATGACGTGGAAACCAAAGCTCAATCATCTCAATGGAAGCTGCCGCACGAACCAAGACCGAAAAAAGCGCGCCAAGTTCGGTCGAATGTGAAAGTTTTGCTGACAGTTTTCTTCGATTGCAGGGGTGTGGTGCATCATGAGTTCTTGCCACAGGGTAGAACGGTCAATAAGGAATATTACCTGCAAGTTATGCGCAATTTGCGCGAAGCAATCCGCCAGAAACGCCCGGATTTGTGGAAGAACAAAATTGGCTTTTGCACCACGATAACGCCCCTGCTCACACATCGTTGCTTGTGCGCGAGTTTTTGGCCAAAAACAACACACTAATGATGCCGCAGCCACCGTATTCCCCAGATCTGGCCCCCTGTGACTTTTTCTTGTTCCCTAAACTGAAGAGGCCCATGAAAGGACGACGTTACGCTACGCTTGACGAGATAAGACGGCATCGAAGGAGGAGCTGAACAAGATAAAAAAAATGGTTTTTTGAAGTGCTTCGAAGATTGGAAAAACCGTTGGCACAAGTGTATAATATCTCATGGGGATTACTTTGAAGGGGACAAAATAGATATTCATGAATAAATGAATAATTTTTGAAAAAACACAAAAGTCGCGATACGTTTTGAACACCATATGTATATATATATAAATATTTGTAAACTGCTAGTTTTACTTTTGTTTTTTTTCTGCTGCTATCGCTCGAACTAGTAGTAGGGATCTGATGGCAGCGTACACGTTTAGTTTAACTACAACAAGTTTGATTTAAATCTGCAAAACTTGGCAAATATTGTCTGGAAATCTAACGACTAGAGTGTCAAACTCCAAACCTAGTCATCTACTTTACGCCGTTTCTGGATACAGATACATAGCATAGTAAATGCAGTATTCGGTACACGTATATGGTATACTCATTTATATTATATAGTCTGCCGTATATAATGCCACAATTTGTTTAATACGCGTTTGTAGGATGATCTTACTTGATGATCACCATCGCAGTCCTTGCCGTACCGCTCCATGTAGTTAAGGATAGCTGTTTCCGAACATTGGCGAGTGTTTACACATGACAGAAAGTCTGCAATAATTTGTATATAAACATAAGTATCTATGTATATATATACATTAGTATATATATATATATATATATATATATATATATAGGACCGATCGGAAAGTTCTGATAAACAATTATAAAGAGATATTTATTAAACTTCTAAAGTATTTTTATTCTTACAAGAAAGCTCCCACCCGCTGCAATCCAACTGTGCCACCTTCTTTCCACTCATCAAAAAAAATGTATTCCGTCTTTCCGAACCGAGTTACAATGCTCCTGCGATTTTTTCTTTCTATAATCTCGAAACGTTGTGTCTTCAAATTTGTTTTTATCCGTGGGAACAGACAAAGTCGCTAGGGGCCATTTCCGACGAATAGGGATGTTGCGAAGATATAGAAATTGAATGTGACGTGCCCGCCCTCGCACATATATATATATGCCCGCCCTCGCACATATATATATATATATATATATATATATATATATATATATATATATATATATATATATATATAATACTTTTAATAGTGACGGCACACACTTATACCAGTATGTGAAAAGCGCATAGCAACAGTTAGTTAATGCAATAAACTGCAAAATCTAGTTTTTTACACACACAAACTATCGGGAGGAAACACAAACATTTTACTAAAATCAAAAAGTAGTTGTACTACATCAATAAAACGGCCAACAACTTCACGGACATACCATTCCAGGCTTTCCGGCATCCTCCCAATAGGCGCGAGTTATTTGGAAAGGACCGCACACCTGGCTGTACCTTCCTCGCCTCCATAGTCCGTGCACGCCGTTGTATCATCACAAGATGAACTTCCCTGCGTACATATATATATATATATATATTTATATATATATATATATTTGTTTTAGTTTGCTTAAGTTTTATATCACTTAATTAAGTATAATATGTATACAAATGTACAAATAAATAAGTACATTATATATATATACATATATATATATATATATATATATATATATATATATATATATATATATATATATATATATATATATATACTTAATTATTCGTGTGTATGCATAATATACTTAACTTAATTATTTAACCCTAAGCAAATTGTCTGATTGAATCGTTGATATATTTTACAACATTTCTTGTATAGCTACTTACCTTATTATATAATAAACCCGCAATTGTTTCTGATTCAATGCGATATTTTTAGTCAGAAGGATTAACACATGAGTATTTACTTTCTCGCTGTAGCATTTTTACTAGAACGTCCTTTTACCCAGCGCAGACAAATAGTTGACCCATGTTACATTTTCAGTGGCGCCATAAACAGTTACTTGTCTCTATTGTTCGGATTACTACATTCACTGTTTAACAGTAATGCGGGGGTATTATGCTTAATTTGATCTGAACCCTAAGAAAAACGGATTTTGAAACATGGGGAACATTCCTACAACTGAGAACAAACGATTTATATGGGCTTACAGAAGGTCTTACGTTGCAACATATGGTATCCATATAATCAACTAATAGACAGATAGTTACCGAGCAGGATGGCTTAGTGGCGAAGCCTTTGCCTTGCATTCGGGAGGACTGGGTTCGAGACCCAGACCGGCCACTCTTAAATTGCTTTGCATAGTTCCCAATTTAGACAAGGTGGATTAAAATTAGCCATGACATGAAAAAAAACCGTACATGGGAATTTTACCTTACGGAAATCTTTTTAAAAAAATGAAAATCGCCACTCACTTCACAAATGCACTGAAGACACCTCTGCGTCCGAGTGACGAGATCCTCGGGCTGCGCTAACATCGGGACAAAAAGCGCCATCGCCGAAACAGCGACTATAAGTCGGAAACTTTGCATTTCCTCTCATGCTGCGGTATTCGATCAACGCTGTTACAAAAGATACAACAAAATTCAACGGTTACTACTTCTAAACTCTGTAAGTGGGTTTCTCACTAACTAAGTAACGCTTCAAACAACTGAAGCGTATGCGCGTATGCACTGTCCTACAAAATCGCCCCAATTACGCTAATTTTTTGACCGTTTCGTTGCCGGCAATGAAAAGTGGTGTTTACAAGCCGGCAATGATCCTGGTCCGACGACGCACGCAGTTCCCAGAGTCAATCAAAGCCAAACGTCCACTCAAGTAAGGTTATGTTTTGTGTCGTTGGTAGGATATCAGAGGTTCACTTTCATTTTCTGAACAGAGACCAGATGATCAACACGGATCTCTACCGGCAACAACACCAAAGAATTCCCAAAAAAAAGTTGTGAATTTTCTGAGCTGGGAACTTATTGAGCACCCACCGTACTCTCCGGAACTTGCACCTTTAGAGGAAAAAATCACGTTTTTCGAGCACGTAGAAATGCTAACGGTGCAACACTTCCTCGACACTAGGAAATAAACGTTTACAAAAGAGGGATTGAAAGCTGGTTGATTGTTGGCAAGATGTCATTGAAACACAGAAAGACTATATTAATGACGCTGATAAATAACGCGCGAATTTGTGTCATCGCTTTAGCGAAAAATGGCAAGATTTGTTGTATATATATATATATATATATATATATATATATATATATATATATATAGCCGAGTTACACCCAATACCTAGGTATCTGTACCGATACAAATGTGCATTTGTTGGGTACTGAAATGGAATCGAGGGATAAATTACTTCGTATAGAGTATTCTAAAGAAATAGCAAAGCGGAAGTATCTGGGCGATAACGCACATTGGCCAACCTGCAGACAAATGACTAACGCGGACAAGCAGTTATGATCATATCATATGACACACCATTGACTAACCAGGTATAACTATAATGAATAAAATAGCCACGTCTCAACAATTTTCAACCAACTAGATACACGCTACAGGAAGTCGCCTTTGGTAACGAAAGACGACGTTCTATGGTAACGGCCATCTCTTCCCCCACTGTCTATTACTAAACTGTACGTTTCAACCAATCCCCCCTTCCACAGGAAGCGGCGGCCTTGCTCATATCTATTAGCCTGGCTGCGAATAGCCAGAAAGCGTTTGACTCAACTTCCCTGCAAGAAACTCACACGTCAATGCATACACGCACATGTAATCGTTCACCAGCGCTTCGTAGATAGTTTATTTCTCTAGCTCGTAACCTTCTACACTCATTCATGTTTTGTGCGCAATCCGTATACTCTCTTTATCAGCACAAAACATTTTACCTTTCCTTTAATCTGGTCTATTGTTATCTTTAACTATTCGCGTACCTTTTCTGCTCTTCTCTTTAATTTTTAATGTTAGAGTGGGCCAATTTAGTTGTCTGTTGTTTGCTTGTTGTGATTTATTTGGCTGTTTTTAATGTATTTAGCTTCACGCATCCTCTTGACTTGGTAGTTTCTTTTCGCACGTCGCATAATCGTGGTTCTAATTATGTATTCCGTCTTTGATAAAACGGTTACCCGTGTACCCCTCCTCAAATCATGTCAGGGCTATTCTTAGCACCGACTAGCTGTCTGTTTTTCGTACCTGAAATAATTAATAATTATTAATTAATAATTATATAGGATTTTGAGTACTACTAAAATAATGCAGAATGTCTTCAACTGATCTCAAGCATATTCGCCATTTGATCTTTCTACCCAGAAATATCCTACACTTTTCACCGTGGTCTCTACGCTCCCAAATACCATTTGTTTTCGTTTCTTCGCCACCGATCATATTTGTTTAACGAGTGAGTTGAATTGCGCTTTAGAAATTCAGTCCCTTGGTTATGGTTGTTAACGTCTGCATTCCCGCTTGTTGCGTTTTCTTTTCCCATCTGCTGCAATGTCGTCGTCTGGGGTCCAAAGTAATGCTTACTGAGCGGTCCGAGAGCGCCACGAACTGTCCCTAATTGACTTCCGTCCACTACGAATTTGTGTAGTATGGCAATATTTGTTCACACATACAAAATATTACCTTGTCCATTTCTTATGTTGATAAAGGTGCCTTCAGTTCTAGTCTAAGCTAATAAATCCGCTTTGGGACTTTCCCGACGTTTTTTTCACACATTCCTCCTCAATCGAACGCTTTCTAAGCAACTTCTTCGAGCTTCTTCCAAGGTGCAGACTCTTTTTATATATATCTATATATATACTATAGATATATAGATGTATCTATATATATATATATATATATATATAGTAGGACTCTCTTAGCGCATCTCAGTAGGTTGCTACTCAAAGAGAGATATGCTTACACTCCCGTCAAAAGCGGAGCTACGCGCTGACATAAGTATCTCTCTCGTTTAGTAGCAACCCTATTAAGATACGCTAGAGAGCCCTACTAACATATACATATTATAGTAGGACTCTTTTAGCGAATCTTAGTAGCTCGCCCAAAAATGAAGGTATTATGCTTTCTTCATATTGTGCTATCTTCGTCTACCGCAACTGACGCAGCACCTACTACACCGACCTACCTGTACTAGCCAGCTCTCGACAGCCGCGTGTTTACAAATAGCTGTTGCACTGATTGGGATCTGTGGGGCCGCCTGGTAAGTCATGAGCAATCATGGTGAGGCTGCTAGCCTACAAAGCCTCCTAGGCCAATTGGTATTTCGATTCACGAAGCATGACCTGGACCACAACACTAGGTTATTCTTCTCCGACCACCCAGTCTTCCTTCGCATGCCTTCCAAACGACTATATGGAATAAACACCATCAATTCTATATGTACATACAGGTATTCTACACAGGTACATGTAAATTTTGAGTACTCTAGTATTAAAATACCAAAAAAAGATATGATGAAACAACAAATGCAAAACATGAATACCCACAAATTAAGCATTTGACACTGGATTCATATATATATATATATTATATATATATAAACACACACATGCGTGTATTCTAAGAATTAGTTACCACTTAGTTTTAGTCGTAATCCGTGTTGATTCATTCGCCGGCCAACAAAGCATTGACAAACAAATAAACAGTGACCTTTTACTTTAGGATTTTCCACAACTTCAGAGCTGTATTCTTTCTAGCTACGCTCCAACTTTATCATTCTTCGCCTAATAGAAAAAAAAACACAAAAAAAATATATATATAATAGATATATATATATATAATATGTATTTATATATATTTATATATATATATACTATATATATATTCATATCGTTCAAATTGAGTCTCAACATGAAAAATGCTCAGCTTGGAATAAACACCAAATAGTGCATTAGAGCGCAAAAGTGCTCTGCAATAGTATGTTGAGAAGATCGACTCACGTACGTGGCTTCGTTACGAGATGACGAGATGGCCTGGCCGTGTCTGGCTGCGCGCGGATGCTGGATTTCTGGTTGTCTGGACGAGACGAGAAACGTTGAACGAAAATCGATCCAGAATGATGTTGTCACACGAGCAATACACTTAGCACTGCTCATCGAGTGCTCATCTGCTCGTCACTGATTATTCTGCTCCCTCCTCCTGTTGTCGTACTGCTGTGAGTGCGATTCCTACGACGGCTGCGAGACTGCACAGACAAGAGCGGATGAGAGTCGAAGGTCGTTGAGCTAGTATTAGAATGGAAAGGGTCAGTGGTGTGAAAGTTTACCGCGGCCAGCGCCTGCTGACGCGCGCCGAAATGACCGTCACGAGACTTCACGAAGCCGCCGCCACCGCGGACCGAATCGAAGTGAAGAAGACGCGTGAAGACAGACAGATCGACCAATCAACCAATCGACCAATCGAACAACTGTCTAAGAGAACAATCGAGGTCTCTCCGCCGCTCTAACCTGAAGCCAGTGTCGCGACGTCACGATAGCTGGCCGACCCGATCGCGATTGTCCCTGTCTTCTGTGATATCGGTGACGTGTGCGGACGGTGGAGGAGAAGTTCGCAAAGTAAGGAAAGTGTTTTGCGAGTACTGGCGCAGCATAAGGTGGGCAGCACGCATGGGAATTTTGC
>QVRM01005229.1:0-109403 GCA_003439945.1 Dermanyssus gallinae
GGATGGATAGATGCACAACGAATGGATAAAGACAAGCTCAAAAGAAAAATAGAAAGAAAGGAAAGAAAGAAAGGGAGAAACATCGATCGTGTGCTTGTGCCGTTGATCGGGTGGTGGTTGGACTGTGTCTGTCTGTCTGTCTGTAGGTGCCTAAGGAAGAACGCACACCCACGATCACGAGAGCGAGTTGGGAGGGGAGAAAGCCGAAGCTTTGCTCAGCGTAGCTCATAGCATAGGAGCCCAGTAGCGGCGCCGCCGCTGTCCCCGCCAACGACGACGAAGACGACGACGACGACGACAACGACGAGATCTCTCGTTGATGACATGATTCGCTCTGTGGGCGGTCGCGCCGCCGAGTAGGCGGAGCGTCCGATGGCGCCGGGGCGGAGTTGCTGTCGTTGGTGTTGGGGTCAGGATCGCTGCCGGCGGCCCCTGATTGGCCAGCCAGTCTGCTAGCCAGCCTGCAGGCGGATGACGGAACGAGTGGCAGAGACGTGCACGTACGCGCCTTGCTGCTGCTGCTGCCGCCGCCGCCGCCGCCACTACCGGCCCGGTTATGGCTGGCCGACGGTGGTGATCCGGTGGACGCGGATCCTCTCCATGACCCCATCCACCCCCCCCCCGCCAGTCTCCCCGCCAGTCCCCCCGCCGTTTCACCCAATCCCCGATTGTTCCCGTTGCGATCCCTTCTGGCCGCCCCTCCCCCCTAGGCTCTTGTAGGCCCCTTTCGCCATCATCCCTCCATTACCTCCCCGCCCACCCCCCTCCCCCCCCCAATGGAGGAGGATGGATGCATCCGGCAAAAGAAGAGAAGGGTCGAAACCCAGCGCTGCTACCGTCGTGGCTGGGCTGGTGTCGTCGCCGTTGTCGTCGATCGTGTGATTGTTGTTGTTGTTGCTGCAGTTGTTGTTGTTGTTATTATTGTTGCTGTTGTTGTCGTTGTTGTTGTTGTCGTCGTCCCATGTAGGCGGCGTTGCGAGAGCACCAACAAGCCAGCCGGTAGAGACTCGCCAAGAGCAACAGCAGCAGCAACAGTGTTGGCGGCCGCGGCATTGGCAGCCGACGAAACAGCACACCGCCTGCGAATGAACTAACTGAACAATGATGAGATGTGATGATGAGAAGCGAGCCAGCGAGCGAGTGAGCCTGCCAGCGATCGACAACGCACCAACCAGCATCATGACCGGTCGACCCACGACCACTACCTCCACCACCATCACCTCAACTATCGTCACTAGATTCGACAGACAGCAACGAGAACGTCAAGAACAACAATAGAAGATAAAGAAGAAGACGAAGAAAAACAACTACGGCAGCCAAACACACGATGATCACGATGATGATGATGATGACGACTACGACAACATCATCCACAACATTCGACATGGGCGACGCACGCCCCAGCGAACAGAACAGCCCGAGAAAGACTTTGATAGGTAAGCCGAAGGAGTGTGAGAGAAAGATCGACACAGGATAGAGATATACATATATATATATATACATTATGAATGTGGGAACTTTAAATTACTGTAAGCATAAAATAATCCCTCTCTCGTTCTCTTTATATATATATATATATATATATATATATATAATCCCTCTCTCGTTCTCTTTATATATATATATATATATATATATATATATATATATATATATAACAAAGAAATAATGTATAGAGACACCACTACCGTAGCAGCAGCAGTGTATCCAGCCGGGCGTCAGGCAAACAGACTAAGAATGGCCGACTGACTGGCTGGTGAGCCCGTTCCAACACACTGCGCTGCTGCAAGACATAGTGGGCGGCGTGGGTACAAAAGGCAAGTCAAGAAGCTGGAGGAGGAAAAATAACGCCATAGAGATACACG
This sequence comes from Dermanyssus gallinae, assembly GCA_003439945.1. Lineage (NCBI taxonomy): Eukaryota > Metazoa > Arthropoda > Arachnida > Mesostigmata > Dermanyssidae > Dermanyssus > Dermanyssus gallinae. The sequence goes on from QVRM01005229.1 coordinate 1,866, forward strand.
ACGACGATGAGGAAGAGGACGAGCGGGAACAGTGGTGGTGGTGGACGAGGTGCACGAGGCGAGTATGACAACTTGATGATGACGATTAGAGTAGATGTTGTTCTTACATCAAATAAATGCGCGTCTCTGTAACCGTTTTCGTATGTCTCTATGTATATGTGCGTCACTGTAACCGTTTCTCTCTATCTCTCTTTCGCTCTGGCCCGACGTGTGGGTGCTTCGATTGGTTGAGAGAGAAAGAAAGAGAACCCTGAGAGAGGCTGGGCCAAGCCACATCCCAACCATACCTTCGGCTTCGCCGATCGTCTCCGGTTGCCCTAGACTAGAGGGGGCTTCACTCTTGCTCCTTCCTTGTCGTAGCTGCGGGTGGGTAGACACACAGAGCGAACGAGAAAGATCTTTGGACCAGTCGGCCTACTAACGCATCTCCGAGCGAACACACTGAGAGAAGCCGAGAGACCAATTGAGATATAAGTGATTGACTTACGACCTCATCATTGTGGTGGTAGGTGGCGGTGGTGTTGGTACTGATCACAGTGTCATAATGGTCATAATAATACTAGTTGTGAGCATGAGGGGAAAGGGGTTACCAGAGGAGGGTTATGCGGATCGAGAGGCATTGCGGAGGATGGTTAGACGGATGAAGGCGTACTAGATGAGGGTTATGCCGATGAGCGATACTGAAGGGAGTTCTGAGTATGCGTATGACTAACGTATGACGTGGGATAAAACTGACGTAGGGCTCTCCCGTAGAGGACTTAGCTTGTTGATGAAAGCATCCTTAACATCATTGATCATTGTATATTTAATCGTGATTAGCAATTTAGCATCCGGCAACTATAATACATTTCGACTGCAAACGCCACCGCTTGCCAGCGTGTCCGTTAGCAACAACAATAACAGCAAAGGCTACGAGGATAAGTCGGAGGAATGAAGATGTTACTCTTCAAGCAACGGGGCGTCATGGTAATTGGCCTGTGGCTGTTTTGAACCACGCGTTGCTTTTCGACAGGGGAATGTAATATTACGAGAAATCATTGATTGCGCTAGCTATATCCTACTTTTTCATCGAGATGTAGATAAATACGCTCCATCACGGCATGCTCGCTTATAGTTAGCCGGAAGGTGTCCATCGTTTTAACCGAACCGGACGGTTAAATGTTTTATTTTACATATATACATATTGTTCATTTTGCAATAACTTTGTATTTCAAGATTGTACATAATTACAATACAGTCATCATTATACAATTTGAACACTTCAGCGACCGTCTCACCGGGCGAGAAAGTGCAAAGACCGCCGATTCGTCTGGCAGCTCGCTGCGTGGTATTTCAGCGCATCTCTGCGAGCAGAACCGGCAACAACGTTGATCGCCAACTTGGTAAAATCCTTGAGTCGAACATATCAAGTGATTATAGCCATGCACAATATACCTTGTGTACACGTGCCGGTTAGTGCATACCATTCCATCTCAAAGCTCCCTGGCAAGGTACACGTCTAACAGCGCTATCCTCAACTAAGGCCTCGGTCACCTTTCACTGCCACAGTAAAATATTTTAGTTTAATATTTTTTATTATAATAAAATAAAACATTTCACTGTGGCAGGTAAAGGTGACCGAGGCCTCGATTGAGGTAGCGCAGCTGGATGTGTACCTCGCCACGGAGCTTTGAGATGATATATATATATATAGAGAGAGAGAGAGAGAGAGGGGCTAAGAAGAAAAAATACGTTCTGGTCATACGTATTGTTCCTTTTCGGGGCTGACTCTTAGCCAAGATTTAACGTCCATGGGACTGCTGTTCGCATTGCTTCCTAGACGGACCCCCATAAATACAAATGTGCAACGCTGGGGCTCGAACCCGCGCACCTATGTGTCTCCTCCGGTCGCGAGGCGCAGACGCATGCCACCACGCCACCAGGCTCGACCATACGTATTGTTCCACAAATTGTGAGACAAGAAAACACATATGTCGCTATGTAAATTGTCACATTGCTTTCAAATATCTATACAGTAATACAATACTAAACTTAAAGGCTGGCAAATGTAGTAATAAATACTGCTTATGTAGTAGGGGTTACCGCGCAAACCGATGCATGCCATGCTTGCACTGACTATGTCAGGCAATATGTAACGTCAATAGTTTCTGCTACACAGATAAGAACGCTGTCTCTTTGTCGTGCAAATCGATCGCTAAAATGTGAGTTAATTTCTATCAAAGTCGGATCATGGTCGGTCAAATGTATTCATCACGCGTCTGTTCAGCATTAAAGCAATATGTATATCAGAAGGCAGCAACACATCATTTACAACAAAATTAATAACAACTCAGTTCATACTATTGTAGTAAGAATACACTGTTGCAGCTTGTCAACATGCATCCCATTCTTGCCGTTAAAACACTCCCTGAATTTCGTTGCGCGCAAGCGTGTGTATGGTAACGTGCAATAATTCATTATTCACGAAAGACGCATACAAAAATATATTCGATGCGAAAGACTGACAATTTCTGTAATGTTTACAGGGGAATCTGCTTGTCTAATACAACAACAGACAATAAAATATCGCTTATATTTGTACTTAATTACACCGAATTGTACACAATAAACGGGACACGAGAACGGTCATCCTACCCTCTCACGATCTGCTCTATTTAGAAGTATCTATTTTAGATGGGGTGGGCCACGAACACATTGACCTTTTTTGCGTACAAATCTGTTGAATATTAACCTAACTTTCCGAGATCTGCGCCATTTGGAAGTATCTATTCTAGAAAATAGACGTCGAATTCGTGGAAAGCCTGCAGTTATGAGAATCGGTATCTAGTCATCAGATGTACCGTCCACGGCTTCCACCTGAAGATTTGTGTGCGCGAGAAGTTTCATGAGGTCTCGCCGGAGTGCATATGTAAACTTTGTGGCCGCCGGTGTGATCTATATCACCTTCAGCGTTGCGAATAAGCAATTCCGTTGTTCTGAAAAAGTGACGTCTATGATGTATATGTGCAATCCTTGGTTAATAAAACTAAATATATTTATTCTAGAGGATATGGGGTGGGCCGCAAACACATTTAGGACATTTGTTTTTCCTGCGTGCAAATATGTTGATTGCTAGCCTTACTTTCTCCAAGCGCTCCTGAGCCCTCTGGGTGCTCGGCATGGGCCAGCATACATTGGTCGGCCACGGAAGTTGTCTTGAATTAGTTTAAAAGTAAATTGTGAAGAACCATGCGGGATAGGCTGCTGACTGGCCAGCTCGCTCCGCTCGCTTTTCGGATCGAGCATAAAATATGACTGAACTCATGCATCATCTGTGAACGGTGTCGTTTGCCGTGTGCGGCGTCCTGCACTAATGAAAGAATTGCACTAGAATTAGCGACATAAGCCTTATGAAGAGGGCTTATGTCGCTAATCACTGCCACTGCATCGTCGCCCAACGTCAGCCCAGCTAGCAACCACCGTTGTGGGGGTGCCCAAGGCCATTTCACCTACAAGCGTACCCACCGTAGCCACTGACAACGTGCCTTATTTCGACAGGCAGCCGCAATGCATTTTGCGCATTAGGCCACTGGAATTCGGCTCGAGCAGTGTGTTCCGTATGCTACGACCTTCACGTCGAACCTTTGGCGTGAGAGACGCGACACAGCGCTTGAGGTGCGTTCGGTGAGACGCCCCTATACTGTTCCTGTGGTTGTTGCTATTGTTGTCGTTATTGTCGTCATCAAACTCACTGTCTAAGCAAGCGCGCAATGGCGAGCGTTATAGTAATCTGCTAAACGTCTGCAAAATCGTTCATTCTGTGTCTCTATCCCACTTATTCTACAAACTATTGTAAACTTCTCTTTGCCCTGGATAGGAAAACAGCGTCTTATTATTAATCTGTCATTTGCTGAGTGTCAAGTGTTACGACCTTACTTCGGCAAAGTTTTTCACGGTTAGGGATTTTGACGCTATAGTTTTGCTCTTGCTTCGCTGATATGCGCACTGAAGGAGAGTTTCGGAGTCAGGCTAAATCCGAGGTGGTTTACTGTATTGAGGTTGTGAGCCGCTTACATTTTTGTGCTGGTCCACGACGGCGTATGTTTCCGCTCTGCTTAAACACAAAATCTTGGTCGGTGTCTTATTTATTTCCAAACTGTTTTGTTTTGTCGTTTACCTCGTTGGTACAGTCGGAAAGCTGTACAGTTTGTTTTGGTAAATGGACATTCAATGATAGACACAGGCGTTAGGCTTTGTGCGCAGATACGCTTTGACTGCACGCGATGTAGTTCTGACTAAACGTTACCATGACGGCGATGCGCTGACGGTTCAGGCGTTTTGGTAAAATGTATTACATCAAGCGCGGTGCATCCATTCCAGCTAAATTATTTTAGTCTTGTACTTCTAATATATGCATGCTCACCCAAGTTTATATTTATTACTATTAACACCCGGTCTAGGTAAATGTGCCATTCAAGCTTATTGATACCTATTGTAAATGCGGCTCGCCTATTGTTCTGCCTTTCGTTAGGTCATTGTTGAAATCGCATCCAATTGTTATATTTATAGTTCTGTTTAAACAAAATAGTATGTATTTTCCGATATCATGCAGTATCGGACTAACCACACAGTCATCAAGTTAGTATAAGACTTCGTCGTATTACAGATTTTTTTCCCACAGGACTGTCGTTTACGGCTTGACAATGCATACACGACAATGCATACGCCCTGATTAAAGGGCAAATCACTCGTTTCATTTATATGTATGTGATGTATAGGCGTTTCCATACCCAGTCTAAACTATACGCCAACTTTCGTAGAATTTTCAGCATAAATAAGCGCACTGCCGTACCGACAGATACTAACTGTACATTTCCGACTCTTCTGTGTTGCCAGTGCTTAGCTAAGGTTATCCTCGACGTGCGCTGTGAATAACTTCCCCATATAACTTAGTTGTACGTGAACTTATCTCTAGCTTTTTCATGAGATATGCCTGGCGGCAATAAAATAGCTTTTAAGGAGTATCCAGATCTTGTTACATAGTTTTACTACAGGGTCTAGCAGAAGGAGAATACTCGCAAACTGGAAGCGGGCTGAGGTTGTTCTTATCTCTAAAAACAACGGAGAATTGAAACCCATTTGTTTATTGAATACCTTAGCAAACAGATACTTAGACAAGGGCCTTACAGGACTCAGCCACATAAAATGTATGTGTGGAGGAGAGACGGAGACTGTGCGGCTACGACTCGAGCTGTAGCAAGGAAATAGAGAAAAAAGAAAGCAATAGAGGCATGCCTGGCCAAATGGGACTCTATTTTTTTTGGTACGCAGGGGGTACACACTCCTATCCCTCATCCTAGACATCAATACATATATTGTGTGGCCGGAGGAAGAACTGAACTTATTACCTGACGCAGATCCTCAAAAGGCATGAAGACTTTGAGAGCGTCGTCTTCCGAATTGGGAAGCTCCATCGGCGATCTCTGTTCACTGCCAGGATGGAGTGGAGGATGACGCGGCTCAGACTTTTCTAACTTTTTTAAAGTACCCGATACTGTAACAGGCTGGAGCCACAGCAATTGCAAACTTTTCAATACAAAAGGGTTCATGAGCAAGGCGGAAGGGGAGCACGCATCCCAGACCCCTCCCCAGAGGTACTCTTGAGAAGTTCGTAGACTACATTTGCGGCACGATTTCTGGATGGATGCTTGGATCAGCTATGGCTACGGAAGTACTGAAGAAGAAAACAGCTCTAGGAAAGGCCCAAGAGAGCCTGATGCTCCGCTTGCTGAACAAGCAGATGACGTGATTTTGATTAATATGGGGTCCCAGGTGTCAGGGCAAAGTACGTCGGACTGATGGCTTTTTAACCCCTTCCAAAAAAAACCCTACAACAGATGCTTAGCGAATCTAACGAATGCGCGGAAATTGCAAAACTATTTGTGAATGGAGCTAAGCGAACAGCGCTAGTCCTTTTTGGGAAACCACGAATTAAATCGTAACGCGGAACAATCTCCAAGTCCATCGTATACTTATTTGCTCTATGTTGCCATCACTGTCGCTGTAGACTACTTGCTGGTAGGACCGTGGCTGCTTTTGTATTGCTCTAATTTGACCCTCTAAAATAATTATCTAAGATGTACTTACCTAACTGATCTGGGCATCTGATCGTACATGTGAAATGGGGATGTAACCATTAACTGTCATATTTCATATTGTAACTATCGTAATAGTTCCTTAGACTGTAGGCCAGTGAAAACATATTGTGTTTTAGTAGCTTTCATTGATTGAAAAGCTAATACGAATTCAATCATCTGAGTATCGCTTGACATAGTCGGAGTTTCGCTCATAGACATTTAACTGCCAACCGACGTTGCTGTCTGACGATGTAACGACCTGTCCCTACACATATCGTCTAACGCCAATCTCATCAATGGGACTGCTTCTAACGTTAAACGGCCGATGTTTCCTGCAGCATATCAAGGAAAGATGCAGAACGGCGCTGGTAGCAAAGACTACAATTAGAAAGCCGCAGCTGTTGTCCATCCCAACGGCACTGAGACTGTTCGATCTAAAGATTGCTCCAATGGCAGCCTACGGCATCGAAATATCTGGAACGATCTCACCCCAGCCAGCCTTGAGCTGCTAAATAGTCTGAAGGCAGCTTACCTCAAGCGAGTCCTAGGCCTTCCATCGTTCAGCCCGCAATCGACTTGTCTATCTCCTCACGGACACCCCCTTATTCGTCGAGGAGCTAAGACGACGTTTCGACTTGCCCTTATCTTCCAACTACATCAACGTTCTCAAAACGTGAGAGTGCAAGTTTGCTGGAATTGTTGCGGATTTCTTTACCACAGGAGCAATGCAAAACCAGACACGGAAAGGGCCGAGCCGATCTAACCGCCATGTGGTGACTAGGTTCGCCGTGCATGGTTCCCACCACGTGCTGTGCGCGACATCCGAGTTCCATGATCCCTCGGACTCTTGTGTGTGTCAACGTTGTCAACTACCTTGCGGTAGATACCATGCTGCCTCCTGTAGCCTAGTTCCGTCTCTAGCTAGTTTAGATAACCAAGCTTGCGTCATAGCTTCATAGCTTTTACATATATATTATTTTATAAGTCCAAATGTGTGTATGTATACATATGCATATGTTTTAACTGTACTTTTTCTACACAACATGTGTGATAATAAATCTGACTAACGCCAATCTCACGTTCTGTGCTACGTTTTTGATATAGTAGAGGAACCGTTTTGTCTGGCATCGTATCTATATGAAATATATTTAATCAGGAATACAAGCTGTCATCGGTGAGGCTATAGGTAGCAAAGCTACAGCAGAGACATGCCTCATCGACGTCGGCTGTGGCTGCCTCGAAGGGAGCTCTGATCCTTCACGTATCAGTATACCTGCGGAAGGTAGATCGGGAGTACCTGATGTCGCCTGGCTCCAATGCTGTATCTAAATGAAATCATTAGATCGGGATTGCTAGTCGACCACGAGTGCTCTTCCCAGAACATGCTTATGTGCTCTGCAAACCACCCCCTTTATGTAGTAATAAAGGTAATTGTATGCGATGTTATAACACTTCTGTGTCACTCTTTGGCCTATATGAAAAAGTATGATTCTATCCCATTTCCTTTGCTAGACGCCACACCCAAGACGTGCACGTAAGCTGGAAATTTGCTCCATCTCACAGTAAAAACACCTTTTGCATTGTGGGCAAGTCGACAGTCGATATCGCCGGTTGACTTTTGCATCTTCGGAAGATATCTTTGAGTACTTCGGATTTTAAAAATTGAACCGAAACCGCGTCAGAAGACTGGCAGCGTCAAGTCCGTTCCAAAAATGTTGCATTCTTAGCAAATGAACGCCCGTCGGAAAACGTCAGATTTGAAGCCTTCAAACGGTAGAAAAATACCCTGGAATGCTTCAGATAGTGATTACAGTAGACGAGTCATGGGTATATGGTTACGACATCGAAACCAAAACTCAATCCTCCATTTGGTGCTTCCAATGAGAGAGTCGATCGAAGATATTCAGACAGCAGATGCAACACCACGATCTTTTTTTTAATTGTTTTTCGACTACAAGGGAATCATCTTTCATAAATCTTTGCCAGCTCGTTCTACAGTCAATAAATAATACTACCACAAACTGTTAAGCGGCGGATCGAAAAGTTCGTATACATATTTATAATACAAATTTGTAATTTCTATTTAATCCTCCAAAGTGTGCTTGTTCTGTTCAAAATGGTACCCGTTTTCTGCAGTGCACGTGTGTCACCTTTTTTTCTACTCTTCGAAACATTTTTTAAGCACGTCTTACTGAATCGAGTTAAGTTGCTCCTGCAACTTTTTCTTTATGTTAGACAGACAGTCTTGAAACACTGTCTCTTCAATTTTTGTTCTGTAGGAACAGGAAGTCGCAGGGAGCCAGGTCCGGCAACTAAAAAGTTTGAAGAAATATAGAAATCAAATTATTTATCAAATTATCCAAAATCGGTAATGATATGTGTGCCGGCGCTGTCGTAATGGAAGATCCAAGGGTTGCTTGCCACTTTAGGCAAGCCTCTTGCGTTGGAAGTTCTCGTGCAATCTTCTCAAAGTATCGCGATAGCATTCCTTATGGACTGCACAACCAGGTGTCAAAATTTCCTACAAGATGATTCTTTAGTTAAAAAAAAAACAGTCAAATTGGTGTTAGTTCTGCTACCGCCTGAAGGTTCAGTTTCTGACAGGAATTTATTTGTTGGAAATTCACTATGTATATATATATATATATATATATTTGTATATATACGCTTTTTAGAATGGGCATACTTATAATCTCGTACAAAGCGGCTGGCTGCTTGCTCTAGATTTGGTTTTGGGTCAGTAGGAGTCGATAACACGGTGCACCCTCAACGAAACCCACAATGGCACAGTCAGGCAGATAGGTGAGCAGAGTGGTGTGAAATGAATCGCCATCGTCGACCGCCCGAAGCAGTGGCCGCGCGCAAAATGCGTTCATTCGTCGAAAACATTCGATGCCAGCAGCTGGGTGTTTTGAAGTATTGTTGTTGTTGTTGCTGCTGCTGCTGGGTGGTTGGTTCTAATTATTGCTCGGTCCCGTCCTGACCGTATCGGCGATGTGTTTATTTATGTGTCTCAGGAATATTTTAGATGTGTGTGTGTGTTTGACGTGAAATAAAATTCATTGACTACTGCGACTACAAATCGACGGCGGACGGCTGCGCGAGAACGACCGTACGGCCGTAAGTAAATAAGCGATGCTGGGTAGCGGTCGTACCTCGAAGCTGTCGATCACTGCTGCTGTTGAAAGTGGGCGGATATGCCGGTGTGTCAGTCTGTCAACAGACCTGTCATGTTGATCTTGGCCACAAAACGGGGGAAAGATATCTATGTCGGTGGGAATGCGTGCTCATAATGAGGTGTTTTCATATCGACTGCGTTTCCCGATGGACCCCATTTGTGTGGATCGAGTTTAGTTAATAATGTGTAATATATATATATATATATATATATATATATATATATATTCCCCTGATATAAAGGTATGTATTATAATATATATATATATATATATATATATATAGTGGAGAACAACGCAGGTTATATCACTCAAAGGGATCTTTGATTTGTATAGATGAATCGATTACGTGCGAGTAGTATGCAATGGAAGGCAACGAGGAGGGTGTAGTACTCGAAAAAGCATCCGTCGCCGGCAATAATATAGCTTGATGATGCAAAGCATTTACGTAATCATTAGGGGAATAAGTCAGTCATTTCCGGTATCACTATGTTACAGTGGAGAAAGGCAATATTTATATTTTGCTGATAACGTAGCGGACTCTATGAACGAGGCAACGTTAGTGATTTAGTGTAAGTTTCTGCCGAAGGGAATGTAGCTTGGTACCCGCTGCTCAGAAGGTACGCGATAGAAACCGATATAACAGTGTTGAATCTGGGCAGGCTGTACGCGGTATGGTCGGAAAAGAACACCCACAACCGACGATATTTCTTTACAACGTCCGGACGTTCTAAAGTACTGTACATGCATTTTCTTCCACTTTTGATTGGGTGGCTAATCGACCCGGCCGAGCGTGTTGAGAGGGGTGTATCTCTCAGAATGTATTAGCTTAGTTGAGAGAGTTGGAGGCACTTGACTTCACGCACGGCCGTGTGTTGTATAGTAAAGGTGTGTGGTCTCCGTTGTACTTACAAGAGCCATGTCTTACACGTGTTGCGACTAATAATACGCGAGCATGATGGCTAGATTTTCTCGAGGCTGTCAAGCTTGCATTGGGGTTAGCCTCTGGTCGAGAAAAGCCATTAACTTTTGAATACTCAATATGAGTGAAATAAATACGATGATTAACTTTTGAACGTTTTTTTAGTTGCTACTTGTTATTGCAATTTTGCTCTAGATTAGATGACATTTATACTTCTTTGGATTTAGCTTCTAGAGGTTATTTGGCAATATATTGATGTGACATCGTCGCTAATATGTGTGTAGTAGAGTAAATAAATCCGTATATATATATATATATATATATATATATATAAAGCGAAAGAGAGGGGGATCGATCAAATAAAAATAAATGTGTCCACGCTATAAGGGTACTTGTCCCCATGATGCTCTGATAACATTAGCTCTAAAGTCACCCTGTTTTTTTGTCTGACTTTGTCTGTCGCTGTTGAAACTTTCCGGATTGTATTGCGGGTTATACGTGTTTTTGAACAGTGCAGGCCCGTTTTCGAGCGAGTTGATTCTGCGTATTTGCTGATTGCGTGATCGTTCCAAATTGGCTGGCCGAGCGGAACGGCGGCCAAAGGCGAGTGCATTGCCGTCGAACCGTTTCCGTAAACATGGCTTCGCTGTACGAGCAGTACGAACAGCAGAGTGCTTCGGGACACATTCCGCTACGCGGGGACGGCTTGCCAGCACTCACGCCAGCGCGGTTATCCCAGAATGTAAGTTCACGTACGACACACTCTACGACCTGCCTAGTGGTTGCCTAATGGCTAGTTCACCGATTTGGCGACGTTTGAAATTTCAACGCTCCTTAGCTGATGATGGCAGACTCTTAGAAGAGTCTAGCTGCCAGCGTTCGTTGCAAGGTTAGGTGCAGGATGCATAGACGGCAATTTGCGCCACATCAGCAACAATGCTTGCCGCAACATATACACAGAAAGAAGGTTCTATTTCTGGGAACCCGATGGAGCAAGCCGTAGTGGACCAGTCTGGTTCATTTTCAATCATATTGCAAAGATACACCAGTCAACAGATACGCGCATGAATTTATGTGTAGCATTTTATAAGCGGATATATATATATATATATATATATATATATATATATATATATATATATATGCTTTATTTATTAGGCATTGTTGTCGTTGCATATTCAAGGTAGAATTTGAGCAGCCGCATAGTGTCGCGTGACTAACTGATTAGCGAGCGGGCTAAAAGTCCGTTACTTCTAATCCCGCAGTATGTTACACATTCTTTAGGGTACGATTGTTAAAGTCTGTTCAAAAGGGTAATATAAATATACATACATATTTATATTCGTTTCATTTCTCAGACAACGTTGCCATTGCAAATTCAAGGGAGAATTTGAGCAGCCCCATTGTGTAGCGTGACTAACTGGTGAGCGCCCGGGCTAGAAGTCGTTTACTACTAATCCCGCACTATGTTACACATTCGTAAAGGTACAATTGTTAAAGTCTGTTAAAAAAGGATCTATATATATATATATATATATATATATACATGCGTCACGAATTCTTTACATAAACTGCAAAACTTTACCAGTGTGCAATTGGTAGATTCGGCACTGTTACATGAATATGCGTCATTGCAGGGAGACGTGCTAGCTACTGTAGGTGGTAACTACAACTGTATTCTTTGTCTGTTTACAGCCAATGGCAAAGCTAATAGCAGCGGCGGAGCCTCATACTCCGATATTTCGGAAATTAAAAATTGAATTCAAGTAAGACTTGCCAATTATAAATATCACACACACTTTACAATGAAATGCGCTCTTTATACGTAAAAAATGTTATATATATATATATATATATATATATATATATATGTATATATATATGAGGTCATATACGTTGTATAGGGGCCCTATAGTGTTTATTAACATTTGTATAGAATTATCTAAGATGAATGATCCAAGGCCACAACGACTCCATCAATAGATTAGAGTAGTGTTACAATTAGCTATACGGGTTCGTAAGTTCACATTTATTGATTGGGTTAGGTCACTGCAGTTTCTGAGGCTTTGTAAAGGAAAACGATATCTTTATATGGCATGACGGATCCTAAATACTCTAAGTCACTGTATCCTGTCTTTTTGTGCATATGTCCAAAGTCCAAAGGAATCTTTAACAAATCTCGTCGTCTGCAATGAGGTCCTCGTTATGGGCATGATTGACAAGACTCTGCTTCGGGTTAACCTTCAAAACGCCGATCAGCCTGAAGGTGGGTCTATACAGACAAAAACAAGGAAGATTGCTTTCACGAACACGAATCTAGCACTAACCATACCGACGATTGCCGGTACTGGCAAGAATACGTTTATAATTAGTGCCGTATAGTTATACAGTCTTGCTTGCAGCTATATATATATATATATATATATATATATAGGAGGCCCAGGCCCTTTTACACTTAAGCTGATCCAGGAGGCGGGCTGTAATGTCTCGAAGGGAGACTCGAGAGCATCCGAATTCTCGTTTCAGGGGCTGTCGTTTGACACACAACGAGGAAATGCAGCATTTTGTTTGGAGCAAGAATTCGGATGCTCTAGAGTCTCCCGTCGACAGGTCAAGGCTCCTACCTATCTGCGGGGCCAGCTTTAGTGTAACAGGGCCTGGGTCTCCCAACGCCAAAACTGGTGCGGATAACTGACGCCAGATTGTGTGTGGCTATTGGGTCCACATAATCATTACAACGACATCGGTGGGGCACGACGAAGTCAAAAGCTGTGAATCCACTGAAAACCTAGTCGTCCTCTTTGTCCGGAGTGGGCGCAGTACTGTCATCTCGAAATTACTTTACCTGGCCACTTTAATTTGCCACTTAAGCTGCTCGGCGGCATTGTGCGGCGGGTAGTTTCTCACGATCCTTGAGGAGCGTCTCTGTAAGGGCTTGATATGCCAGGGGACTTTCAAGTTTTCAAGGTTTCGAGACAATAGCTCTCGGTCAGTGTTGAAAAAGGCACAGCGTTCGTAGCGGTGCCTTTCATTGTCGGCCCCTTCTGAGTTGCGCGTACGGCATAAGGGGAAGTTAGCTTTACCAATGTGGTTTAGGTATTGCTGAAAGCAGCCACCTTGGCCCGTGAGCGGTTACGCGCGTGAGTAGGTGAGCAAGCCGTGCTTAAGCTGTACAATTTTTCCTTTAGATCAGGGAGTATTGATTTTGTCCACTGTCGAGGATGGCCCGGCTGGATAGCTTCCCATTGGTGGTCCCATTTGCTTAAGGTATTTCTTCTAAAATAACCTTCTTAATCGTGCGGAAGTTGATTGAGAGGCATTTTGGAGCTAGTTCTTTTACTCTTAGGTCCCAGCGAATCTGTTTTGGCGGAGGACTTGTATGGCTGCTGTTGACGCCGTGTGACTTGCTTGGTAGATCTTAAAGTCTTGTTGAGGAGGCGGCGTGCTGTAACCCTGGTAGTCGTGCGCTCCCATAGGGATGTGGAATTTAGCATGATGCTTTCTGCAGGACATTTTTCGTAGGCAGGCTTTGGCAGCCTCAGCAGGGCTGCGAAAATTATTATAAAAAAAAGAAAATTAGTCAATATTTTCTGCAGAGCGTACATGGATTTTTCTTGTGAGAGCTCTATTCAGGATCGCGGCTAGATATTTAACCATGACCTTGTGTAGTTCTAGGTATACTTCGAGGCGCAAGTTTAGATTCTGTGGAGAGAACTTCAGGTCGTTTAAAGGAATTACTTTTGTTTTTTTGTACAGCCAACTTTTTGCGAGGTCTAACATGTGGACGTATATTCACCAGGGCTCAGTTGGCTTTTCCTTCGAGCAGATCACTTTGTTTGTGTCATCCCATGAAATCGTATTAAACGCGTTTTTTATGGCCAGACAATGCATTTTTCGGTTTTTCATTTTCAGCTTTGCTTTGAACTTTGCTGATGACTGAATATGTGGAGTGTTGGACTCGGAAACCATGCTGGTTTTTCGATAGCGCCACGTTCTCTTCTAGCTCTGATACTAATCTTTGACAATGCTGGATATATGTTTTGGATAGGCAGGATAGCATACTTACAGGGCGGTACGCCGACGCTGCAGACGGCGCTAGTTTTGTTCGATACGAAAGAAGCGCCCTCGACTTCCTACGGTACCCGGCTTTACTTGGATGAGCTATCTGCTGCTCACATTAACCAATTGGACCGAGCTAAGCCGGCTGTTCTGAAGCGCGTGCTGAACGTCTACACCAGCATATATCCTAATCGTTAGATATACCTACTGCGTGACATGCCCTGTTCAATGAAGAGATGAAATAACAGTTTGGGCATCTACAGTTAATCAATATTTCATTCGGGCATATAAAGTCAAGCTAGGCGATTTAGATGAGAAGTTCTTCGTCACCGGAGCTATGGTTCATGCTGAATCGAGGGAACTGTGTCGAACAAATTGTCATATCTTTGTTCGGTTCGCTGCCGACGGGTTGACGGTTACCATCGCGTGCTGCAGAACTGAAGGGTTCCATGACCTAAATGGCTAATGTGTTTGCAAGTATTGTGAGCATGAATGCCCGCGATATCATGGGAATACTTGTCGGTTAACTGCATGTGTGATATGCCGGAGTTAATTCAGATGTCGGGCATTTATTCGTGTGTACACATTGCATATATATATATATATATATATATATATATATATATGTATATATATATATATATATATATATATATATATATATATATATCTATATATATATATATATATATATATATATATATATATATATATGTATATATATATATATATATAATAACATTAGGTCTCGTGGTGTAACGTGCTGCTTTCATAATTAATGGTTTCATGGCTTCATCGGCGCTATGGACGGGTGGCGCGTAGAATTGTCACTCGCCTCGAACTTAGCGGGGTCCCTGTCACAGTATCGGATGCAACAGATATTTCTCGACCCTTTGGGAAACCATCTTCTTGTAACAGTGCTACAGGATGGACCACATCAGGGAGATAATTTCTACATGTATCTCGGCGGAGTGAATGCCCAGAAGCGCACATTTCACAGGTTTGTAATATATATATATATATATATATATATATATATATATATATATATATATATATACTGGATTTATATTATAATTTATTTATCCAAAATACTCAAGACAAGCAAATCGATGAGTCAGCATTTTCTGCTACACAACAACGTATAATTCATTTTGACAACATGTATGTGTCTTCATCGATTACAGGGTGCTTCGAGGTCATGTTATCACTGCTGTTGCATTCAATCCCGATAACGAGCAAAATGGCTCGACGGGTCCTATTCTGCTGGCTACTTCGAAAGGTTGCATCTTTGAAGCGGAATTCGCTGCCCCGGCCGAAGCGGACTGGCGGTTCACCGGAAAATCGACACCCGATAAGTACTGCAAACAGGCATGTGCATTGTGTCCCCATCCGTCATGCTGAATATTAAGCACTTTATGACTGCATTTACGTATTTCGACACGTTCGTATGAGACTGCTAATTCTACTACTGCTATTATTCACCGGTGTGGAACGACCAAGAGGAGTGTTCCAGTCACCCGGTGATTACGCAGGTAGATAGTCGTCTGGACGTGACTCGATCGAACGCGAATTACCGCCATTTTGTAACGTTTGAGGCGATATGTTGACTTTATAGAATATTACTAGTTGGATTTGCTGTGTAACCGTTTATGTGTATGCATCGTTCTTCCGGATACGGTGAAAAAGCATAACAAATCGGTTCGGTTTCATTGCAGGATTTACTTTTACCACTACTAGTAACAGTTTTTCACTGTCCTTATGGTTAGTTGTTGTTTGTATTGATAACTGCTGTATAAACTTGACTACAAACGTATGGACCAGGAACAAATTGCTGCCCACCTTGAGATAATTGATTGGTCCGTTTTCTTCCATACGAAAAAAGATTCTGAGCTATAGCGCATGCTTAGAAAGTCGTATTTTTGCAGTCAATTTGCCTAAGTTTCTTACGCATACCGTAGTCACCGTATCAAAGAAGCAACAAAACAACATAGAGTGCTAACTGAGCTTAAAATTGATCTCAAAGATACTCTTGCTTTCTTTCGCTATGCCAAGTTTCGACTAAGCGGCCCTGAACGGCTTCCTTTGAGTAAATCCGGGTCTACATACGCCACAAGTACCTAGGAGAAAACTAAACTATTAACAAGTCAGTTCGCATCTGTGGATCGTGATCCGAGTGGCTCTAGACCCGTCAACGGTTCTTTACGTGTAACAAGTGTCGGTTTCAAGTCCTCGCCGCCCGACTCCTAGACTCTCCAGTGGTGTTCTCTGAAGTAGAGATCTACAATTACTAACGAAGTTTTTAGTTTTTAATAACGAACATATTTATTTAACATATATTCATTACAAAAGATGTCTCGACGCTCGCAATGGGTCTCTGTGGCACGGACGCCGAGTGCATTCATCCACTTGTCATCCTAGGAGGGGGGAGTGTAGGGTGAAGGGGGCAGTGTGTATTTATTACAGAGGAATAAATAATAGATATTGATATATATTCTAATGCGTACGTTGAACATATGATACAACTAAAAATACAACTCATGATGTGACTGCTGAGAGCAGTGTGCACATGAGCTAGAATTGCGCGTAGGCGGCAAGAACGGTCAGCAAATATCACTACATAATTTCATTATTAATTAAGTATATTTAGAACCGCTTCGTGTTTAAAATCTGAAACAGCAATTGAGTTTTACCTCTTTCAAGTGGCTACTGAGCTTGATTTCAGCTATCATACAACACAATAAGTCAAATATTCTTTTTAAATTTCCAAATGTTTAGATGATTTATTGTAAACATCCAGATGTGTATATTCGTCAATATAAATCAATTGTACTTTCTAAACTGCTGTACTGTTCTCCACTGTGAGAAGCGAATTTGAAGTGATATATAAACTTATTTGAAAGCGTGCAGTCGCATTTTACATGAAGGCTTCGTTGGAGACATTCGTTAAACCGTCAAAACACTAATCTGCCAGAAATCGCAGCGCTACTATCAAGCTAGAACGTGCAATTGTTATTTCAGTTGTAACGAGCGAATTTAGCACTGAACTTCTTTCACTTTAGACCGAACCCTTTAAAAAGTAGGTGCTTTACTGTGGTCTGCTGTCTACAGTTGCACGTACTGGACACATAAACAATATTTTTACTTGGCGTATGTCACAATGGATAAACAAGAAATCGTTCCTATTTGTATTTCTGTCAAACACACTTAAATGACTCAGTTAATCTACCGTTTTGTACAATGCAAACGTGTTTGTGAAAATGAAAACGTTTTATATTATATTCAAAACCCATAAAATCTCGTCCGTTTCCAGTTCTAATGTTAATGTTTTATTCGTCATAGATCTACCAGTTAAAGAACGAGACGTCAATCAGCGGACTCTATCTAGAGCTCGTCTCGAGTCCCGCCGGCGGCTCCCCACAGGCTGTTGTCTTTCTCTCTACGGCTCGATGTCTCTACACGTTCTTTGGCCCGACTGTGCCCAGTGTCGATATACAACCAACATTTGCAAGTAAGGCTTACATATGTATATATATATATATATTTCTTTTTTTATTTAAAGGAAGAAGGGGATATCAAAATGTTTACAAAGGGAAGTGCAAAGTAAGCTAAGATTTAGTATTAGGATTGAAAATGTCCCAAATAAAATATGGCATCTATTTTTGGCGTACACTGCCATTTTATCAATAACTGACATTTCCGCGACTTTACAGATGTATTCATATTGTCCGAAACCTATGCGTACAACAACAGCCGAGAATTACCCAATCCAACGACCAAGAGTGTCTTGCACGTATTCACTCCGAAAAAATGTGCGCAGGCCACGCACGTGGCCTGCCTATTCGGACCGGTTGGGGTTTATCATGGCCATGTAAGTATGTACACCAGTTAGCGTGATAATTTGTATTTTTACTGTTTTTGGCACCTTCGTTAATGTAAACAGTTATTATTATTATTATTATTATTATTATTATTATTATTATTATTATTATTATTATTATTATTTATCGTATGTTGTTGCGTTACACGACATTTTTAATTTGGTTCGTTCTTTCTTGTAGCTTACTGTCAGCACGGAGCTGGGTGGCAGCCTCGATACCGGGCCCTGGCTGCGGTTTGCCGAGGAGCCGCAAACGCTGGAATTCGACTTGCCTCGACAGCTGGAGCTATCGACACTCGAACAACCTGTTGGCATGCTGCTATCTAATTATCACATTCTCGTTCTCTTCGGCGACAAGTTGGTGGACTTACACATTGAGCTTCGTGTCGATTATTAAATTAGTTTTAAATGTGTGTGATGAGGTTTCCTATTTCTTCACTAATACGCGCTAATAAGTACAGTAGTTTTATTAGATGTAACACGTTTACATAGTTTTGTATATTTATTTGCATAGTATAGTTATTGGGGCGCATGAGAGGAAGTAAGTTAGAGCGGTGGTACTTCTAGTTAGCGCTCTCTCCCATGATTAGGTTTTCCTTGTTGGTAGCGTATTCTGCAGAACACGTATTTCAGGAACAACTTATGATTTTGTCGTAGGCAGGAGTATCTCTAACATCTCTACTGTTTGCAGGTTGCGCGCGTTTTCACAACTGGATCACTCGCTAGTTATGGAGGATCCATTTCCGCAGGGAAGAATGCTTGGCCTAGCCAGGGATCCCATCAAGGGCGTCATATGGGCTTTCTCTCATACGGTAAGGCACTACAAATTGTAATGAGGAGCATATGGGTGACAAGAGTTTTAGCTTGTTTATAACATATGATATATAATACTATTGCTTAAACCGCGAGACATGTGAATCTCTCGTGAAAGTCAGGGAAATCGTCCATCTGGTACAGATCATGGTGGAAACTGCACCGCAAACCTCGTTGATATTTATTTAGTGATTTATTTTTCGCTTGACATGTATACCTAAATACTTACATCATCTTCATACATTAAGGGCATTTATACTAATGTTTACAATCAGGAACATCATGGCAAATAAAGCAACTTTGTAACCCCCAGTGCCAATTGTTTTAGGCGGTGTATCGGTACAAAACGGACAAGGAGGATCGAAATATGTGGCGGGCGCTGTTGGCTAAGAAAGAGTACGAGCAAGCTAAACTTTTCTGCAAAGACGACCTCGTCAAGCTCAACAAAGTTTGCGTTCGTCAGGCCCAAGATCTTTTCAGACAGGTAATTATCTATCCGATCGAAGAGCGTGCATACGTAGAGACCTTCCGATCAGAATTGCTCTTACTATGAATATTATTAGCACTAACTTGTTGACTGCAACATCTCTGTTGGAGATGTGCGGAGATGGTGTCTATGATTAACTATGTTGAGCAATGGCTTTATTTCAGGGCCAATACGAGGCGTCTGCACGAATGTACAGTGAAACATGTTCATCTTTCGAAGAGGTTGGTTTTAGTCGATTTCTTTTGTTTGTTTCTTCGTTTTATCATAGCAGTCTGCTCATGTCACAACTGTGGGGAGACTACAATTGCTCTATTTCTACAATATTTAGGAAGTTAATAAGTAGATGGAATTGTTACGATTATCCCATCTGCTTTTTAAGCAAGCCGAAGTACAAGTTTTCAGTTTGCCTTATGTCAATTAGTGTTAGCCTCGATTCGTTGAGCCATCTAGTGGGTAACCCTGCCTATCTTATTTTTACTTGGGTATACTTTTGTTAAAGGTGTCACTCCGATTTTTGGAAGCAGATCAAGAGCCGGCACTGCGAATTATTCTAAAAGAAAAATTGAATAAACTTGGCGAACTCGTACAATCCGGGCGCGATCCGTCAAAGCGGCCTCAGGTTACGATGCTAATTGCCTGGCTCATTCAGCTCTACTTAAACAGGTAAAACTACATGTTTAAATTACATTGCGTACATGTCTAGATTTTTTCCCTCATGCTATAATGACAGTTTGGTCGAAACCCGTAATGTCACGTCGTTACTTTATTTTCTTGGCGCGCTTTTGTATGTATATATCGCGCTTTTGTATGTATAATTATCGATTAATGTACGTCACATTTTTTTGTATAATTATCTGAGTTCTTCTTCCTCATGTTATTCTTCCTTATTAGTTACTTTGGTCTTTCAATTTTTTTACTAACTGGAAAATGTGGAACGCACACACGGCCACCACGGCAGGAATTGTCCTCAACTGCAAGTGTGGGTCGGTAGTGTAAGGCTCCAACCCACTAAAAACAAGTTATGTCCTCTTCCCCTCCCAGCAGGGAAATGCTGTTTGCATTACGACAAGTTACTGATGGGGGGGGGGGGGGTTATAGCCTGATTTACTGGTCGCGCCGGCTCCCTGTAGCCGAAGGGGACCTCGACATGCATATGCGGATAACTCGCTCTTTCTCTGTTAGAACGTGCTTGATGACAGTGGCGATTGTGCACTAGTCATCAAGTGAAGCTGTCATCCTTGCGACTAGAGAAGGAAGGCTAGGTAAAGTCGACAGAATGCACCCGTGTAGGCTCTGCAGGACTCGGCGCTGGGGCTCCCAGGCGGGGCAAAATTTGGCAGTATATTCTGGTGTGCCGTCCACCGCATTGCTACACTGGAGACATATCGGAGCGCTCTATAAGACGCTGGAATCGGGTACCAACATCAGAAGACAGCGCCTGGACTGGCGCGGGTCGTACGAGTTGGGCATTAGACGAGCGAGGTTGTTAGGCGCCTTGAGGACCTGCCTCTCACGGCACAAAGGCCTGCAGCGCTGACGTCCGAGAAGTATTGCTTCATTTTTCGTCGGCACGACTTCATCCAGAAGACCACGTCTTCGAGGACTTCATTTGTATGCCGCTAGAGCCCGTCAGCCGATCTAGCGTGCATAAGAACTAGAAGATCGTCCGCGAATGCAAGGAACACGACTCCAGGTAGGATAGCACCTGAAGAATGGTACCAAGAATGGAGGAAGAAGAATCCAGGAGAACTGCGAGTCCTGAGCGCCACCTCCTGCAGCAACTCGGCCTTTGGTTGCTTTGTTAATGGCTCTGAGAGCTGTGCGGCCACGTCGGAATGGAGGAATGCAGAATTTGGGTGAAAATCGCAGTCTCTTCATCTTCAGTTTCTTTAGCAAGTCCCTTCATTCCATGTCGAGGCCTTAATTCTAGTACTCTTCTTGTTTAAAAGGCTGCGCGCAAACGCCCAGCAAACGCCTTGTTACACCGGTACTTGGGTCTAACTGGGCGCCTGTGGTGTGTGTGCAGGTACTAAGGCACTTGCACATGGCTAGCAGCCTCTAGTAGCTGTTGCAGTCTGTCTGCTGTGGTTGGCGGCCCATTTTGATAGATTAGCTCGTCCATTCTTTGGCCAAGGTCTTCTGGGCTTTGTCGTCTCAGCACTGGCTGCGAGGGTAGAGCCGTGCTCGTAGAAGAAAAAAACAATTAAAGTGGAATTCAGGACAGTGGTAGCCACTGAGGGTAATCTCATCACCCAGCACTGCTAACCTTGCGAGCCGACCTGCGTGGCCTCGGCGGTGTGCTACGGGCCGTAGTTACCGGGAAGCCCCAAGATGTCGAGGCTGCATTGAAGTCGCCTGTGATTGCTATAAAGGGGGCGTCACATAGTCTGAGGGATGCAGAAAGATTGTCAAGTAAGGGAAAAGAGTCGTCTACGGACCTGCTGGGGATAGCCTAACAAGAGTAAAGGCGGCCTACCTTCTAACGTTTGATCCATGAGAACCCATTGCCCGAGCCCGAGCCTCAAGCGGCGGTCCGCAAACCGCATGTTCGGTTCACTGAGTAGGCAGATATCCGTTCTTCTCCTGGCCATTATAATGTAGCATATTTTTGTTCAAGGCTAATAGTAGTCTACTTACATCATCATTTTGTCTAAGCGTTTAACGTAATCTGGTAGCAATATATTGAAGCGTCGCTCACTTGTGACTGAACGCCGTTAGGTATATATAAATATATATATGCTAATTACTGTGAAATTATTGTTTGAGTAATGGCCAAGCTAATAATCAATGTAATTACCGAATAACAGCACCGCAATGTACGCGTGTGTAGTCGGTCACGCTGTAAACAACTTAAGAACTTGTTTGATTTTTACGTCAGATTGGGCCACTTGAAGCACCAGTTAGCGAAAAAGGCGGGAGAATGTCCGCCGGAAATTCTCAGCGAATTCGAACAGTTGAACACGGAGCTACGAAAAATGCTAAGATCGGGAATTGCCCATGAAGTCATTCAAGCGAACCGAGAGCCATTCTACAAGCTCATTGCTAATCACGGAGATGAGGTAATATGCTCGAATCTTCGTTAGCCTGTTATGACACATGAGTATTTGCATAAAAAAGTATTATCAAGCTATTACTTAGCCTGCTTTTTCTAGATAGTTCTTGCATAATCGGCTTTCTGATGAACACTCGTGAGCCAAATGAGCAAACAGTTTAAATTATGTTCATTTACACCTATGTCTGTATACAGAAAACAATATGACCCCAAACACAAATGCATCGTCATTCCCGATGGGTTACCTCCGATCATCTTTGCTAACTAACCGAGTATTATCGATTATATTTGCGCGGTGTTTCAAATATAGTGTTGTGCTTCCCTTATTTCGGGAGTCCATTACGCGCGTTTTCAAAAAGAGAGGCCGAACTACCACCTTGGACAACGCTTACTCAATCCACACTACAAGGTTTTACAAAAGGTTGATCAACATCTACGTAGGTACTCGAAATCGGAGTACCCGCCTCTATTGAGTCAGCTCGCGCGTTCGGTCTGCGAATGGAAGCCGTCGACTATGATCCTTAAATAATTGAATCAGTCAAGGCGTGTTAGCCAGGGTAGTGCATCCCGGTATAGTAAATACAGAAAATCGTTCATTTTAACTATATGATATGGAATATAGTTATACTAATATATACTATTATAACGCGAATGCTTTTTATTTGTGATACCGCCAACAGGATCTACTTTTGGAGTTCTCTGAACTGATGCACGACTATGGCCGCGTTCTCCAACAGCATTTACAGAACAAACGTTTCAAGGAAGCCCTCGAGGTTCTCCGCAATCAAAGGTGTGTTAATTGAATACGGTACGGATACTAGGCTGTTACTACTTTTATAGCATTTGTTATGCAGTCGTGATCGATGCATGTACTGCGAGATTATCCAGCATAACAAGCATACTGGAATAACGTTTTTTGCAAAAATGCAATCTTCCTTGGCTGTCTGATAAGCATTTTCCATAGCAGCATATGTACCACCCTATTGCATCGTATTATTTGAATTGCTTGCACTGTGGTAGCGAACGTATCACTAAGTCGGATAGGCCAACGTGAGAACCGTTGCTGTCGTTTATAGGCATCTGAACAGTGTCTATGATAATCTGCTGATTCCCTAAGACTCTAGTGAAAGTCGCGAGTAAAGATTAGTTATTGAAATATTTCCTAAATATACCGTATCAACCGTATTAGTTAGTTTACAGCTATTGTATATTTGTAGCTAGTTGCACGGAATAAAGAAGAGTGTCGTTGAATTGAGACAGTGACCTCTATTGATAGAATTGATTATTGGAAATAGGATACTACAACAACTAATGCAAATACGTTGACTCTACCAGAGTTCATTCGATAATGAAATTCGCCAAGAGTTGAGCTAACATACCGTCATAATCTATTGACTTGAGTATTACAAGTCACATATAAGTTCAATCTTCAAACAGGAGTTTTGATTCATCGGAACTAAAGTACTCGGTAATATATATATATATATATATATGAATACTATATCATTTACGGCGTGCACTGCCGAGTGTGCAAAATACGTTGTACATGCTCACACCCTCATAACTTTTATTAATAAATCTCACAAATATGTTCGATATACAAAAAAAATATTTATTATTTATATATATATAATTTTATATAGTATATATATATATAATTATATATATATATATTAGCGTGCACTGCAGTGCACTATTGTAATGAATATATATATATATATAAACGCTATCATGCGCCTTGTTTGTATACAATAAGTAGGAACATCAACGAGTGACCCCATATTATTATCCCAATGTATCACCTCCTACTACTACCACGATGCTGATGATGTGCTTATCCTCGACAGAAATGCCGAACTCTATTATCAGTTCTCGCCGGAGCTGATGTCGCGTCTACCGGAACAGCTTGTCGACTGTTGGCTGAGCGAGCCTCATCTGGACGCTGTACGGCTTATCCCGTCGCTGGTGCAGCTATCGGCGCTCGAGGGTGGTGGTGATACGTTTAATCCCCGGGCACCGCACATCACGCATTCGATTCGGTTGGTTGACAACGCTCAGCATTGCTTCATTAGCGCGCTTACTGCGGCTCGAGTTAACAGCAATATTTACATATTGCTTCAGGTAGACAGAAAGATAAACAACTAACCTTGTGTTTAGTTGCATAGAACACGTTCGTTGCCCACTGTAGTCTGTAACAGATAGGAAAAGTGAATTGATGTGATTAAAATATGGAATCATATGCACAATTAGTTTATACTAAGAAGACGCAGAGTCGACAATGCAGTCATTATAGCAAAAATAGTTCTAATCTTAAGCAAATCGGTATTCCTGCTTGTAAGCTGAGCGTTTAACACAGTTAACAGGAAATTGCGCCTCATACAGCACCTCGTAAACAAAAGTTAAAACAATCAGTTTTTTGCGAAGCCGCGATGTAGTTGTTTGGAGAACGGGTGAGATAGATGTGTGGAAGAAAACATTGATAATATCGTGGTCGTAGTAACTATAGCCATGTACGCAAACTGTTCATGAGATACTCACCGTTTGTGTGACACGTGCTGGCATATGGCCTTATGAAATCCGTCTTATTGTAACATTTTAACAGAGACACTTTGTTTGGTTGTGTTATGGATTCTGTAAAAAGTTACCTTGAGGTGTGCGTGAAAAACAAGAAATGCCAGGAGGAGGCGATTCACAACTACCTAATCGCATTGTATGCACGACTGGGTGCCGAAGATAAGCTTCTTAAATACCTCGAGGAAGAGGTAAGACGATAAAACTAAGCACGGACAGTCAAGGAACGCTTATTGCTTGAAGTCGGAGTATTTTAACGGGAATGAGTGCATACGTGAAGGATACTGCGTTTCCCTTCTGCAAAATGAAACATACAAATATTGAGCCAGTCATGGTCTCCCACTGCCAAACATAGTGGAAGTAACTAGTGTGTTTATGTGATAGGCGCTTTGATTGATTACTTTTGCGGCTCTATCCCGCAAGCTTGGAAACAAACAGATACGCACGGCAACGACGCTTACTCATGCACTGTGTACTTGTTTACCCCAACAGGGAAATGATATGTCGGCGGTTCGCTATGACGCGAAATTCGCACTGCGAGTATTTGCGGAACTTGGACTTCACAAAGCTTCGATACACGTGTATGTGGTACGTGTACTGGCGCAGATAGTAACAAAACAGTTATATATGTATTTCTGATATATAACAGCTTCTACCTAACATGTAATTATAAAGTATCGCGTCGAAGTGGGTAGCGCCAGGCTGGAACCCGCATCAACAAGCACTTGCCAGTCCGTCTCACTGTCGACTAGCATACGCATATATTGATCTATAGAATATATATTAGTATATATTTCATAATGATGATGCCATACGGGCGCGATGGCGTCGCGTCGTCTTCTGTCGTCATGCTTACGGGTCGTGCACCTTATCTACGCAGGTAATGGGCCTCTATAGTGAGGCGCTCGAGCTCGCGCTAAAGCAGCTTGAAGACGTATCTCTAGCGAAAAGCATCGCCAACCGGCCGGAAGAAGAGGAACTGCGCAAGAAGCTCTGGCTGGTCATTGCGTCGCACGTCGTACGGCAGGGCGAGGACGTCGGCCAAGCAATGGAGCTGCTTACTGACTGTGGCGAGCTGCTGCGTATCGAAGACATCTTGCCCTTCTTTCCCGAGTTCGTGTGCATCGACCACTTTAAGGACGCCATATGCAAGTCGCTTCAATCGTACAAGGTACACAGGTTGCTGTCGATATTTTCGACGGGATTAAGAACATGCGTCTTCAAAGAATGCTTTCCGCTTCGTGATAGAAACGGACAGGCTTTGCACCAACCTAATGGATACAAGTGTATGCCTATAGACGCGGCTCAGTACCCAAAATGCGCCTTTAGACAGTTTGATTCTGCAAGCAGCCTAGGTTGTTCACAGATGTCTGAGTACGAGATTACACATCGTGTGATTATTGCGTTCTTCTGCGTTACACCTGTTTTAGGAAAGAATTTCCCATCTGCGTGAAACGATGAATTCGTCCACGGAGGCAGCGGACCAAATCCGGGCAGAAATCGTTGAAGTTCGCAATCGGTGCTACGTTGTCGAGCCGGAACACCGCTGCGACGTCTGTAGCTTTGCTTTACTTAGTCAGGCATTTGTGGTTTTTCCCTGTCTGCATCGCTTCCATATTGAGTGCTTACGGCAGGCGATCAGAGAGATTCCGTTACCGGCATCGTCCGCCGTTTTGGATGTCGCTTCTGATAGCCAATTAAAGGCTCCTGCCGACAAAGGGGTAAGTAATTTTGGAAAAACCCATTTAGAAGTGAAGTTAAGAGTATGGCTAGGAAAATCCCAAGGCACAGCGTAGTTCGGGTAAACGTTATGTTCAAGATCTATTTTTGCACTCCGACGTATACCAAATTCTTTACTTGCTGAGAAAGAGTACTCGAGAGCCTCATTCGTTTTTTATGTCAAACGTCGGCTGGCAATGTCTTAAATGTCATAGATTCTACTACCAGACCAGAGACGATTTTTCCAAATCCAGGGCGGGAACATGTTTAAATTGGAATAATGAGTCTTTTTGGGCTAAGAGGTATGTATAAACACGCACAACGCTGCGTGAATTATGCTTTTGTTGAAATGTCTCACAATAATTCGTATACATTTTATACGAGATTGTATAACCTTACAATTATTGCATTCATAAGAAGCGTTACATAATTGATTAAGTTGGTATATATAAATATATATATATATATATATATATATATATATATATATATATATATATATATATATATATATTACACGTCTAACGAAGGCGCGCGTATATATATATATATATATATATATATATATATATATATATGTACGCACATGTAATATGTATACATATGTGCTTATCCGTGAACTGGTGTACATATATCAATCTTGGGTTTGTGCCTTATACACTTCACTTCAGGTGATGACTGGAGCGGATCGGGGAAGAAATGTCAACCTTGAAGACGTTCTCGCGCAGGAATGTCTGTTCTGCGGCGAACTAATTGCAGAGTGGGTATTGCGTACAATTAAAAAAAAAGGCGTTGTAACGTATTCTTTCCAGTTCAGTTTGAAATTACCATCAAGGTAGCTTAGTGTGAATCTATTGAGTGGCCGTTTGGATGTCTTATTAGGTTTGGATCTGAGAACAACCTTTCGTGGTTTGGTCTCTTTTTAAATTATAGTTTAGATGAGGCCGCGTTGGGGTGATGAGCAAAAACAAAATCCAACAGTTGGGAGCATAACCAAGGCATGGTACAACGTGTTATGTTACGTTGTGTATATATATATATATATATATATATATAGTTTATGAGATATGGAAATCGATTGCATAGTATACGTGATGTATAGAGGTCCCAGCGACCCATCAGGAACTTTATACTGAAGGAAATGTTCTGAAACCTGAATACAGTTTTAGACGCATTATACGGTTACCCTATATGTCAAATACGTACTAACAGTATGTTGCTTTTTATTCGTTCAAAAATTTCAGTTCGGTCAGCGCTCCCTTCTTTGCACGGGAGGAATACGAGAAGCTCCAAAAACAATGGTTATGATAAGGCGAACACATTCTCTCACATATATTATATATATATATATATATATATATATATATATATATATATATATATATTTATTTATTTAGACAAGCATGTAACTTTATGTTGGGCAAATTATATTATTATCTAAGCGAACCCACAGTGCATTCCGGTACATCAAATGTCATTCGTAGACGACCAATAATTCCTATTTACTGAGATAATTTTTTAATTTGGGTCACAGCGCTTACTTATTGTGTACAGGACGAGCGTGTCAGTACACTCAGGTATGCACAAGTTTAGTGTGCATTAATTAGCTAGCTTTCTCCCTCTGTCATTGGCCGACCTCTCACAATACACCCCGTTGAGCGAAGCACTATAAATAATACGGTCGGCACGAGTCTTACTTAGCGCGAATAATTCTCCTGAGAATAAACGTCTGTAAAGCACACACCGGTATATCTTGCTATGTCCGTCACGGCGTGTTTGCACAACTGTATATCTGGGTCTAGTGCATCATCTTCGGAATGTACTCCTCTTGGGAATAAAAGCATAGATGAATGGGATAATATTTATGTACACAAGTCTAGTCGATAGTCAAACCTGCCAGTTCTGAAGATGATGAAAGATTGAAGATCTTCGGTCTGCGATTACAAATCGTGTCCCGGACATTGTTTTTCGCGCCCGTGACGGTTAAGTAAATACGTTTTTTGCCCTACAAGGGGAGACATTGAAAAGTGAGTGAACATTTTTTAACAATTACAATAAAATTGACGCACTCAGGTTGTTCAATACTGATCCTAGCATGGTATTGCTTTTGTTGGTGGTGGTGATGATATTGATTATATATACATATTGTGTAGTTACTGTTACCTTAACAGTCGACTACAGCCTTATCCAGCTGACGTTGATTTTACAATATTGTGTTGAGATATTTTTGAGTTATTGTCATTCTGATGAATCAGGTCGAATCTATATATATATATATATATATATATTTTTTTTTTTAGCATTAGCAGTTTGTTGGCTACGCCTTAGCAGTAACTTCCTAATGCTCACCATACATTAGTACAGGATATGCGTTTTAGATATGCAAATTCAGGAATATCCCGGCCTTTTATAGAGAAGGTAAACCGCGTCGTAACCGAGCTGCAGAGTTGGACCTGATCTTACAATCTGAAAGCTGGATAGTTAATCTTTATGAATACACTTCATTTATAATCCGTAGTGAAAACTTTCTTATTTTAGTCTCGAAACTGCCAATCTCGATAATTAAGAAAACCCATTTAACGTAGTGGAGTACGAATCCTACTCGTAGTACTAAAAATACTGTTGGCTGATTAATTCAACATAGCATAGCTGGACATTATTAGACCCTGCTTCTATATGGTCCAAGATCTAGACGTATCAGTCCTAACCTTTGGTTGACCATTCAACTCCTCGCAATAATTACATCATTAAAAAACACATTGTAGGCATACGGCAACCAAGGTTTAGCGCCACAATACAAGCAGATTATCTGGAAATATATTGATCACAAAGTTTTTACTTTAGTTGTTAGACGCAATAAATACCTGCGAATCTGTTCTTCTTCGATTATTGGTAAAATGTAGTTGGTGTTGATGGATATGTTGCATATCCTCCTGTTGAATGGATACGTGGACTCCATTTTGGATCATAGCTATTCGCAGTCGTCCTGAGAACGCGACGAGGAAGTCGCTGCCGTTAAGTTGTCTGAATCTTAGCATAAAACCTAGCATATCATAGGCCACGGCCACCATCATCATCACATCGTTATCCCAACGGCTTACTTAGTAAGTGATTAAACTTAATTGTTTGTCTTTGTTGTCGTAGCCGACAAACTTAACTTTTATTATCTCCATATCATCACTGCTCTCCTTGTTTGTTCTTCTGTCAGTCTCGCACATAAATGCGCTCGCCCCCCTTCGCCCTCTAGTCTCCTTTGATGCATTCGACCTTGAAAAGAGAGACCCCCTAAATCCTCAAAAGCATGCGTCCCGTGGGTGACAGAGATTCCGTCTACTTCGTAAGGACCTGCTGGCAGTCAAGCTTCTTGAGTAAGTCATCTTGCTAAACGGTTACCTCAGGAGTCACGTAACCCCTCGAGATCTTTTCTTGTACCTGGAGAGACATCCTGCGTTGGCACCTGCGGTCGAACTGCGGCTGCTGTTGCTGCTGTGGCGTCTATGGCATCGCATAACGATAATGATACGTTTTGATGCTGCTAGTAGTAATAGCCGGGGAACGCACTGACATAGTTGAACGCAGGCGCGACAGCCACGGCGTGCGGCGTGTGCTGGTGATACACCGTAGCCACCGCGTGCGGCGCTGGTGCTGGGGCGGCAACGAAAGCTGGTGCCGGAGCGACGTGAGGCACCGAAGCCAGCGCAACCGGATGGCGGTTATACAAGATCGGTGCCGGCGCCGGCACAACCTGAACAACACGATAGATTCATCAGTCAATTTGACCAACGTACGGATAAACAGATAAACGAACACTCATCAGGTTACTAAGCAGCGATTGAGATTCAATGCGAGTCTCTGCCATGACGCCATAGTCTGTATATGTGAGAGTGCGTGCTTTCCAGATACGTGTAGCCAAGCTTGCCCTAGTATAATTATATATATATATATATATATATATATATATATATATATACATCCATGATTTGTTTCTTGGACAGTACTTAACCAGTGAACATATAGTTGAATGATTGAATTACGTAGCGAATCGATGTGCATGTATTTCATTTCATAGAATTCACGCTCACCACTAGCACATATGCATTTTTGTTATTGAATATAAAATAAATAGCTCGTAGTTACATCTTTCATACTCATAGAACTCAATCAAATGAATTTCGTTACTGATCATTGAATAAACCTAGAATAGGGTTTGATAGCCAACCTTACACTCGATCTCAATTGTTCGAGTGGAATTTAATTAGATCTAAAGCCGACCATTGATATATAAACATTCGGAGATTCCGAACCATATTCTGACCGAAATCTTTTTTTTGCATATTTTGAATAGCTATTAGACACATTTCGGAGTGATCTAAAATTACTGTTAGTCATCTCTAGTGCATCTCTAGCAACATTCATCAAGTATGAACACTCTCAAACGTACTTTGTTGTGTGGGCAGGACAGCATTTGGACAGGAACGTAGAACATGAATGGCGGGAGTGGGACTGACAGATTCGCCCGAACAGAATATATATATATATATATATATATATATATATATATATATATATACAGACATGGTATCATTACTAGTGGCAAAACCCGTGCTGCTGAGAGCTTACCCTTGCCGGTGCTGGTGCTGGTACTGGTATCGGTGCAGCGAGTGTAACAGCGTGCGCAGGAACCGGTTTTGCAATCAGGGCCCCTGTAAAAAGAAATGTAAATAAAGTTTCATTTAAAAAAGGCTTGTTCATGATGAAGGTTACTGCTAAGAGGGAACCATACCTGATAATACCATCGCTACCACTAATATAGAATTCACAGTTTGCTCCACCAAGTACAGTATCAGATGATGGAGCTTTACTCTGAAATTTCATGGTAGGGTACAAGATGTCTCGATACCAACCGGCAGGATGCGAGGGAGCTGTTCCAGGCTCATTAGTTGCGACAGATGCCCGGAATCCTGCACCGTCGGCTACATAATTCACAACACGCACTCGTCCGTCGATTTCTCGAAGGCCGTACGAGCCAGTCTTCACCTACAGACGATATGATATGAGATATTTTTGCTGTAGACGATTCCAAGACCAACGAAGCATCTTACTAACATTCAAATTATACCGACTGCAACAACTTGTAATCTTAATAGTATTTGTTCATTGCTGTTATCTAATTATTTGTTGGAAAAAAAATGTAGAGGAACTTACCCCGAGCGCGTTGCCACTTTCGCGCCGAAACGAACTTCCCGTGGCATGTGCTTCATCGTAGCCGAAATTGTAGTTTCCGACCCCCTGCGTGCGCAAGACATTCCCTTTTTAACAGCATTTTCAGCCCACTAGCCAATGTTGTATTGTGAAAAACCGAGCAAGATGGCTTAGTGGCAAAGCCTTTGCCTTGCATTCAGGAGGACTGGGTTCGAGACCCAGACCGGCCACTCTTAAATTGGTTTGCATGGTTTCCAATTTAGACAAGTCAAATGCCGTGGTGGATTAAAAATTAGCTATGGCATGAAAAAACCGTTCACAGGCATTAACCTTACGGGAAATCTAAACAAAAGGCGTTTCCTAGAACAGGGTGGACGCTTCTACCGTTAGGAGAAGAGTCTACATTGAAACAATCTGTGAGTTCTTGCCTTCGCATAAAATGCCTAAGATTATCGTCATTACCCCCGGGAGGTCCCGATTGAACCCAATGTGGCTCGCGATGCCCAATATTCTATCAACATCGAATATCTTTAAATCTATGTTTTACTTGGGTTGCCCCTCGGGCTCAAATCATTTTCTGTCGTTGACGTTCCGTTCGAAGACTATGTCGACTTTATCGCAACGAAGCAATGTAGCCTGTAAGCGAACAGTCGCTGACGACAGCAATCAAGCAGTGAAATGTCGTCTGCGCTACGCTGTGACACGTGCAAATAGTTGGAGTCATTCAATTCAATTAGATTGAGAAATCCAAATCAAAACGAGAGAAATCGATGTTGTGGCTATTCAAATTGTTATTTTGTTTGTGGATCAGATGAGATCTTGTGTTTCTATCCGCCTGTCGTGCTACGGTGTTGCATAAGCATATAAACGTATGGCCGACCTAATACGTACGTCGTCGTTCTTAAACTGTTGCGATGCTCCAGTCGAGAGAAGGGCTGGAGCAGGAGCCTGCCAATACAACGCCTCCCGAAACCCCGGACGAGCTGTAGAAAACCCCGGCTACGACAGCGAGGATGGCGCCCTGTAAGCAGAACAACAATTGCATTCCGTGTTTCGCTTTTCACCGCGATTCAGCACCCAGCCTACAGCGTTCGGGCAGGCTACCCTCTGTCTGATTACAGCACTGCCAGCACTGTAGCAGCTAGCTCGAACAAAACTACTGCACCTTAGAAAGGCGATTTGTTGTCGATACGACACTCGAGGTGGTCGTATGTTGTGCGCTAATGATATTTTAAAACACAGATGCACACCTTGCAGGTAGGCACCTAATGTAATGCGGAAGGAGGCTCTGGATTATCGAGACGACATTAGTTTGATTCAAGTAATTAGTAATCGCCGGCCGATCGCTTTCAGTTTGCAATAAGGAGTTGCATCACTCTATCAGCATGACTCCAAACAAAGTGGAATTGGGCCCGAAGAAAGTCGCTTCAAAACTCTGCACAACTATACTTGCTAAAAAAATCTATTCGAGACGAGCGAAGACAAAAAATTGACAACTCCTCAAACTTACCTTCATGATGAATGTGATCGTGTTCGTATCGGAACAGTCTGCTTCTTGCCGACAAACGCGACGTTTAAATATGGAAGGCATTTGCCCAGCCAAGGACTTCACTTTAAGGGAAAGAACCGTGTCGAGAAGCACACCATTTACAGCACGAAACGTGCCTGTCACCCTAACGGTGCATTCGATATAATCGGCCATTGACCAACATTCGCGATTTGTTAAACCGACCTTACACGTTTGTTTGCATAATTAGTCCATGCTGCCGCGTTCATTTTCGCGCACGCGATAGACGTAGGTATTAGGCATGATGAACTAAAAGCTAACTACACGTTAGCGTATGTGAATTTATGCTAAACCCTAATATATATATATATATATATATATATATATATATATATATATATATATATATATATATAGCTGTTTATTTAAAGTAGAACTCAAGCGATTACATCTTCCTGAACGTCTTATGAGGCTCTAAAACCCCTCATTCTATTATGAGCACGGAGACTGTCCATTTTGATAAGCCTCTGGCCGAAAAAACTCTCCCAAGCGTTGATCATCTGTATCCAGTTGTAGTAAACCGGGACACTACAGAAGGGGCTAGGAAGTATATATATATATATATATATAGAGGACCGAGAAGGTTGCTTCCAGAACACAGTAGGTTTCTGCAGTCCGGCAAAGAAACGTAAGTGTTAGGTTTTCCTCTAAATGTAATCCTGCTTAGGATTGTGCAGCCGTTTATTAATTTTTTGCCGTTGCTTACAGTAAATTGTGTTTGCTGTCTAGTCAAGATAACGTTTTGTTTTATTAGAAATTGTTGCAAGACCGCTGCGTTGATGAAACATCATATTTGCTGGGCTTAAAAATAGTTATTTTAACTCGAACGTTTCTTCTTGCCTCTCTGCTCGTATAACATCATCAGCTCAAAACTAGGCAACCTCCAGTAGGACCTGAAACCGGAGTACATGGAGAGTCAAGAGTAAGAATGCCGTGCTCGATGTATTTTCTATCCCATGCTCTTGATAGATTTACGGCCTTACTGTTATATCGCGAACATTGCTTGTGTATAGCGGGCCCGGGAGTAAGGTAAGGCATTTCAGTTGACTTTTTGGTGGGTCAATGTTAGCCAAAAAGTGCGGCGTGCAGCTGAAATTAATAAATTTAGGGTACATATCCAGCAGGCTACTGCGCCAGTAAGTCTACTGCTGCTCACTACGGGCGGGAATTGACTTTAGGCATTATCAATGGCTGTCGTGACCCATTTCAGTTATACTCTAATTTCTTATTTCAATTCAAGGTTTTATATGAGTTCTCTTACAGTCAAGCTAATTCGAACAATGCATTATTAACAAATGCGTTTAGTCATTCCACTACTTGGAAGGACATGTACAGTTGTGATAGAGCTGTATATATTAAAAATAAAGAGAGTAAAAATACTGGATGTAGAGCTTGTGGGTTAGGGAATGAATCAATTGAACATATTGTAAGAGCATGTACAGCTTTGGGAGCACACATTGATGGTATGGATGCGTAGGTAATTTAAATTCTGCCGCTTTAAGCGTCCCTGATATTGGAGGATGACATGTGTATTTAGGTAAATAAGCAAATAATAAATCAATCATATATACTCAGAGACCTGTATTTAACCAGATGCTTTACTGGAGGGTACCTTATATAGTAGCCTCCATTTGGAGTACAGACGTAATCTTCGGTACCGTTGACTCGAGTTGTGATTTTGACATTAATCACAATGATAGCAGTGCACTTTAAAATTGTAGCAAATATATATATATATATATATATATATATATATATATATATATATATATATATATATATATATATATATATATATATAACCTTTATGACCTCTGCAGCGGAGTGACTAACATGACAATTGCGTTTCCATAGTTTCTAGTGTACATGCAACAATCATGGTGGGTCATTACGGTGCATCCATTTTTGACCATGCGTCAGGCAAAATGGTTATTTATGCGCTATGCGTGCGCGATCGCTTTGACCGAGAGGAAGCTCCTTTGGCCCATCAAAAGGTCAATTAGTAGAGCCATGTGTGCAGCACTCACATTTGCAGAGCAACTCTGGTGGAGAGCAGTATCACAGCTTGCTCACGACCATTGCTTCGTATACCGCTATATACCGCTAGCAATTCATCTTCTTTAATTATGGATCCATGCAGTCTTGCATATTCATGATGGACGCCACAGCAACAAGGTATGTGTGAAGGCCTCCTTTTTTGTTTTGTTGAAATTTTTGTCAGTAGTCCGACTTTAAATTAGCTGTTGGAAGATCACAACTCTCGCGCAATTAATACAGCATTGCCTGTGATTAGTTCTGCTGATAATGTACAAATTTGCCCATATCGTAAATTATCATTACTGTTGTACTGCCGTGGTTGCTATTGATGCTGTTGTCATTGTTGTGGTTTTTATTGCTAGTGTTTTCATACACGTCATCGTGATTCGCTTTGTCACCGATGTTGGCGCGCATGAATCATCCTCTTCCAAATATGAAGACTTAAATCCTCCGAGCAGCTAAAGAGTGCTTAAGACATAGGCGTAGGTTCTCACCATCGATCGTGTTCACTAGCTCGGAATCGGAACTTTATTCAGATGCCTCCCTTGGGGGTCGCTGTTTGTTGTTCTGGCAATTTTTTTTTGCAGACGCCCGCACACCCAGCGTCATCGTTCACACATATTCGGTTCCCGGCCATGCGGCACCCATGAAATGCGCTGGATGAATCAAATATTCATGATCTGCTATTGGGGAGCGAATCGAGCGAGACATGGGCTGGCGTCAAATTCTGGCCCGTAGATGTTCAGCGGCACCGAGCAGCGTCAAGGATGAGCGGACGAAAAGGATAGCTCTGCGCTAGCTACACCACTTTTCCGATTTCCGACGCGTTCGACCTTTGGTTGGTATCACATGTGTATGTGGTTTGTAATAAATCATAATAAGTGTGCTCGACCGCAAACTGTTGCGATTTAAGCTGTTAATGGCGGCAGTAAACATGCTCCTAACAGCAGCATCTCTAGACGGCATTCGAACGATCGCAGTAAACATGCGTACCGCAGTCACGTAACAGAAAACCGCAAGTCTTCTCGATGCATCTGCAAGCGCTCCGCAGCTGATGACTATGACCGCGATATATTATATAGATTATCGGCAGGGTGGTACTAATAATGCTAATAACAATAATAATGAATGTAGAACAAGTATCCGAGGGTCGAAACCTTTACTAAGCTAAATAACCAGAAAGTACAAGGAAAGGACACCGAAACGCATCAGGGATGTTGCAGCTTAGGAGATAGATGTGTGTATATATATATATATATATATATATATATATATATATATATATATATAATGCGTTCTGTAAGGAATTATTCTATATAGCAGCACTTTTCCTGGTTTAGACCGCACGTTTGACTCACAATAATCTTTAGGGAATGCATCATACATATGCGTCGCTGGCAAAAAACCGCAACTAGTGTAGGACTCACAAACCCACAAAACTTGGATTTTTCCCTACCCTCTCAGGCTCAGAACTATTATATATATATATATATATATATATATATATATATATATATGTGCCGTAAAACCGTGAAAGATACTGCCTTCACTGGAAAGGTTCCGTAGGCGCCAGTCTCCATGCCCAAAGCCTTCCGTCCTAATAGGGTCCGTTAAGGTCCCACTGAGGGGTTAGCTGTTCCCTGCCCACCTCCCTCGGCTGCTTTTCCTATCTTTTTAACTGCCATTCCCTGTTTCCATACTAGCTGTTCGCGCCTTGCCTTTTCGCATTTTCGAGTCTATGTCGAAGTTCAGAAGAGCTATTATCTCCAGTCATACCTGGGGTGCACTAACGCCAGGCGGGGGCGTCGCAGTGTCCGTGTACACATTTCCGATCTTGTCCTTGTCCGAAACTGGCCTTATTTCGAGGCATATCAGGGTATGATTATCCTGGTTCTCCTTTTGTTCCACTCACAATCAGATCCCAGCATCCTGACAAAGACCAGCGGAGCGTCGATCGACCCAAGCTCGTCTGGAGGCGCGCAAACCCTGACTGCGACTTCCCACTGGGTATGTATAAAAGCCGGTTAGGCGTCGTGCTTCTGCACTTTTTTTGGAAGGTCTCGGAAATGCGTTATGCACTTGCGCTGCTGGCAGTTAGCAGCAGCTAGTGTGGGACCCGCACCCACTAAAACAGATATCCTCCCCAGCCCTTATCAAAGACCCGGGATTGCATTGGCATTACTTTGACAATTCTGAGGGGGGAGTCTTGTGCTTTAACGCTCTATGCGTCTAGCCAATGATTGCCCCTCCTGGGTCAGTTTCCTTTTCATGACGGAATCTAGGAAGGCCCGTCCCTCGGACCACCTGGTCGCGTCTTCCATCAAGTAGTTCACGACGGACTGCGGGGCCCTCCCAGTCAGCTCTGGTTTTGTCGAGACCCTAGCACTCGCAAGGGACGCACAGTGCGCTATCGTGTGCTCGACGTCTGTGTCCCCTGAGGTGCAGAGGACGCAGATGTCCGTTGTGGCTTTGCCTATGCGCATCAGGTAGGTCTGGAACTGCCCATGCCCGGCGAGTACCTGCGTCGTACTGTACGAAAGATCCCCTCGCCGCTCTTCGTACCAGCGTCGTGGATCAGGTATAAGTTGGCTTGTCCATGTACCACGGCTGTCGCCGGGGAGGGATCTGCTCCACTCGTCGCTTCACGCCGCTAAGATGGCCACCCGTGCCTGCGCCAAGTTACGGTTCCCGTCCATGTACTTCTCGCTCCTCTCACCGGCAAGTAGATCCTATGGAAGCTGACAGACCAGCGTGATCAGGACATCCGTAGATACTGTACGGTAGGCTCCACATACTCTCGTGGCCATTCCCCGCTGTGCAGCTCTAAGGGCCTGCTGGTTTCGTGCCGTCCGGAGAGCCAGGTCCGCCCACACCGGCGTTGCGCACATAGCCGTTGATTTTGCTACAGTTTCCAGCAACTGTGCGTTCCTCGGATGCGCCTCTCTCTCGCGGGAGGATTCTGGCAAGGTTTGGGCAACTTTGGCGACCTTGCGGGTTACGTTGACTAGATGTGCGGGGCCGGCACGTGTCTAGGATCACTCGCAGATATTTAGGCACAAGGCCAGCCAGTCGTGATAAAAAAGGAAGCCTTACGCCTAGTGTCAGGCGTAGATCCCTCGTCCTCTTCTTTCCGGTGAGATATATAGCTCCGGTCTCCCGTGGAGCGAGTTGGAGATGACGTGCTGCTGCACTGGGGAAGCAAAGAGGGCAGTAGACTGGACCCGTGAGGCCTGTAGTCATATTGACTATCAGCTATTTGGCCTGTCGCTTGATCTGAACCGCGTGACCCGCAAGCGTGAGCTGTAAGCCTCTCTTTCGGTTCCTACCGGTGAGGTAGGGCTCCGTCTTTTCTGGCGCCAGTTCGGCAGTAAGATGGTTGGCCGTCATGACGCCTTCTAAAGCCGAGTAGGTGATCTCGTTTCCATTATCAGCGAGCCGAGTAAGCCTTTCACCTGCCCCTGCTATTTATGCAAAAACGTCTTAACCAGCTCGGCAGAAAAAACTGTCCGGCCCTGACGCCTTTACAGGTGTGACTTTCTCGCACTAAAATCTTACTCTTTCCAACTCCCCCAAAATTAAGAGAGGGGAACCTCGTGCTACACCGGCTATCTTTCCTGGCCACAATTTTCGAGCCCGAGGAGATGTGCCTATCCGTTCTGCAGAGGGATGGGTTGCCATAGCTTTTTGCGGGACATCCTTATCTCGACCATCCGATGGCACACGTGTGCCTCCGTGGAGCGCGTGGCGACAGCATCTAAAGATAGACGTCCAACTCGTCTTCTGAACCGGGCGTGATCCATTCGTAAGCCTACACGTTCAGCGTTGCCTCTCGGCTTGCGTGAAGAACTGGCTAGGTCAAAGCACTTCAAACCTGCTCCAGGGCTTTCCTGGCCGATAAAGGGGCGGTCTGCAAAGCTTACCCGTGGCCACCCGGTAAGGTAGGCCCCAGGGAGTCAACCTCAACCGCCGCCTCAACTTCCGAGTTTCAGTCAACGGCGGGGGACTATCACGGCTTAGGCGGACGTCGGCCTAGAGAGATCTCGAGGGGATCGCCCGCCGTCTTACAGGCCATCTGTAAAGTGGTCGATAGTTTCCCGCATCGACGCCTGTGTTTTGCGCTGTTTCAAATATTGCCGCTAACGTGGCAATGAGGGCCTCTTTGTGGAGGTGCCTATCTACTTGATCTCTCTATGAAACGGGATCAAGTATATGGGTGTAATTCTCGTCACGAGTACTCCCCAAACCTGGCAAAAATCTAGGCCTATTATTGCTATTACAACTTCGACAAGCAATCCGCTCGACACAGCGACCAATATAAGACATCTACGGCAGTCCTACTTGTACCTGCCCAGATCCTACGTTGGGACCTGCCGGCGGGGAAGGGAAGTGAGCGAATACTTGACAAGGATCCTGATCTGACCACAGCTAGAGGGACAGGTTAAGTGGAGCACCCGGACGGGCCACTGCCGGGCCAGGTTAGGTTCTTGGTTCTGGCTGCTCTGTACTGTGCCAAGAAAAAGTTCGCTTTGGCGAAGGTCTCCGTCAAAGACTCTCATCTTCCCTCTTGCTTCGTTTTACCAGCCAGCAACTGCGGTCGTCAAGTGCCTGCTGGAGCGCTTTGTGGCTTTGGGTGGTGTGAGCTCCTTTTCCAGTTCAACCGGGTGCCTTGACGCGCTCTTCCTTGGCTGTGCTTATCCTGATTAGAGCTCTGGGGAGTCCCTGAGCGAGCTCCTTAAGCTTCAGCTTTGCATTTGCAGCCGTTTGTATTCAGCTGACAGGCATTTGAACGTTGTTTTGTCTATGCATGGTTGTATGTGCTTTGTCGGTGGCCTCATCGAATGCCTTTGCGCTCCTTCGCACCATTGTTGCACTGGTATGATCTACACAAGATGTTTGTTTTTTGTCTATTTACTTTAAATGTGTATCGTCTCTAAGCTTGTATGTTGTTCTCTATAAGGATTCGTAATCATATGCGATAACTTGTCCTATGTCCTGCGAGTCCGAGAAAACGGAAACACAAAACTCCCCTTCTACAAAATGGGTTGAACTATGCTAAGAACCGCGTTCTCCTCAGAGGTTGTTAGAAGCGGCGATCGTTTGCCTAGTGCTTATCGTATCGCATTGAGTATGTTTTTACAGGTGGCATTCTCAGAGATGGTAGCATTTGCAGACTTCACGGCTATAGTGTCCTCGTCTGCACTACAGATTGCCTGCACCTTTTTGCTCGGTTTTTCTTTCAAGTGCTTTACTCTAGTCGATGTCATCTCCACTCGTCAGTTCCGAGTAATTAGTTATAACCAGCGTTGCAGTGCGGAATTGTTTTGCTGTATTGGCATGGACGTATTGACAATATTGCCGACAACAGTTACAATCGCACCTCGCTGACTGAATTATTGCTGCAATTCCGTTGCTACCTTAACAAGGATTTAAAAAGTTTTGCACTTGGTGTCTTAGCTTACAAATCATATACAAAACCGCAATTTACAAGCGAAAATCGATGGTCTTACTAGTTAGTTGTTTATTGCTCCCTGCCTCCGACACCATATTCTGGAGCCCAGTCTTTGTTCCCCAACCCGCGCTATATCTTCATTACGGATAGCAACAAAAGTGAAATCATGGCCCGACAAAACTGAACATACAAAAAGACAGCCCTCATCCTAATTTTTCGCGTAGTTGAAATACGCTAGTACTTAGAAAAAGCAATCATCGAAAATTGGGCCTTCTCTCTTTCTCGTTCTTCCATTTTTTCCTGTAGCGGTGACTTAGAATAGTCACAAATATCTGGCCTGCGGTTGGCCTACTTTTTAGAGCAGCCTCTTGCCTTGGAATACATGTCGCCATTTCATCTAATCATTCCTTGGCGGCATTGGGCCTCCTGCAAAAAATGTTCTATTAAATTGTGTCTTTTGGAATATATTTTATATGGGTGGACCGAGGCTTCTTATTATATTAAACGACACAGAGTCCATCCCGCAAGCGGCTATTTATTCTCTTTCACTGGCCAATCGTTTTATTTTTTCAACAATGATTCCCTACTTAGTGTCTGCACGTGATTACTCCTAAAATCACCAGTGGCAAACATAATGGCCACAGCCTTATCTGATTTTTGTTTTGTAGAACGGATCCTTTTACCTCGACTTGCCTTTTTTGCCTGTTTGCCTCTTTATGTATTTCCAAAGTTTATGAATATTGATGTCTTACGCTCTGTAGTAAACGTTTTAATACTTTAAGATTAGTTGTATAGCTTTTTCAGCAACGCATGGTAATCTTTACTCTGATTAGCTGTGGTACTCGTGTTTTGTTTTTTTGTTGGAGCGTAACGAGTTCACTCAAACTAAGACGCCTAACTGGACATAAATACCATTTTCAGGCTTAACATTGGTGATATCATCGCAGGCTACCGAAGCAATATTTGTTATAAATAATTAAAATGCACAAAGGGACAAAAGTTTTTATTCGTTGATTTTTCAGATTCCATGTTTGTTTTTCGCTTATATATATATATATATATATATATATATAAAAGCTACGAGCTGTGACGCTTTGCCGAGTTTCATTGTCTACGCCGCAATCGGTTCAAGTGAGCATACGATATGAGACGGTGTCCATGGATAGGACGCCCAAGTTGCGTTGTCGACCATGTACCAGAACCATGCCCTGCAGCTTTCCCTTCGGGGTCTTAATGGGGTTAGGCTAAGGTCTTAGATAGCGCCATTTAACGTTCAGGCAAATGTCGTCTCGATAATCCACGAAGTATATCTGTCCAGCCGCTGTATACACTGCGGCTAGACCTGTTCCGCAGGTGGGAGAGAACGAAAACGACACGACGCCAATCTGTACAAACAGAGAAAACTGTGAGTATACTGATGCATAAAAACGGCTGTTTTCGTATTACGTTTCGGTTTACAGATAATTTTTTTATAATTGCATTTTTGTAAAAGAATAAATGAATATAACACTTTTCATTATTATGCATGCATTTGATGAAAAAAATATGTTTTCAACGCTCTGGCCGCATCCTAGACGTTCGTAATTAGGCTAAAATGCCCGCGGCACGATAGAGACTAATGCACCCAGCGTCAACGCGTTCTCGTTACTGAACTCATACGAGCTTTCTTCGGCGCAGCAGGTCAATGTGCGACCGTGTTTAACAAAGGCAACCAAAAAGGTCGGGACTCGAATTTGCGTTAGTTGGCCTGTTGTTCATGATTGCCATGGCAACGCCCCGTTTTTAGGTCGCCCAATCCGCCGTTACAATGATTATCTGGCAATGATCAAACATATGCAATGCCTATAACAATTATGTAATTAAATCAAGTACTAATATATACTAACCTGTACGATTCTAAGCGTGCGTCGGTCAATAATGACCAATGGTCCTCCAGAGTCACCCTAGGACGACACGAGCGGAAACACAGCAAATGAAGACACTGTGTTTGTCTAGAGAACAGTTTAAGCTTCCGACCATTGTTGCCACATGAACTGTTCCATCCTTTTGAATTTAGTTTACTAATATGAGTTAACTAAATGACAAGTCCTGTTTACACTATCAATAACAAAAATTAAGTTACATTTTAGGGTAGGTGGTCGCTGGTAAAGTTGACACTGCGTTTTCAGCAGTTGCAAGAGTGATTCCAAGACAATCGTAAGTATTTCAATTGCTACTGCTACCAACACAGCGACAACCAATTGACATTCGGTAACCGCAAACATACCGCATTATATGCCCCGACCCTACTGGTAGAGTTTAAAACAAAGTAAGCGGTGGCGATACCTAAATTAAATTTTAGGGGTCCTGAAGTCTAATAATGGCTGTAAGACAGGCTGTAACCGACTGGCAGAGAACCAATTGAAGCCGCAGACTCACTAGCTTGCGACTGGTGAGAAGGCCGGACCTTTACGCCGGTGCAGAGGTCTCCACTCGCCTAAGTACTGGTGGAATTGGGCGATTGCTAAAGCCCGAAGGATCTGTATTAGGCTCCGATGAATTCATATGAGGATGCGGAAGATAGCGAAAGTGCAGAAAGGTGGGGCCGGACGAGGCAGACGTGAAACCAGCCGACATTCAACAGGCTGAATACGAGGTCGCCCGAAGGAAACTTCTGGGAATTGTAGCTGAAGGCAACAAGCGAGCATGAAAAACTGATAACTGCTGCAGAACGTAACACATGGAGCTTGTTGGCTTCGCGGTCGACCTGGGCCTAACGCTAACGGCGCGGACCGGTGCGGATCTACAAGGTATGGTTAACAAAGTTTTGCAGATCGTGGCAAAGTGGATGGACCGCAACCACATGAAGCTCAGACCTGATA
This sequence comes from Dermanyssus gallinae, assembly GCA_003439945.1. NCBI lineage: Eukaryota > Metazoa > Arthropoda > Arachnida > Mesostigmata > Dermanyssidae > Dermanyssus > Dermanyssus gallinae. The sequence continues at coordinate 45,777 of QVRM01005229.1, forward strand.
AGATCGAGGACCGGTATATAACACGTTTGAAGGGGACACTGAGCCTTATCTTTGTGTTGGTAGACCACTTGACAGAAATCCTCGACATCAAATGAACTAGATTGGCATTTGTAAGATATGTCGCCCCAAAGGCCCAGTGAATTGAAATTAAATGGCACAGATTATGCGACGAATTAAGGCAGCGTCAGAGAGAACTGGAGACTTCTAACTTCAATTGCCAAACAATGAGGAATCGAGCTGCATTAGACTTGCATGGGACCTGCTAGCAAGGGAAATGAGACTGCGATTCATAGACGGATTCCTGAATCTGCTCTTAGTTAGAAGAGCCATCATTACGCCGGCTGGAGGAATTGATGGAAACAAGTCCTGGGGAGACAATTACTCAGATGTCTGTGTGCTATGTGACTCCGAGGAATTGGCCGTCGTAGAAGGTACCGTTTTATGCTGCAGTCGTTGGGAGAAGCACGGGGCCTGCCCAATTAAAGGGAAAAACCTCGTCGGGAGGTAGTCGGCTACATGACGGCCCCGGCAAAAACGCAAAGGAAGACGACGACGACTGAAGATGGCCAGAAAAGCAGCCCAAACGGAGAAGATTTGCACAACGGGCGGTTGCTGGTCGAGTCGAGGTGCGTGGGAGGCGGGACAGAGCAACTGTCAGGATTTTTGGGTTATGATCAGTCTCGACGCATGTCCACAGTAAGGGTCACAGGCTTTCTTGCTCTGTCTGAAGCACAAATTAAGAGGCTAAATAGACGCAGATGAACTGCTCTTACGGTTTTGAAGAGAAACTTGCATTTCCGAAGTTTGCATTGGGGGAATACGGGCTTAATGGATTTGCGAGTCACTAGATGCTTCAGTAGTGTAGGTTTGTCATGCGTTTCCGAAACCTCTACAGAATAAAACCTACTTTAGAACAACTCAAAGCTCTCTTTTACCATTTGAGGCAATTTTGTAGACGTAGTCTTATTGCAGTAAGCAAAGCTCTCTGTTTTTTTATTTATTTAACTCCCATTAAGGAACAAACAATTGATTATTCTCTTATTTACAGTCAGAACAATAGCATAATCTCCACTCGCAATCGATGCAGTCGATACACATAACAATGGTTATTTTGTAGGGCTTTGTTTATACATGCACGCATATAGAGAGAGAGATGCAGGTGTGTATATGCTTACATTGCAGGAGTCGCTGCCATCATTGCCACCTGCGCAGAGGTAACCTTCATAAAATTTCTCCTGGCGCTTTAGTTGCTTCCAGCAGTCACCGTCAGCTATGATAGGCACCCAGGCACGCAGAAGAACGCTACTTCCGCTCGTACTAGAATTAAAAAGGTTTAAGGAGGTTGTTTTTAATTATAGACTATCCTCCGTCCCCTACGGGCTTGGAACTTAACCTGAGGTATATCTTCAATGCACCGAGGGCTGGACATGTTAAGATATCTAGGGTTTCCCCAACAGTCCTTGTGGCAGCATGGCCGCTGACTCTCAGCGGTATGGTTTATCATCTATTCTCAATGAGCATGGCTCAAAGAAAATTCAATCAACAACAGGGATCGAACCGGCGACACCCCGGTAGATGACAACCATGACTAGCGCACTAGTCCCCTAGACCACGCCGCCACACATTCCGGTCGTACTAGATGTGTCCAATGTCAAGGTTGCCGGGTCCATCGTGCAATCAAATAAGTCATACAATGTATGATATGATTACTCTTCAGTGAACATCACTGTATGCCTGCGAAGTGTGTGTATCTAGCGTAAAGCAGTATTCAAACGAGTACTAATTCCTCTGACATTTGCTAAACGCGCTATATATATATATATATATATATATATATATAGTCGTATATATATATATATATATATATATATATATATATATATATATATATATATATATATATAGTCGCATTACTTTTTATAATTTATTGAGGAAGAACTGAATGTAGTTATCACGTTAGGTTCCTAGAACATGTGCGGTCAAAAAGCTACGAATTTTACTGTAAAAAAACACCACTCGAATAAGATCGATTGATCTAACGTTCGGCTCTTAGAAGCGACTTTTTCCACATTTCCGAAATACTGTTAATTATAAAAGCAATTAATTTGAAGAATAAAGAAATCACACCTTTTTTAATATTGCTAGAAACAGTCGGGCGACTACGCCCTTGCTGCCATACGTTTACAAGTCTTTTAACAGAAATGAATTTGATGTCTGAAATCAAATGACTAATCCGTCACAACGTTTTAATTTTTTACCGTGTGTTTTACTACACATAATGCATAATGATGCCAAAGGCGCAGAAGGGTACTTCTAGAATCCCACGGGGTTTCGCTTTGGAGCCCGTTCTCTGGAATCTTGACTAGGCGGTGATGTTGCCTTGTACCCAGAATAGGTAGGGAATTGGGCGACCTGTTTATGATAGTCACACTTCGGACTAAAGCATTCAAGGCACGACCAACTAAACCTTGCCGATAGTCGTAGAGTAGTTGGAGCGCAACAATCAGGTGCTTGCTTATAAGATAAGATTAGGACACTGTATGTAATAGGAAAAAAGAGGACCAAGTATAGTTAATGTTGTGAGGGTAGGCTACCCAATATAAACTTGGAAAAGGAGCAGCACCTTGGAAAAGTATCGTAAGACCTAAGGCCTATCAACATAGGCTAAGATGTCGCCACAAAGGCCCAGCGGGTGACTCTAAACCTGGCACGGGTTATGCCCTAAATCGCTGGGATGTCGGGAGGAAACCAGAGTCTTGTACCTTTGGTTAACGAATCATCGGCAGTACCTGTTTGGGCGGACATGGCACTATGCACGGCGAACACTAGGGGGGGGGGGCTTATAATGGCCTAAAGAGAGCTAGCGTTCGGGGTTACCGGAACGTATCGGACGGCTTCGACTGAAGCTTTGCTGGTCCTAGTTAAGATTCGGCCATGGCAGCTTCTAGGAGGGAAAATGGAGACTTGGGGGAAACAGCCAAAAGGAGCTAGACCAAGAGCCTAATACCGCACCTCAGGCCGCAACTGAACACTTGTAGCGAACTGACCTTCGGCATGGTTTAGCCAGCACGGATACTTGTATGCTGTATGGCTTCACAGAACCGAATAGCGAGGACCATACGGTCTTGCGCTGCGAGGCCCTGTGGCAAGCACAAGAAAGACAAATTGACTTAATTTTATTTTGTCTTGACATCCACAGCAGCCACCTGTATGGAAAGGTTTTACTGCCTGCAGGAGCTGGTCGAAACAAGGAGCTAGAAAGGGAGGACACTGAACAACCCTTAGAGTTGAGCAACATTGACACTGAACAACCTTAAAAGTTTCGACGCCCCCTAGCAAGGGGTGCACAGGGGTGGTAGCACAAACTAAGCGAGTGAGTGGCTATTGGTGGTGTCTCCACTGGCAGTGGGGCGTGCATCATGTGTTTATCAGATAACCTCTGATCAGAAAAATTAATTAGAGGATAGGATCTGTTATATTGAATACAATACAATCAATAATATGAACACCTAACAACAACTACAATAAACACGATCGAAGAACAGAAACAATGGCGGCGACGACGACGCGTCAATGAGATGGCGTACTTTGCAGTTGCGCCCCATCCAGCGACGAGCCCTTGCTCGTCAAAGAAGTCCGTCCGGCGGGCGATCGGCGGTAGACAAACGGGTCCAACCGAAGAGTCAAACTTGATCTGCTCCGCAGTCAGTGTGATCCGTCGATTCGGCCGTTCAGACCGTCAGCGCGCGAGCAAGCCCATTCAACACAACCAAGCTTCACGACGTTACCAAATATGCATAAGCGAGACACATACACGTGTGAGCTACGCATCTAACTATCTATTTATAAAACTACCTACTGGTTAGCCCGATTTCTTGCCATCGGTACAAACTAATCGAAAATCACGACAGATATAAGCATATACGCGCAAATATGGATCGTAATGATCGACCTTACCAAGGGTAGTTTATATATATATATATATATATATATACTCTAGGCGACGGAGTGTCTATCAAGAACCGTGGAACACGAAACGCTGTACTGCAGTTTAGTGCCAGATTGACCGCAAACCGTCGTTCCGGAAGAAGTACAATGATGTCTGCCATTGACCTCATCCGGCAAACACGATCTAGCAAACACACTACTAAGTGGAGCAAACTCTACGATAAGGTTTCATCCGCATCAGGTAAAGTATCATATATTTATACTCAGTGGACGATGCAGTCAGTTGAGTGTCGGTTGAGCTTCTAAACCTCTACAGTAAAAAAATGATTACCGTTCGGTTTCAGTCAAGTTTTAGCAACAGACTAATATAAAAAAAAAAAAATATATATATATATATATATATATATATATATATATATATATATATATATATATATAGATCGGCATTTCACCATGCCGGCAGTCTTCAGTAGGGCAATGTCGTTCTGCTCGAGCTTGTGCGGCTCGTATCCTGGATGGATGTGCATCGATTCAATGCGCATCTCCTGCCTATGGGGATCGTTTTTCACTCGTATGTCGTACTCTCCTACGATGGCGCGTAGATCCTCACGAGGACCGTGATGCCTGTGTGACACAACGTTGCCGATTTTAGTACAACGCATTTGACTAAGTGGTTTACAGTTCTCTCTCATCGTGCATATAAAGCAACACTATTTGAGAAACAATGATACACACGAGCCCTCTAATATTTGCGCAGCATACATGGGCTGTCTTTCAGTTGACTTTTAGAGACTTCCCTAGACAGGACTTGTAGGCCAGGCTCTAAAACATACCGCCAGTAATTGTCAAAACACTATGGTTGTGTACATATTATGAATCCACCCATCATAGTTAGACAATGATTTGCGGATAAACCTGCGTAGTTTCAGATAATTAACTCCACTGACGGAGTGGAGTGTGAGTGAATTGGTCGGCGCAACTTATTTACGACTAGGATCGAGCTCAGTTTCAGCGTGACACATACCTCTAAGGAAACGGCATTCCTTTAAAATTACAGAACTGTGTTAAAGTATTTTGAAATTAACCAAAAAAATACTCCTGAATTACATGGGCCACCGTTTGCTTAGAACTCGAGCCATGTGTATAGGAATATGATCTAAAAGCAATTAGATATGCGTATGTTAGTCAAATAAGCTGCAATATATACCGGTACGCTAGGTACCGTCGAGAGATAAGACGTTGTACTCACAGCAAAGGCTAACTGTTCTACTATGAAAGCAATCGTTTAGCCATATTGTAGGGTAGACCATTCATGCACTGATGTATATTAGCTGTATATCTAAAGACAACCAACAAAAAGAACTACAAAACATACAGTTAAACTTACAATGTAAGACAGTGAGCTGCAGACAGAATAAAACGATCGCTTATGACCGTACCTCCGCAAAGTGGCATGTTCTTTCCGCCCTCTTTATAAACCAACAATACCTGAAACACAAGTGAAAATTGAAATATGTTTGTATACGGTAGATAAGCCAAACAGTTATGAGCGTGTGGAATGCGTATCGGAGTCAGTGACAACTTACATTAGGGAAGAGTTGCATTCTGCCAAAATTATGAAATTATGTACCTATAGGTGATAGAACATTCTGTCGGTGTAGCGCGTAAGTTCAATTTAATGCTCATATACAAGCATATTGTCAATGTAATAATACATGACAAGGATTCTGATACACTCCTTTTAATAGGTAGGCATAGGGCGGAAATATATGAAAATTGTATCTGACAGGCAAAGTTCATAAAAAGCAGGTCGGCATCACCTTGATATTGATTAAGATAGAGCTATATCCGAAGGTTAATTACAGTTTAGAGAGATACTGAACACAATTATTGAAAAATAGAGGAGTAACGAAAATTAGAAGAGCACTAAGGTCGGCCCAACGGACACTAGCAATTAAGGTTAGCCGGGCGTAGCGCACGGTCTCAACGAAAGCCCTCTTGGTCCTGGCAAAAAAAAGCAAGATATTTCTGGAGGAAAATCTGGATCTCGCCAGAGCCAGGAGCATAACAATCGCGGCCTGCTAGAAGGAATGGGTGCAGATTACACCCGGCTGACCAAAGGGAGTTGGATCAAAAGTCTGATATCGGACTTGATATCGTGACGGTCAGTTCCAGAGCTACATGGTTAAGATAAGGAAGGCCACCAGTGCCACCTGTGTGCTATGCGAATCTGGGGAGGCGGACGGCGTTGAACACACTGTCCTACACTGGGAGTCTCTTTGGGAGGGTGCAGGGTGCACGGGCTTCACAGCCGTGAGGGGTCGCCTTATCAGGGAGGTGGTTAGCTATATGATGACCTCGACAGAAGCGTTGAAGGAAGCGACGGACTGGTTGGACGCAGCCTCGGGAGAGTGGTCGAGACGAGGAGCCGAGGGAGGAGAAGTGCAGTCATTCCCTCAAGCTTTTGAAGCACTCCTTCAGGACAGTGTATATTTGGCATCGGCCCCCTATCTGGATGCATGTGAATATGCCGATAGATAGAGGAAGACATAGCTGCTAAGGAGAAGTGACAGCGACGTCTCTTCCATGGTTTCGAATAAGTGCCAAGTACTACCGAGCCTGGGAGGGTGGGGAAGAAGCCGGGTTTAGTGGGTTTGTGAGCCCCACACTAGTCACGCAGGCTGTTAGTGACGCATGTGCACTCTGCATTCCCGAAACCTTCCAGAAGAAAAAGAGTTCAAGGGCTGTCAATGTTGTGGCGTCTTTATTTTGTTTGTATATATATATATATATATATATATATATATATGTTTCAAAACACAACGGCGAGTCTCTTCGGTAAACCGTTAAAAAATATGAGCACGCTTCAAAGGGCAGAGGAAAAGCGGATTGGAAGGAGGATTTTCGTTGCATGTTGCGTAAGTAACGTAAAGTCTTTAAAAATCACCGGCAATCAAGATATGCGACGTAATTGTCAATCTCAATATATATATATATATATATATATGTGGAGTACGTACCATGAACCTCCAGTTGTTTCGGTTCGCTATTTGGCCTTGTACAATTCTCGGAACGCTTGTAGTGCGGCCACATGCTGTAAATGATACAAGAAAATAACACAGAGTCAAAACAAAAAGACTGCTGCGTAAACCTCCACCACGTCTTCCAGAAAGAACGTGTACAACTATAACAAACTATTGTCATAATTGACATATAAAACATTTTTTGTATAGACACTTGCTTGGTGCTTTGTTATCTTTTCATTTCTTCTCTCGGTGGAACGGCAGGACAACAAAAAATTAAGTTTAATAATAAAATGAACCATTTTATACACACTATACTTGAGTGAAACAAATATATTGATCAATATATATCATATTTGCATATAATATGTAAATATAGATGATCTGTAAGATGCATAGTGTTACCTTCAATATCGAGTGCCGGTAGTCTCATGTCGTGTTCGAGTTTTTGCTCGGTGCTGTACGAGTCGTTTGAAACCGCTGGAACCGCCTCCTCATTGCACCGGTAGCGTGCACTCTGACGGCTACATACAAAAAATACAGTTGTTTCCAATCGTAGCGGCAAACAGCCGCTGCCCGAAACTATAAAGTGTACGCGTAATATAGAGAGCTCCTACCGTTGCCGTTTTCTTTTTCAAGTCCGAATTGTGATTACCACTCTCAGCTAGACAATAAGAGCAACAACACAGATAATACAAGCGATTCACGATGCAGCTTCTATATATCGGTGATCCATTCTGGCCTTTAAGATGTTAAATTCTCCAAACCGGTACTCAGTGAGACAATGTTTCCCTTCGGAGGGTTAATTGACTTTAAGTGTAATGGAAGGCTCCTTATCTAATAAACACTGAGGGGCGGCTTTTACCGGCAACGTGGCTTTAAAGTGCAGCTTCAATAAGAGCTTATCTGACGGCTACTCACAAGTAGACCGGTGGTAGAACACGATAGGTCCAAAGCCGCCTCGCCGGCTTGAAGAAAAGGTTTGCATTGAGGAGGATCCGGTCGTGAATAAGGCTGGCGCCCGACGCTGGCACCGCTAGAATTAAGCCAACACCAACAACAAAAAATACAACAACCGAACTCATACTTGTCACTCGTTATTGCGGTAGACGATTTCCAAGAACGTAGTTCGTTATTAAGATTATTTGCAAAATAAGTTTGAAAATGTTCTGAAATTCAGCAGTTAAATCCTCCACACTTTTTGTGGCTATTAGAGCATCAAAAGATGCACCACATCTCTAGGCAATTTGTACGGCAAGTCCCGTAAAGAAGAGTTCGAAATTGATCGTATCACCTATACACATTCCTCAGGGATAATGCCTCATCCCTAGTGGTTGATCGAAGCTCTTCGAAAGAGAACTTGAATGTGCCTTATACTCGCTAGGAGTTGAACAAAAGAACTGTACGCAGCCCACATTTCTTGGTATGGCTGTTGTGCGACCGACATGCTCGTGTTTGCCATTTCCACACAGCGTTTGCTGTGGGATGATCAACTTGAGTTTTATAACCAGACATAAACAAAGATGGCGCTGTCCGCTACCGGGCTGGATTTCAACTGCACATTTAAAATACGAAAATGTTCGTAGTTTTTCAATGTAGTATAGCCTGCCGCTGATGTCGAGAACTTGTGTCTCGAGTAACCTAATAATTGTTAATACATATACGTAATATTATTCGAATATTTCATTCTATCGTTATACTTACTATTGCTGACATGTATACACATAAACTGTTCGAGTTAACATATCAGTCGATTGATCAATACAGCATGTTTGATGCTTGAAGCTGACAAAACCAGCAAACCTTGTCGTGCTGGATGAATACCAAAGAGCAGGAACAGCAGTCCAACGCGAACCGAGGTGTAGAACGTTTTCAGTAACATTTCGGATTAATGATTGCTGTTTTACTACACAACCACAAAAGTACACACATGCATAAATGCAATTAAATAACGGTAACCACCAATAATAACTACCAAATAGACGTCCCGCATCTAGCGACAGTGCAATCGATCATAGCCAGCAGTTATATATATATATATATATATATATATATATAAGATTTGTCAACGCTTTCTCCAGAGTAGCTATTACAATGCCAACTAAGAAATGAGAAAAGCGAAACATAAAAAGAGGCTGGAGGGTCATCTCCAGGGCAACGTTGGAGATATAGGTGGGCCTAGCTTGTCGGCCTGGGAAGACGGGCGAGAGGTAACATACGTTCAAGCACGCTCCTCGAAAGAACTCTATTCAAGTGGACTCACCATCAGCATTCTGCTGTCGCAGACTCCTACTATCGCATCGTCTCTCTCTATCTCTCTCCCCCCTCCCCCCTCTCTCTCTCTCTATATATATATATATATATATATATCTCCACAGAGAGTATTTTGGGATTCAAGTGACAAGGTTTGACTACCGATTAGACCCTCTTATTATGGCTAATGCATATCTATGGAACATATTTCAATAAGAAATTAGACTTATGAAATCTACATATATAGGTATCCAGAACTTCGGCTTGAGCGGCTTATTACTACTGCCATCATTAATATTAGTTTAAAGCCTTAACATGTTTAGTGTGCGTATTAAGCTGGCTAAGAAAAGGGTATGTGGATAATAATTGTGCGTGGAAGATTTATCATAGTGATGGGATAACATTTTGTGAGAATCGGGAGAAAAATATACAGTAGTTGGACAAGTTGGTTCAGGTCGACGTGAGGCCTATTCTGTGGAGGTGTGCAAGTAGTCTGTTAGTAGGGTTTATTAAAAAAGGCTTAATATAGAAGGTAATCCAATTTAGGTTCAAAAACGACTGTATTATCTATCGCATTTGACCTTAAACATATTTGATACGCACAGTAGTGTCCATCTATGTCACATACATTGCATCTAATGTTGGCCGTGCAGTCCTTTGCGGCGTGTCATTGTTACCCGCATTTGAAGCAGCTATGTTGGGTTGGCCGTGCTGCAGCGCAGTCCCTGACCGTATAGTTAAAACTCATATATAGGGTACACTGCAGTCCAGATGCCATTTCATCTGTTCGGCACCGGGTACAACCAAGATACGAGCCTGCACGTCATTGATCTTCTTTAAGAGGTATTTTAGCGATTCATGAGTAATCGCCTTCCCGGGTTTTCTTTAGGGGGTGAACGCCATTTCCGGCGCTCCTGTCCATAGTGAGCCCTTTGAGAATGTCCTTTGGCTCAATATACGTAATTAGGTCCCTGATTATGTTAGCGTGGGTATTTGAGACCCTTTGAACTATCGCTTCCAATGATGCTTTCTCACGTGCTTTATAGGGCTGGCAGTGTTTTTACCCTTTCGAATGTCTGGATGTTCTGGTTTTGTAAAAAAAAGCCTTCCAAGGTGTGTCAATTTATCTTGGGGAGATAAAGTAAGAGTCGCTCGATAAGGCAATCGTCTTTGTGGGATCACTAGCATCTTGTTGGAGAATTGTCACCTAGGACACTTGCCTTAACGGGGCTGGTGACAGGATAAGTGCGCACAGGCCAATAGTCCAGTTATGTAGAGTTTTCTCTCTCGCCTGTGTCCAGGCGACGCGCTTGTCAAAGCGTTCTTCGCTACGCTTAGACGCCAGTAGATCCCATGGCAGCTGTTGTGCGAGCACCAATAGAACGTCTGTACTAACCGTTCTGTATTCTTTGCAGACACGCATAGCCATGGTTCTCTGAGCGGCCCACATACGAGATAGGTTCTGAGAAACCTGGGCGACTACCTGGTTATCTGCAAGGTTGACCATTTACCGGCAGTTTTCTGGACTGTGATCTTTTTTTTGGTAAGAGGGAAACATTTTACGCACACCCAAAGCGGGTAGTGTGAGACTTGATGCCAATGTTGTTGGCCTAATACCCACTAAAAACCTCTCACCTAAATGGCCTCACGAAGAGGCGAGGAGCTGGAACCATTCTTTAATACTACTTTAACTCTGGACTGTGATCTGGTGGCCGGCAACCTACAGCCGGACCCCCGGGTGCGCTTACGGCTTGCCAAACAATGCCTCGGTCTTCATTAGGGCAAGCTCAAGATGGTTAGCGCCCATCCAGTCATTAATATTTTCAAAAAACAGATTTGCATCCATGGAGTCCTCTTGGCAAGCCAAGACCAGTATTTCAAGATTATCGGCGTAGGCTATGGCTTCGTTACCGCCCGGAGTTTCCGAGATCGGCAGTACCCCGTCATAGGCCTAGTTCCGCATTACCGGGCCCAGGACGAATATATTCAAAAAGCTTTGCCACTGCGTCAAGAAGGCATTTCGGTCTAAAGGAAAAGGAGGATCCTCTAAGGATTTTGGTTGGCTTTAAAGCAAAGGCTTTAAAGCTTTAGCAAAGCGGATGACTCTCCATCGATGAGGGAATTGGCCTTCGCGTAGAATGCATGTGATAAATGTTGCTAGTAGTTTTGAGTGATCGGTCACTATTGACTTACACTTAACTACGTCAGGGCGCACACCGCCTATCGGCCCAGTACTTCTTTCGATGGTTACTGCGGGAATTTGTTCCGGATCGACCCCATAAGTCTGGATAGGCTTGTGGTCCTTGTACGGGAATGGTGTTTCCACCAGAGCCTTTATGCATCGGCAGGCGTTAGTTAGGGCGTGGGCAATGTTATTCTCATACATGTTTCGATCTTTCAGCTTATCGCACTTGTTCGGGAGAGCACTTTTTAATGTCTTCTTACAGAGGAGCCGATTCTGCCAGGTACGCCGTCTAGACGAGTTTATACTGTAAATGATGTTAAGCTCTTGGTGAGACATTTGCCACCCTCGCGCAAGTGTTGGATCGTTGGGCTGATTGTATAGATAGAGGCTATGCTGGGCCATCCAATCCATAAGAGAAAGTTGCCTGTCTGTAGTACGGTGACTCGGCTAAAATCCCCTGCCACTATCAAGGCAGGGAATCTTAACTCGGAGCTGCCGGAGTCCATGAGCCTGCAGCGTCGACGGGAGGAGCGGTCTCTATCTCAGCCGCCTTCTTAGTTATTAGTGTATTGGCCCGCTGAATATTAGCCCTGTAGTTTGTTTTTTTGTAGACTATGCAGACGATGCAGTCAGCTGCCGGCTCCCTGTAGTCCCGAACAGTGTGCTTCCGTGCTGGCTGTTTACAATTATAGAAGATTCGAATTAGTGTCCACGTTTCGAGTCGACAATCACACCTTTGGACCCGTATCATTCGGCGAGCTTAAACGCGTTAGGCGATTGATTTGGGGGTCCGATGCAGGTCAGAAGCAGCGCGTATCACCGCAAGCTAGACAGATCTTGCCGGGGGGTTAGACACCTGTAGGAGGATGTGTTATGGGATTTCGAGGAAAGTACGATAATCGGCCTCAATCTTCGATGAGGTGAGGATGCAGGTTGATGCACCAGAATGCGACTTAGCAAAGCCTTTCGTCGGCACTGGAGTCCGCCTAGTGGCCGGTGGCCTCGGTGATAGTTTTAGCCACAGATGCTCCCAGCTCAGGAGTGGATCCCTTAAGGCGGGTCATCGCATTCCCCTCCTTTGTTCTCACGAGGCCCCACAATGCTGAGTCAAGGTCTGTCCGATCGGCAAGGTGGTTTCTGGGGGCACTGAGGGTCTCCGCGAAGATTCGACTCTCCCTGACCCGAACTCTGACCGAGGTCTGTCCGATCAGGGCAAGTAGGGAAGGTGACGCCGCCCTGGCTTAGGATATCAGTCGAGCATCCTCTCTGCACAGTTCCACAAGCCCATGGAGCGGGTGGGCAATTTGCGCAGCAATGAGTCACAGCATAAGTTGACCGCGGCGGCTCCTTGACACATTAAGAAGGAGAGGCCCTTTGCTTTACAGATATCTATCGTCAACTCGAGGTTTTTCTTGAGGGCGTCGTATTTCATAAGGGTCTCGGTAGCCGCATTGGCGCCACGTCGCCTTCTTTCTCCATGCCGGATGCGTCCTGATGCCTCGGCATTTCAGTAGGTAGGCTTACGGGCCCTCTGGAGTTCGCCATGTCCCTGATGAGGAGAAGGGTGAGTTAGACAGCAGACCAGGACACAACTCTGATCCCTGAGGTCAAAACCTCATACTTATGGTCCACTCCCAATTCTTGCAATTTTGCAGGGAAGGCGCAGTGCCCCCTGCCGGACACAAGTGCTCCAAGCACCTATTGTATAAGGCCACTAGGTGTTTAAAGTAATCATACCTTCGGCTGAGCAGCGAGACCGGACAGAACGTACCAGTCACACTCCGTAACAGGGCGGACGTCGCGTATACGTATCTGCACGTACCCGTACGTCAAGTGCACATTCAATGCACGTCGCTCGCAGGTCACCCGTATATCGCACACACGTCACCTTCGATTCACAAGTCACCCTTACGGAGCATGGGGCCACCTAGCCTTACATCCGCACAATTTCTTTATATTTGGACGTCAAGACGCATATTATAGAACAAAGTCGGCATATATGACGGCCGCCATGTCGCAGGGCTCTGTCATTGGTTTGGTTCTATGGAACTACCTGGTCTATGACGGGATTTTTCAGCAATGTATGCGGCACGCGGCGCCGGAATGGGCCAATATAGCCTTGCGCACTGTCTGCAACAGATACGTTATCTGCGCGACCCTTTGGCCTGCAGGGCCCTTTGAGTATGCCGAGTTTACCACACGGTGAGCACAAAGGTGGTCCGCGTCCTGGCTCGCGAGCATTTTTTGGTTCTCCTGGGCGGGGAAAGAATTTAGCGCAGAACGGACGATGCGACGAACGCACAAATCAAATTAAAATAGGCGACTTGACTTGAACTTACCCCGATTTCAGGCGAAAGACCAGTGACAGGCAACGTCAACTAGCTGCGTGGCTATTGGTCGCACTTTAGTGGATCTATGTTCTCGCGAATCGATTTAGTCTTGTCGTTCTAGACGACAATTAATCTAATCTATAATTAACATTTTTCTCATCATTATCACATTTATTTTACATTTATTGTATTGAGTACACATATTGCATTTCTACCTACATTGTTGTCAGCTGCTTTCGACATGTCATTCAATAGAGGCAGTGCAGCAGACCAGGTCATGATAGCCATTAACTATGTATCTGGTATATGTGTGGTAGTATAGAACGGTTTTCTGTCAACACAAAAAACTGTGAGACACGTGTCTTCTTTCCCTACGTCTAGAAATAGGCTTCAAAAGTAGATTGCATCTATGGCAGCTAGATAGAATTAACCGCATAGAAATATCGGAACCTAAATGCGCGATATTAAAGACCAATTCAAACACTAACTCACTGCTGTAAAAGCAGCCGGCTTTCCCGCAATCCTCGGGGTAGGTGTACGCCCAGGTATCTTGCCGTATCCTTTAGCTCGCTTTTTACGCTTGACTACATAAGCTTTAGAGGGCCACATTTCTTCTTCCCGATGAGCAGGATTGCTTCACTCTTCGTAGGCGCGAGTGTTAGGCCGACTCCTGTCTCATCCACCTGTCGACATGCGCCAGCACATGATTGGCGTATGTTTCCAGCTCCATATTAGTTCCGGCCCTGACTGTCACCGCCAGATCAGCCGTTGCCAGCCTGCTACCCCTAGTCCACTGAACCTGCCTTGGACCAGCAAAAAATTCAAAAATGCCCATTGTATCAGCTGTGCTGCCTTCCTGCATACGAAGCTTTGTCATACTGCTCCTTTTTAGTTGGACGGCGACAAAACCAGCGTCGTTTTCTTCGTCTTTGCTTAGTTATGCGGTAATATCTGCTGTCAATGTCGCTTCTTTTGCCATTGGCGTGTTGTCAACCATTCCTTCTTGCTCTTCCGCACTTTTCGAGTTCCGTCTATTTTCTTTGCGCTGATACTTTCGTTAAGCCAAGACTTTAAACACCCCTCGATGGTCTTTGGGTGTGGAAGAAATGTCGCAATTTAGAGTGAGGTAAAAATGTTTCGAATTTAGCTCAAGCCATTTGTTTGCATTCCAGCTGGAGCCCTTGGTGACAAGAATGTCTGGCCTATGTTTCTGCAGTGGACAACATCATAGCGAGGCGCGTGCGATTTTACGTGCAAACCATAAATGCGCTAAGTCCGCGCAACGCAATTAAGTAGTGTATTTAGGGGCTAATTGAGTTCGGGAAAGGCGTACAGTCGTTAGCGGAGGTTTCAACGTAATAATTAATTGGTTTGTTATTTGTAATTTTCTATGCTTATTCTGCGCTCGACAAAACAGAGTGGATTAATAACTGCACATGGCACGAACAGCTACGTTTTCAGCCTTTAGAACTAAGGCGCAGCATTGAGGGATACACATTTGGTAAATGGTAGTTTCATGTGTTCCATACATATTTACAGTATGCGTGAGTAGCTGAACGTCTCAGTTGCATAGAGATGATCACAAGACACTGTATTATAGTTATACATATAGCATTGTATTATAGATCACAAAACATTGACAGTTTATTCTATATGTGATAGGAGATGCTAAAAGACTGAGTGATTAGCCAAGCGTGATTCAAACTTCCAGACATAAAAATGTTCTTCTTATGTATGCATCCCTTTTTTCAGGTTAAATATACATTTTTGTTACCCGTGTCGGCCACGAATTTCTGTGATCCGCAGTTTCTCGAGTATTTTACCAGTGATCTTGTGTTTACCCGTGTGCATACCTCTCTAAAGGTGATAGAGCTTCCCTGACCTCCTTGCCTAGGCGCACAAACCATCTTTAACTGCTGCTCTATCGGCAACGTCGGTGGAGACAGTGCACTTTTCTACAATGCAAAGCTTGGGCTTAAATCAAGAGAATTAAAGATCCCGACATTTCTTCTTCCGCGGAGTCCCGCAAATTTGAAGCACTCGAAGCCGAAGACGGTGAAGACAACAATTGTCGACCCGGTTTTCGCATCGTTTCCACCGTATTCGGCTCCGAGTGCCCCAACTTTGCACTAAAACCGGGTACCTTCGTACAGGAACCTGATTTAATTAACTGACACGCAATGCAATTTCAACAATGGAAACATTTTTAATAGTTTGACAAATATTTTATTCAATCAAAATAGTATTAAGAACATCATTATTCCTACGGGATCTCAGGGAACCCTTTGGCGGAGGAAAGGGACCCTTCGACTGACGCCGCGTTTCCCCGCTGAAGCTCGATCGATACTCGCTGCAGTAGGAACTCTCCAGAACGAGGATCCCTTGTGACTGCGTTTAGTCTTTTTCCAAGCTCTTTAAAAAATCTTGACGTTTCTTCACCCATGGGTCCGTACGTTTCTAAGGCAATTGGCTGGACGATAAATTGCGGATGGAGTTCTCTGTACTTCGCTAACTTGCGGTCCTCCGCAAGATAAGCAGAGGCACCAGCTTTCTGGCTTGTTCGAGCGACCGTAGCTCCTGGCCAATGTACACGACACGGTAACGTCCCATACAAGTAGGCGACCTCTTTCCCAAGGGGTTAGTGTTTTGCCGACCGGTCGTAACCCACTATTGGCGCTAAGGCCTGGTAGGCTCTCTCACGCATCGTTTCCACCGTATTCGGCTCCGAGTGCCCAACTTTGCACTAAAACCGGGTACCTTCGTACAGGAACCTGATTTAATTAACTGACACGCAATGCGATTTCAACAATGGAAACATTTTTAATAGTTTGACAAATATTTTATTCAATCAAATAGTATTAAGAACATCATTATTCCTACGGGATCTCAGGGAACTCTTCGGCGGAGGGAAGGGACCCTTCGACTGACGCCGGCGTTTCCCCGCTGAAGCTCGATCGATACTCGCTGCAGTAGGAACTCTCCAGAACGAGGATCCCTTGTGACTGCGTTTAGTCTTTTTCCAAGCTCTTTAAAAAATCTTGACGTTTCTTCACCCATGGGTCTGTACGTTTCTAAGGCAATTGGCTGGACGATAAATTGCGGATGGAGTTCTCTGTACTTCGCTAACTTGCGGTCCTCCGCAAGACAAGCAGAGGCACCAGCTTTCTGGCTTGTTCGAGCGACGTAGCTCCTGGCCAATGTACACGACACGGTAACGTCCCATACAAGTAGGCGACCTCTTTCCCAAGGGGTTAGTGTTTTGCCGACCGGTCGTAACCCACTATTGGCGCTAAGGCCTGGTGGCTCTTTCACAGCCGGCACCTGTGCACTACGCAGTGCACGACAGACGACGTCGTTTATTGCATAGTGCCGTGGGTGGCGGCCGGCGCTGTATCGGCACGATAGAGCGTGTTCCCCTGTTGTTGTTACGGGGGACCGACACCGGTTGCAAAGATGAGCGGCACAGACCGTCTCCCCCAGCCGCAGACCAGACACGATGCGGAGTGTGTTATTGTCCAGCATCGTACCTAGTTGCGGCGAGGGGAGGGCCTGAAGCCACTTGCCACTCATTTTTTAATAGTTTTAGACTGGATTGACCCTCGAGAGGTGACGGTGACTGTGTGCTAGTCAGAAAAAATGTTCGCGCAATAAAAATTAAATTTGATGTCTCCGGAAAACACATTGTAATTGATATCCCGACAACACAAAGCACATTTTGTTTACTCTAATACAACGAATGCAAGAGGCTATGCTGCTCGTACTGATTGAGTTTGTGATGTGTGTAATGCAGTTAAATATTGCTTTACCTGTACAATCTGTGAATGACATGTATTTAAAGTTTGTCAGTTGCTGTCGTTACTTAATAACCATGTACACTCCATCCTTTGACACCAAACAAAACATTCTGAATTATGCCGCCCGCTTCGAAAATTTTATTGCCACTGAGTCCTTCAAGTTACTTACGTATGCTCACTGTATCAAAAACCAACAAACATATGATTTTTTGGCATCTCTATATGGACCGACAATACAGCCGGCGTTTCCTCGGCACACTGCAAGCGACAGCAGTTGCCGTAGAAACTCGCCTTTGCGCCGATTCCCTGTGAAATCTGTAATCCGTTGGCCCAGCTCACTGATGAATCTCTTGGTTCCCTTGCTTACTGGACCCATTGTTTCCATAGATATTGGCACGACGATGTAACTTGTCTTCAGTTCTTGGTACTTGCGTTTCTTCCCATTATCTGCGCGCTCGGCAACCCATCCCGCTTCTAGTGAACTGTGGCGTATATAGGAGGAAGCCACTGTACAGGACACTGTAGCATCCCATACTAAGCATCGTATGGAAGCTTAGTATGGGAGTTAGCCCACAGCGAGATTGTTACACCGTCAGGTCTTTTGTCGTCATAAAGTCCTAATCTAGGCTCGAGCATGCTTGGTATACCAGCCTTGCGTAAGGCTCTTCTTATAATTGCATTGATTTCAGCGTGTGTAAAAACTCTACCATGGCTTTTGATGCAGCTAAGAGGGGGAAGCCCATCCTCAGTTACTGTGGTACCACATGCGTGGCAACTGTAAGGGTTGCAAACCGGGGCACCTATTTGAAGAACTGTTACCATGCGGAATAAGGTGTTGTCCAGCATGGTACCCAGCTGCGGGGAAGGGAGGCACTTTAGAAAGCCTCCACTTAATGTGTACCGTGCTGCCAGAAAGACAGCTTTTTTCACTGGAGATTGGAGGCTGTCTAACAGCTCTCTAGCTGCAGCGCTGCATCTGTAGGAGTCCAATGTATGCTGTGTGGGACGTTCTTGCCAGGGGCCTGGTCCAATTGTTTGTCTAGCTATTAGCTCTTTAGCGTCTTTGGCTCTTGTGATTCCTTGGCGGATGCCTGGTTCGACCAACGTATTTGCGAGTTCACCAAATTCCAATGGAGACGCAGCATAGCACATGGGAGCCAACTCCGCCGCTGATCTAATACCAAGTCCTCCTTCTGCGATTGTAAGGGTTGCTTTTTTCCAAGTGTTATCGACGTTTAATGCCTCAACTCAAAAGCTTCTTGCGGTATTGTCGTAAGCTTGAGGAATCTTCGTGACATTTGATAGCTGGTGAAGTGCGCAGGGTATAGTTAAGTTTTGGCGAACCCAAGCTGTATCTCCAGATGCACAGAGCTTCTTGCGAATGCATCGCCGTTAAGCGAGAGCGAATTTGCTTCAGTCCAGTGCACTTGTCTTTAAGAGTCTTTGAAATCGGTCGTAAGCTTATTGGAGCTCCCAGAAGCTGCAGGTCGTCCAAGTCAACGCGCCTAGATTCTGGCAAGACATTCGAAACCGCCTAAAAATGTCATCCTGTTCTTGGGCATTACCTCCCAATGTAATGACTTCACACTTAGAGGCATTGAGGCTGAGGCCTCCCTCTTCTGCAAAATTCAGCACGCGGATAATATCACACACAACCAGATCAAGTGGACCTCCAATCGTTGCGTCATCTAGGTACCAAACGTTAAGAGGGCTCTTCATGCGTGCTACTAAACTGGATACCCCGAGGCTGAATAAAGCAGGTCCAAGCGCATCGCCTTGTTGCACTCCACTATTTGATAATAGTGGTGCTTTTTCATCCCAGGTCAGCAGAGTTGGTTCCTTATAGCTTTGCCAAGCTAGCGGTAGAAGTGGCGGCATTTTGAGTCTTACCTTATCAAGCACTACATCGCGTCGTATGGTATTGAAGGCGTTACGAAAATCCAGTTTAACTAGGACTCGTACTGGACCTTCTGCTTCAACAAATGCTCGTACTCAGTGAACTGCCGCTTCTGCACCGCCTTTTACTGCAACGCCTATCTGACTTGGTGAAAGTGCTGTCACAATTGTTGTTCTGCACTACTAGGCAATGACTACTTTAGTGACAAGCCTTCTGATTGTAAGGCCGCATGCTATAGGTCTAATAGAGCCTCCGAGAGTTTCTTGTTTCGTTAGCGCTGTCAGATTGGCCCCGTAAAAGATCGGAACGCAGAAATGTGGCAAATTGCCACCCAAGGCTGAACCAGCAAGAAAACGGAGTTCTTCCACCAGCCTCCCAGATGATGGTACTGTGCTATCGAGTATATTGAGTAGGTGCCGAGGACGTAAACCGTCTAATTCTGGGTCTGATGCTAGAGAAAAAGACCGGACAGCGTCAGTAATGAGTTTTTCTGGTACGGGACATGCTTCCACTAGCACTGGTGCTTAAAATGATTTTCTAAGTTTTTGGGGGTGCTGCGTGATTGTTCGTCGCTTTCACTGCGTATCCACGAGATTTTTTCTAATAATTTGACAGAGTGTGGTAAATTTGGCTTTTCTCTCCGGGATGCGCAACACTAGAGTCGGCAACGTTACAAGCCTGACCCAAGGCGCGTTGTCTTGCTTTGAATTAAAATTTGCCAAAGCTTCCGTGTATGCTGCGCAACAAACTTCTCTGACCCCTCTGGGTGTAATCCTTATTAGTTTAGCGTTTTTCGCGCCCGAGCTAAGAGTGTTATTAAGGTCTGTGGGTCTGGGTCATATGTTGTCACAATGTTACCAGCCTGGTTTTCAGAGATATTTAAAGGGGGTTCGGTCGGTAATGGTTGGGGATTAGTTCTATGAAGGCGAGTCTTATGCATGCGCAAGCCTCGGATTGAATTTATAAATTTCCCGCAGACATCACAAGTGTACGGGTGTTGGGATTGTGGTTGAGATTGAGAGAGATTTTCTTGGAGAAGTAATTGTGTGCTCATTGTTTGTTTGTAGTTGTTGTACTACTTCCGCGGTCCAGTTCAGTCACAAGCGGTAGAGAGAGCTCAGCGGTGCCGTCAATTACGGATATCAAAAAGGCTCTTCCCGGTTCAGACTCCAAAAATGCGAGGACTTTGGCAATCGCTGGATTTTTGTTTAGCCATGATGAGAGCAAATTCTTAAGGATCTTTCAAATGTTCATAATGCCATTAATCAGATGAGCTGTTTGTGCGGACTTCTTCTCGGCTGTTTTCGTTTCTTCCTCAGCGCTTCTTTGTTTTGGTTTTGGCTTATTAGGGTCTACCCTGGGCAGGCGCGGTAGAGGAGGGTGGCATACCACCTCACCTTTTTTTTTTAGTATTGGTTGTGGAGTAAGTAGCAGGTCTTGCGGCATCCGCATACGATTTCACCTCCAAGCTCGTGGATTGAGAGTTTGTGCTGGTACTTGGCGATAGAGAGATCTGAAGGAACTCCTCAGCTAGGTCGGGTAGGCGAGATGCTACTTTTGCGTATAGCTTTTGTTTTTAAGCCTCTGTAAAAACTCCATTTACTCCACAACGGCCGCCACTAGTCGCATGAGCACCACCACAATTAGCGCATCGGGCCTTTTCATGGCATTCCCACATTTGATGGCCGGGTCTTCCGCATCTTTTCCAGGTAGGGATTTTCCTTTTTGTGCATTGTGATGCCTTGTGTCCAAACTTATGACAGGAAAGACACTGTAAGGGCAAATTGAAGCAAAGTGTGACTTTAAAGCATTCGTCGGCGATTGTCACTTCATCCACTGGTTCTTTGTCAAACCTTAGCCGCACACTACTTGAGGGCTTCATCACCTTATCAACGTTCTTGTTCGGGCCTGTAGCAGCCGCGGCAAACTTTTCTCTGCGAACTTCACTCACGTCCTGTTCGTGTAGACAATCAAGCAGATCTTCATCTGAAAACTGTGGGTTTATTCCGGAGATGCGTCCCCAGAAAGCCGACGTGTCGGAAAGAGGACGTATATTTAGTCCGCAAATGCAATTCAGGGTCTTTACGGATGCTATCTGATCCGTTGTAGGCGCGCGAATTCCTAGTTTGGTTTAAGCAGTAATCCGAACGTCAGCAACGGGGATAGTTTTCCTTATTTCGGCGTACGCCTTGGGGACGCTTAGGCCCTTCAGGACATCAGGTTTATCCTGGCATTCGAAAAACACCTCTAAACCACTTTGGTTAGTTTTATCATGTGCTCGTTGGAGCTCGCTGATAGCGGATCTTCCTAGGTTCCCCGCTACTTTTCGTTGAGCTATGATTATTATTTTTTATATCTGTCTCTTTTATGATCGTAATTGTTGATACTGCTGCGCCCACTGCCCAGCGGCTGATTGAGAACACGGGGCAGAACACACATGGCATACGACTTTACGGGCCGAGCCAAAGGCCTTAGGGACGGCCATGTCTTCCCGCTAGGATTTATTTGGCTGTCCTGCCGCTGAATATCGAATGTTGTTGTTGTTCATGTTTTTTTTTATGCCATTCAATCTTCCATTGGCCTTTCGGGGGACGATCCAAAGTCGTATCAAGTAGCATGTTTTTGTAGTGTAGTTTCGTATTAGTCGTATCTATCTACTCGTCGACTCATTGTTTCTCGCCTAGACAGACCAGTTTTGTTTTGTTATGGTCTTTGACGTCGTCGTCTGACTAAACTGAAACTCGGCCGGGTGATGGGATTCCGCAGTCGAGATCAGGGGAAGGCGCAGTATTTATTTAGCGCAGTATGATGTATTTGCCCTATGCGACATGTGACTGAAACGGTGGATGCGATGCCGGACGACAGTCGCTGCATCGTGTGATAGCAGCTAGCGCGCATAACAGAGTTCTCCTAGCAGAGCAGTATATCACATCAGCTTAGAGCCAATAATAGTATGCGTATTAACTATAATAGCTGTAGTAGTAGTAGTAGTACCAGTGGTGGTGATTGTGCTTTTTATATGCATATATATATATACATATATTGTGTGATTGGCTGCATAGACTGGCCAGTCTAAATAATTTGCGTAACGGGCCCCATTTGCCTACAATTAGACTCCAATCACTGCTGCTGCCGCCTCTGCCGTGTATTACTTCTGCATTCCATATATACAATACAGCATTTCCGTAAACTTTTTAACTGTCACAGCTATCTGTCGAAAAGACATTCCATTCCGTTTGCCGCGTCCTGGGTAGGCTTGTAGGCTATTGTAGCAGCAATCGTAGCGCTGATATGAAGACAATATAAAAATGTAATTTTTTACAATACGTTTTTATCACGCTTCCACGACTACGAGCTCAAAGTAACACAGCCAATATGTCAGCATGATGAATAATAATAATTCAAATTGAGACAAGGCTTCTGTGCTCATCGACCAACGGGTAATCAACATTTTGAGATGCCTCCGGATTGGGCTATAAATCATATTCATAATACAATTGCGTATATTTGGCCAAAAGAGCTCGGAGAGAGAGCTTTTGATCGTAACTTGCTACCTACAAATATGGAGAGCATCGGAAAATATGTATTCACGATGAATTGTTTTCGCTCTTATTTACAAAATGGACCTTTCCGAGTGAGGGTGGACTATAATCTTAGTCACTCGTACCCTGGACCCTCATGGCCACCTCAAGGTGGCTGTGCATCTCCTCTGTTTTATGCAATGTTTGTACTTGATATTGGTTTACATATACTGTCTGGTCTAAAATACCTTGATTACGCAGATGATCGCAAATTATACTGCAAAAGTGAAAACCAAGGTAATCGCATAAAACTGTAGCAAGCTGTGAATGGTATTGGGCAATGTGGGGTGGGTAAAATGAAATGTTGTTATCTACACATGAATGCGTTGTTTTAAAGCATGGACATTTTGGTTATGATTATGCAATTAATGGTGTCTCACAAATTAAATCACGTGTACTTGCGACCTTAGCATTCAAGTATCTGCTAAGCTCGATTTCAGTCTTCATAAAACAGATTAACACAAATCTTCTCTAGTCCTAATAACCACAATTATAACATGTTTTATTGAAAAAAAATCCAGATGTACATATTCGTCTATATAAATAGATTGTAGTTCCAACGGCGAATCTAGCATACATCTTCTTTGACATTAGACCAAACTCTCTAAGAAGTCAGTGCTTTGTCTTCCCAAAGGTAGTTGCGCGTAGTGAGCATGTAAACAATATGTTTCTTTGACGTAATCGTCTGTCAAGATGGATACACAAGAAAAGTTTCCATGCATTGTACATGCTTTCATGAGCTAGGATGCGTAGTAAATTCGCCTATGCTTAAGTATCGGTGAGGACCGGGTGGGCTTTGTGGAGGTGTTGCGTGCACACCTATTTGCATGCCACATTTAATTCAGTTCGAAATTCATGCGTAGGTGCAACCAGAGGTATTGAACAACTTGTATCCCTTACAGTGCGTGCAAGTGTGGTAGAGCTGTGAAGCCCGTGGCATTCGCGTACGTCTCGCGACCGGAAGAGATACATAGGTGCATGGGTTCGATCCCCGTCGTTGCACGTTTATATGTGTGGGGTCCATCTTATAAAGCAATGCGAAAACAATTTTGTGGACAATAGATGTTGGCTGAGAGTTAGCCCAAAAAAAGTTTAAAGTCTATTGGAGCTACCTATTTGAAAATAAGTCAAAAAGTCCTCAACTTGTTTTGCCGCCATGGAATCCCGTAGTAGTTTACAACATCCTTAATTGTGAGCTATGTAAACTGAATATAAACTAGGAGATCACATGCGATGCACTGGATATAGTTGCGTGGGCCGACATGCGGTGAACCGGGCCCACAAATAAGTTTGCGGCAATGTACTGGACTACATCTTCTTGTGGGCAAATGAGATAATATCTACAGAAATACTCCACCGATTATGAAAGAATCAGAGCTCCGAAGGTTCTGCAAGAATTCGAAGTAAGCATCAATGCACACCCTTCTACCATCCTCAGGCAAATGCGCTGATGCAAAGATGCTCGACTTATAACCTTAAACGTATTTATGGAATTACATTTGAAGAGCGACACGGAAAAATGCTAGGTGTCTACAAAGCCAACAAAAATAGACTATCGCTTCACATTTGGAAATAGTTGGGCTATTGGGTATCAAGCAAGGTATCCTCAGAGAAGCGATGAGCGGGATAAGTGTAATTAGTATATTGCCTACGCAGAGGGTAAAATTGCAGGTGGAGCTGAAGAAGGATAAGCCAAGGCGAGGGAGAGGAGTGACGGTACTTGAAAGAGTGTACCCAGGGGTATTCTTAAACAGAAGCACATAATTCGACATAATAAACCCAACGGTACGCTTTGTTCAAATCGCCTTAACATATGATGCAATCATCTATGGGTCCAGTATAATGCCTAGGCAGATGGTAAAATGACCAGAAGCTAAGTTCAGCAATGGATACGTCGTCCAAACCATACGTTAAGTTTATGTTTTGTGATGCAAGACAGTACAGCTATGATGCAGACTAGCATATATAATAAACTTGCACGGGTGATCAAATTCACTCATGCCTATGCGCGTGACGTTAACCCGGCTGACGTTTGGCTGGCCACTAAGTTGAATTTCAGAAAGATGCGAATACTTCTATAAGGTGCACATTGCTCGGGGACATTCTTGAAAGTACTCCGACATGGCGTGTCAGCATCAAGCAGACCTATAACGTTACGTTATTTAGGCATTCGAATAGGATCATTGGTTACATAAAGCGCCTCAACCAGGGACGGCTCGGCTAGATGATTGGACTACCATCTCTCCTAGTGGTGACACGGCCATGCACTGTCTGCTGTGGAGAAATTCTGTAAAAAGCCAGTAAGAGTTGGGATGCTCTGTTCTCTGAATGCGATCGGAATAAAGACTACACCGGACTTACCGAAATGTTTCGCAAACTAAGAAGCGGTGTGCCATTTAAAAAAATCTGTACCTTATGATGAAAAAGAAAAAGAGAGAAAACATATTTAGAAGCGAAGATTTTCTACTACTATAAAAATCAGGTTCTGTTGCAGCGTCTAGCTGCTTATGCGCTTAATAATGAACGATATCTCAAAGGACTAAAGCTGTTCGTTAAAGAAGGGCACGCCGTATAGCTTACCGACGTGCGAATGCCGCACGCAGGTCACACTGAGTGCGACAGGTTACTAGATATGCTCCAAGTACTACAAAAGAGAAGTTTGGGGTTTACCGAAACAGGGAAAGTCAAAACATCTGAGCAATAAAACAACAACGCTGGCTTCGTTCTCCGGTGTGGACGTTCTGTCAGCCGTCGTTTCTTAGATTCAGGCTAATCGACCCCATCGAATGGCCCCCGTGCTATTGGTGGGAAGTTTGTGAGATGCAGTATTCGGGAAGTTGATGGGCCAAGACATGGCGTGAATCAAACACGTTTGCGAGTTACTTCAGCTGGCAACAGGAGTTAGGCTACCTGCGGAGTTTTTTTCAGACAGAGGCGTTTGTCGGATTTCTCTGCTCGTTACGCATAGCATTCATGAGCGATTTCGATTTTTTTGGCGCACACGCATTAACTATTATTACGACTGCACTACGGAGCTCATGTTGTAAGTGCATGGCAGTAAGCCGGCAATTTAAAAATAGTTTGGCAAAATAACTAATACAACCAAGAGAAGCGGTCATCCCGAGTCGTTGTAGCTCGAACCCTGTCCGAAACCGCGCTGATACCGTCGGTGTGCTCTGTGAACGGTAAGTTGGTTTATACTCTGTTGACAAACTACGGAACGTTGACTACAGCCAAGCTCAAGCACGAACCAGACGGCTCTCGTTCTCTAGCGTAGCATCTATTTCTCAGAGGTCGGTGTTAGCTTAAATTCTAAACAATGTTATCGACGAACTACCAAGAAACGTCTTAGCAGAGACTTGGCTACGGATTTCATAACAGATATCTGCGAATAGAACGGAGGTGACTACCCGAGATCGCACATACGAGTCAAGCTCAGTGCATCAGTGGGTTAAGAATTTGATGTATTGCCTCAATATTATGGTCGTGTTTGAAAACTAATTTAATTCTTATAATTGGTGTCGTCATTTGATCTGTGCGGCAACTATCACGTGTACAAAATACGCCTGAATATACCTGTCCGAAAGTGTATATACAACACATGTATGCATTAAGATATGATAATATGATAAATGGGATAATGATACTTCTCTTCATAGGTTACTCACCAGAAAGGCCGTTCCAGCCAGGCAAATCCAGAGCTCGTGTAGGCAATCAGAAAGCATATAGGCTTTATGCCATTCGACTCTGTGCGGCATTCCTGAGACCGTAATTCTACAATTAAAAAATCCCTATATTATGTAAGTATGTTACATATAGCAGTATAATCGAACAAGTATAAATTCTTTAAACATATATAATGCGGAAATCCAACATAGTTGCTATGTCAGTTCCTACAGCTGGAACTTAATTGCAGCACAGATACGTTCTAGTTTATCTACACTATATGAGTATGCAATATGTAATAAGTAAGTATGCACATTATATGTATGTATGTTTATATATATATATAGAAATCACGTCGAATTTGACTACTCTAGGTAGGGTATCTCAATTAGATGAGCATTTCTAACAAATTGCACAATTTTCTTGATGTGTTTGTCTTTCATACGAATTCATACAAAGATTTTTTTATGTTTATCTGAAACATGCAAAA
The DNA here is from genome assembly GCA_003439945.1 of Dermanyssus gallinae. Lineage (NCBI taxonomy): Eukaryota > Metazoa > Arthropoda > Arachnida > Mesostigmata > Dermanyssidae > Dermanyssus > Dermanyssus gallinae. Next base: position 72,944 of record QVRM01005229.1, read on the forward strand.
CATCGACATGTAGAGGACTCGCATAGCGGACTTTAAGCTATTTTTGTTGTAAAACCTAGTGCTTTGCGTCCCTAGTGGAACATGATAGAAGATACACTTGAAATGAGAGAAAGAAAGGATACTAGAAGAAATACTTGAAAAATAAACCGCCAAAAAATTCTGTTGTAATGGCTCACTTTGTAAAGCGATGTTCGGTCAGCCACTCCCGGTTTATATAACAAATCGTACCACAATTCAGTTTGAAATACCTGTTGACAGTATAATCGGAGAAATGCGTGATGTAGATTCGACTATAAAGAATACCACAATCACCAGTTTGGTTTTCACAAAACCAGAGCTAGAGAGTTGCTAGCTTTCATATGATCCCGACTATTGTGTGCCCAACTACCGAAGTCGTGGTGCTTCCTACGGCGAGTCCGAGCAGCAAGATAAGTAAATGTATCGATGGCAACCACACATTTGCGGGGACCGCCTGTGATGCTGAGGGGTAGCATTATTTTGCAGAAGTACGGGGACCCGGGCAAAAGTTCGGGGGTAAACTTGCATTATGGAGTTGTGAGACGTATGACGTTTTCAGACCGTAATTAGAGACCAGGCACACGAGGGTGTGGATATTTTCATGACGGGCCCTAAAACTATTCGACGTAAAAAGGGTATTACTTACCGTGAGAAGTACCGCTAAGTAAACAGGTACTTTGCGGTCTCGATAATGATATCTAACAGTGCTCGTGTTCGCTCGGTAGTTTCTTAGGCTCTCTTTACCAGAGCGTACAGCAGCATTGCCAAGTGGCAGTCGATACTGCTATTTGCTATGTAGCTACAATGCTTCAGTGCGGTGGTTTTTGGGTCGAAAGGTGTAACGTACCACGAGCTGTCGGGAGGCCACTACACGCGCCCAAAATACTATGTTCGGATTAACGCTAGGGACTGTGTACATCTGAGAGCTTCTAAAAGATGACGTACACGAGGTTGCGGCACGAAAAGAGCTGATGATTCGCCCAGGGGGAACGCACAGCGAACGCGGCGTGTAGAGATATCGTAAATGACTTTTCCGCAACACCACCAAAACTTCTTACTCCACTGACTAGACACCGAAGCCATTACTTCTGGCGGTAGTTTTGGTTTCTCCACTCGGCTACTGGTCGAGAACGTAGTCGAGTGGAGAAACCAGCCAAGGGTGGCGGTGCTACCCGCGCAGCATCAACACCGCCCGGGTACTTTTCGTCCAGGATCTGCAGGTGTCCACGATCTGCAGGTGTCCACGATCTGCAGGACGGCGTCAATACATTCTGTTCCACAATTTAGAAGATTAACACATACCATAGCGAATATCGATAATCAAAGTTCTCACTAGCTGTGCTAGTGTCGAGCTCGGCGGCTCGATGGTGCATTTGCGTGCGCCTTGCGACCGGAGAAAAGCCAAATCGGGCATTCGACCCCCACCGTTGCACATTTGAATTAGTTGGGGGGAGTCCATCCCATAAAGCAACACGAGAGCGGTTTCGTGGAGGCTAGATGTTGGCTGAGTCGAGCCCGATGACGTGGCACATTCCGCCTGCGCCTCGCGACCGGAGGAGACGGTTCATAGGTGCGCGGGTTCGAGCCGCACCATTGCTCTACATTTGTGTGTTATGGGGGTCCGTCTATGAAGCAATGCAAAAAGCAGTCCCATGGACGTTAAATCTTGGCTGAGAGTCAGCCCAGAAAGTAGATGTTGGCTGAGAGTCAGCGCGAAAAAGTTACCTTAACTCGCTGTGCTGTAGCCGCTGAGGTGCAGAACGTCTGTCTAACGTTTGGCTACGTCTGGTGCTACGACGTCGTTCGGGAGGTTCTTGGCTCGGTGGCGGCTTGGCTTGTGGATGGTTGTTGGTTCCGCGCCGGTTTGGTGCGGCGGCCGCCAGACGTCGCGATAGTCGCGACGACATAGCGACGTCGCCGGCGCATAGCCTTGCCGTCGCGCCGACGAAAAGGCGAGAGGCGAGGTGTTGTTCTTCGCTTACGCGCCAGTTTTCGGTAGCTTCCGCTGGGGGGCGCCTGTTGACGCGACCGATAACTACAACCACAACAACCGCATCCACAAAATGAGGCGGCACCAGCTTTCGGTTCGGTACAACTACTACTACTATTTACTACTATTGCTTTTGCTGGTACTACTACCCATAGTATTAGTAGTAGTAATACGGCTATTGCTGGTACTCGTTTAGGTAATACTGCTGTTGCTGGTACAGGTAGAGTACTGCTGTTGCTGGTACTGCTGGCACAGATAGTACGGCTGTTGCTGGTACTGCTGGTACAGGTAGTACTGCTGTTGCTGATACCGCTAGTACAGGTAGTACTGCTGTTGCTGGTACTGCTGGTACATATAGTACTGCTGTTGCTGGTACTGATGGTACAGATAGTACTGCTGTTGCTGGTACTGCTGATACAGGTAGAACTGCTGTTGCTGGTACTGCTGGTACAAATAGTACTGCTGTAGCTGGTACTGCTGGTACAAATAGTACTGTTGTAGCTGGTACTGCTGGTACCGCTGGTACAGGTAGTACTGCTGTTGCTGGTACTGCTGGTACAGGTAGTACTGCTGCTGTCGCTGGTACTGCTGGTACTGGTGGTGTGTTGCTGCTGCTGCCGCCGCCGCTGCTGCTGCTCTTCTCTGCTCCCTCTTCCCTCCGTCACCGTGTGTCCGTATTGCCACGACCGCCGCCAGACCGTCGCCGCCGCGGCTGCCGCTGCCCTCACGGGCTGCTCCGGTCCCGAACGAAGTAGTTCTCGACTCTCGCGTTCACCACCAGCACCAGCAATACAACCAGCCACCAACGCAGGCAACGGGCGAACGTCTGCCGACCAGCCTGCCCGGCAGCAGCAGCAGCAGCAGCAAACTGGTGTGTCTGTGTGCGTCTGTGTACGCGCCGCCGCCACCCCGACGACGACGACGACGACAACGGCGACGATAACGACTGCGGCGGCGACGGCAGCAGCAACAGCGTCAAGCGACGACTACACGACAGATCGGACGCCGGCAACAACTGGTTGGTTAGTCGCAGCCTAGGATGCAGCCGATCCATCGCCGATCGCCGATTGTTGTGCGACAGCAGAAGACCAACACAAGGACAACGACGACGTCGACGTCGATGTTGACGTTGTTGACGCCGCCGCCGACGACGACGACGACGTAAAGAAGAAGAACGCTAGCGACCGCGGCGCCAACAACACCCGCGCTGGTTGGGGCGGCTCTGTTGAAGTGTTATTGTTGTTATTGTTGCTATTGTTGTTGTTGTTGTTGTTGCTCTGACTGCTGCTGCTGCTGCAGTTGATGTTGTTGTTGTTGAGGCTGCTGACGGTATGCTGGCTCCAGTCGTCAGTCTTCGCTACCGATCACCAGGGTCGGTCGATTGGTGAGTCGGTCAGTGAAGCCGCAATTGGCGAGCGCCGAGGAGGCGCCACTTAGCACGAGCGTCAAGCGCGACGACGACGACGACGACGACAACGCCAACAACAACTACAACGACAACAAAAACGACGAAAACAACAGCGACAGCGACAACAGCTACAACAACAACAACAAAAGCAACGACTAAGGTGACTACAATTACGAGGGACAGGAGTGCTCCGGTTCATCTACTGGTTACTAGAGTTACTGCTGCTGCTGCTGCGGTGTTGTTGTTGTTTTCGTTGCTGGCCCCTGTTACCGCTGCTGCAGCAGCTTCTGCTGGTACTATTATTGTCTTTACCAGTAGTGGTAATGCTACCACCATCAGTGCCACTTCGATTCGGATTGGATCGTCCCCTTGTGACGGCAGATCAGCAGAACAACAGCTCGGCGTCGGCGAAGTGACAAAACAAAGCGTACTGTTTGCGGTCAGAGAGTCGCGCTGGTGCACTGGAACAACTTGCACCCCCCCCCCCCGCACTGATCCTTGCGAACATGAACGCGTACAATCGCGGTTCATATCGGTCGCTGGACAAAACAACACAGACACAGCAACAACGATAACAACAATAACAAGCGCTTGTTGTTGTTGTTGTTGTTGGAGCAACAACAGTAGCGGTAGCAGCTGATATGCATAGTTCCACCTGTTGAATGAATACGCTTATTGCTAGCTATGTGACGCGTTTGTACGTTCGAACGCATGATAGTGGTGCTGTAGATGCTGATGAAGAGAATAAATTAGGAAGATTGAGAGTGGAAGAGAGCGAAATCAAATGATCGATCAAGCATACAAACATAGCTAGACGCGCATATAGGTCGACGCACATGTGTCATCCGTTCCCGCGATTATCGTAGCCGTGACCTTGGTCTCGGATCTGTGTAGTTTGGAAATTCCGCCGCAGAATTGGGCCGCCGTGTTGTTGTTGATGTGGTGTCGTTCTTGTGTGTGTTGGAGTTGGAGTTGTAGTTGAAGTTGAAGCTCAAGCTGACGTCAGAGTTGTGCTTGAATGGAGTTGTGCTTGAAGTTGCAGTTGAAGTTGGAGTTCTTGTAGTTGCTCTTGTGTTGATAGCGGACAACAAACATCGAACCATCACGAGCAGGATCCACGCGAAGTCATCCTTGCATTGTCTTCGTTCAGTGAATCCAGTTGTTGTGAGCAAAGTGAGAATGATTGTGTGTGTGTTGCAACGCAGTGCCGAAGGTGGGGACATCGGTTGGCCAAGGTAGGGGAAAAGCTGGACGATTTGTCCGGTGCAGCAAAAGTGCTTCTTGTGCGCTTGGCCGGCGGTGTGCTGACGCCGTTGTTGGCGTATTGTTGCTGGCATTGTGATTGTTGTTGTTTGTTGTTGCGATAGTTCTTGTCGGTGACAACCGCGGCTTCGCTAGAGCATCTGGATGGTTATGTGTAAATTCGTGTCTCGATCAGATCGTCGCCATCAACTGCACCATCATCATCATAGAGATGCAGTCAAGCTGGATAAGTTACAACTGATCATGGTCTATGTAAGTTATCGGCTGGTCTTTCCTACCATTCTCTATCTACTGCATGTCGTAGAGTCACGAACAACAAGGCTTTTTATTTTTTTGAAGTCAACAGGACGAACAGGCTAACCGCAGTCCTGATTGTTGTAGTTTTTAGTATCTTACTGTCGACAAATCAGCAATCTGCTTGTATAGGTGTTAGGATAGCTGTATACTAGGCTATACCATATCGTACAGAAACGTACCCGTTGGTAGTAGCCATTCTCGTGAAGCAAATTGTTCCAAATAAAGTGAAGTTTTCACTTCATTACAATGCATCGACAAAGCGAAACATTGTTTGTTGGTTTATGTGCTATTAGATGGCTGTGTAAACCTGCAATCTTTAAATAAGTTCCTCGTTTTGTGTAAACTTAAGAATATGGCGAATTGCATAGATTATTATTTTAAAATTCCGAGTATTTATCAAAAGGCAGGTGAAATATTTGCAAAAAGTGACCTGCTTACCTAGACCGAGGTTGCTTGTCGCAGTACCAGTGTAACTCTATCGTCCAGCTGGTGTCGATAGTATGCAAACATAATAAAGACAAAGATAATAAGTGCTTGGCTAGCTTATATATATATATATATATATATATATATATATATATATATATATATATATATATATATATATATATATATATATATATATATACTCATTATTACACTTATTGCACTCATATTGAGTATGTCCATAACATTGACATTTATACCGCTGTCAGTTGTTCATGGCATGTTATTCGCGAGAGGCAGTGCAGTGATCTCTTCGCAGTGAAACTTCGTACACGTCTGAGAGTACAGTCGACAGACCAATTCCGTGTACTCCTCGTGTAAGTTTGTATTCGAACAAACCAAAGCCATGTCTAGCCCGGTGGCGTGCTGCATTTACATGTGCCTCGCGACCGGAGAAGACACGTACGGGTTCGAGCCCCACCGTTGCAAATTTGTATTTATGGGGTCCGTCTTACGAAGCAATACGAAACCAAACCCGTAGGCGTTAACTGTAGGCTGAGGGTCAGCCTAATTTCGAATGGTGCTGTACGCAGCATCTTCAACCTCAATCAAATTATCTCAACAACCGATGCATAGCCTGACAATAGATACTCAAAGCGGCTCGTTGTCCGCATTGACAGGCAAAGCACTCGCTTTATGTACATCGTGAAACACCTTTCAGACAAACCAAAGTCTGCCCGAGTGAAGTGTCCTCATACTCTGTCAAGACCATACATCCGCCTTGGGACAATTTTGAGAAGGAAAAAGTGCCACTGCCGATATATATATATATATATATATATATATATATATCAAAGCCATCTTGTGACAAGGACGTGTCTCTGCTTCACAAGAGTATCGGATTGAATTTGTGGGAAGAGCTTTCAAGCGCTGCAGTGTTGCTCTAAATTCGATAGCACTTCCAATGCGTTGACTGCCAGCCACATATAGGTTTTTTGAAATCAAAGCAACTCGTGCTGCAAAGATGACTGCCTATGTATTGTAAGTAATATACTTAGCCGACTTGTACAATCCCTTTCTAGTAAAGCTATATATATATATATATATATATATATATCCATGCCACTCTTGCGTAGTAAAGACGCTTAGAGGGTTCATTGCATATATGTTACCTAAGCATCTATATCGCCAATGTGTCATCCTCCAACGCCTACTAAGTAAGTGCTTTGTATTGGAACAACCTTTGCTTTGTACTATCGGCCAGGTCGATATGGCATTTTCGATACCTTCTTACGTTAGGTCCTAAAGCTAGATCTATAGCTCTGATTTCCCCAGAACTGTCCTTACCGCATTTTTCAACCTTCGCCCTTCGTATTATCCGCTTTTCTTCTAAATAATCATCCCTGTATTCATTGTCATCCCAAGATACTTATACGGACTTATATATTCCAATTCCTACTTCCGTAATACTAGCTTTTTTGTCCCACGGAATATCCATCTGACTGTATATATTGTTTTTCCTGTATCACCATTCGCTTCACGTGAGGATAGACTTATAGCCATACCACGATCGGATGCGATCGAAACCTAACTGCTATCGCGTAGGAATTTAGTCGCTTCACTTGCCTTCGTAGGAGGTAATTGTTTGTCTCCGCACGACTATAAATTATGTTGCAGTTCCAAACAGAAACAAAATGTTATATAAGAATTTGACCTTGACCGGAAGATCTCTAGCAGGAAATTCACTAAAGTGGACAGTACAATGTATTTTCTTTACTGCTTGAGGCAATGGGCACGAGTGAAAAATATACCTAAATTGAGATGGAGGGGATATAATATTTTCCAACCACAGTCGCACTCTTTCCGGAGTATGTGTGTGAGTCCACCATCCCCCGGACTGCATCTTAGACAAATACTTCAGAAAGCCAGAGAAGAGATATTTTTTAGATTTTGTCTAGAAATGATATTCTAGGCTTTTTGCCGGGGTCCAATGGGTCTAACGTTTGTTTGTCCTGTCTTTAATTCCCTGTTTTTTTATTATTTATTAATTTTGTTTTAAACTAATAATCAAGAGGTCCACGTGAAAATTTTGCATATTTATGTGAGCCTCTTTTTTTAGCAACAAATCCTTGTGACAGCGTGGAATGAGCAAGCACAGAATCCAAGTGAACCATCAAACTGTGTCATCATTTTTCGAATGCGATACTTGTACACTCCTGACATGCTCGAACACAAGAAATAGCTCCTCACAGCCGGGATCGAATCTGCGATCGACCACACTAGAAGCCAGGGAAATCGCCACAGAGAAGGGGGGTAGAGGATCATATTGATGCGCCCAGAACTCACCACTCAGACTCAGTTGATCGACCCTGGATGCCGTTATAATAAGCATTATCAGTAATTACAGCAAGTTTGTTGATAACCTATTGCAGCACACACCCCTTCTATGTGATATAAGAGGTGATTTTATGTTATGCTATACATGCATACGTATATGCACCGAAGTAACATCACAAATATCCCGGTCGTAGCGGGCTTGAGAGTTCCGCACTACCCAGACCAACATGTGCGCATTATGCTTTTTTTGGGTCTCCTGTAAAAAAAACAATGCCGGTCATATGTATTTGGTTTCCAGTATGCATACTCCTGTAAGGAGAACGTAACTACTTGCCAAATAGACAGGTACTGTTTGAATTTGCATGCGCTCATTTGGCCATCCGCTAAGCAAACAAGTCGTTTTTAAACTCAAAATAGGCCACAGCCTTTAAAGTGGGAGCTCGCTTCTAAGACTTTTGGAGTGTGCGCAAAAGTGTACTAGCAAATCACATTTTGTAAATTGGCGTATAGCATATATGTTGCCTTGCTCGAAAAGTGAGTCTATTCTAGGAACAACGTGAGTTGACACGCTATTTAAGGCCTTGTTCTAACCTTCTATATTTAGCCAGGGATTCCAGACAGAAAAGCAAGATTTGATTTTGGGAAGAACAAAATATTATGAAGACGTGAAGACTGTGCATTTGAGGGGTCGTTAGAACTAAGCATTGGAATATTGTAATACAAAGCGCAGTTATGCCTCCACAACCTTGCTAATTAGGCTAAAATTGCCTAATATATATGTCATGTACGCCTAAGTCATGCGTTTTAGAGGGAGTTTGACACTTGGTAGTAGGTACTTCCTTCAATCGAGAAATCGCACACAGAAGGGGGATAAACATGCATCTCTAGGTACACCAGGCAATACGATATGAACGACTTAACTTATAACCAACCTTTTTTTATTTTGAAAGCGACATTGCTTTAAAAAATTCTCATTCATTGCACTCTGCGAATGTGAAAGACAATAACATTTGGGGAGTGTCCTACTCCCCAAATTTGATTGATTCGCTCTTTTGGTCAAGATAAACGCAGTGAAACTTTCTTCGAGCATTTATTAACATAGCCCAGTCCAAGGTCATCTCTAAAAGCTGTACGCATGTAGACCGTTGGGTGGTGAAGCCATGTTGGGCAGGGTCAAGTTAGTGGTTTAAAATTATTAGTTAAAATTTAAGAAAATTATTAAGTAGATTACAAAAAGCACGTATAATATAAATACGTTTAGCACGATGATCAGATTTTACGGAAGGGGCGACAATGATCGCATCTTCAATTTTGTCTAAATTAGTAGTGAGAAGAAAATCATGTATAAACCGTACAGACGTATGAGTAGACTGTAATTAATGAGTATTAGCTGGAATTCGATTTCCCAAACAGCATGCTCTAAATTTCGATTCCATCAAGTAGTTTGAGATTGCTAAGCAATTTATTAATGGGATGGTGATGTCCCAATGACCAATAGAACTGGACAATCTATTTGACAACAGGTTTTTATAATGACACAAGATTGTCGGTGCGAGAACTGACCCCCGAAGGACACGCATAACCACAGAAAACGACAAACGCTGTCTTATTTGAAAACTAAGTCAACAGAACACGTATACTTAAATTTAATCATGTCTTACATATGAAAAAACGTATGCTCCTCCCTATTAACCCATACGTAAACAGCTATAATTTGCTTTAAAATTAAAGTACTCCCTGTAGCAACATACTGCCTTACTTCAATTACACCAGACCTGACTCTCAGCCATTTAAAAAGTCTAGACAGACTAAAGGCCAGATATGTTAAGCGTGTTTTGCGGCTTCTAAAGTGCGCGTCGGCAACACTTGCCTTAGAGATGTGCGGAGACCTAGCACTTAGTAACACACCATTGACAGCGCATATTCTAGACTCATATTGAGCCTACAGAGAGAACAGAAATTTAAAATTTGTAGAATTATACTGATGGCCCGGCCTTTTGTTCACGTAGATGGAAAGGAGCCATGCAAAGGAACCGCTCGCTAATCTGCCGAATAACCTGGCACGGGTACCACCATTACATATGCATGAAGCCAAGCTGTTTTAATATTTAAGAATGTGTTTGTAGCGTTTGCGGAGAGTTTAATATTGGACGCTATCATATACTTGTGTACCCAGAAATTTGCGGAACGTCTTTATCATCCAAAGTTAAATACGTATTGTAAGACCAAAAAGTCACAGTGTGACACCTTGTGAAAATTGTATCAACTGTCTACCAATTTTGTGGTAAAATAAATGCTAAAAATTGAATTAACCCATGCGTCACATATAAAACTCCAAATGCATGAATTGCCTGAACCTGGTTTGACAGCTGATCTAGAATTCAAGCAGAGACGTATACCTGATTGGCGATATCTCCCCCCGGCTCCAAAGCAGCTGCCGTGGGAGAAATCCGAGCTTTAACAACATCGCAGTCGTGTAACTCAGACGCACGAGCGACCCCAGCAGCCCTCGACCAGCATGTGGAAAACATTTTACAGGTCCAACACACAATGATGACAAATAACACAAACCACGATCGCACAACAGAAATACAGCAATTAAGCTAAACCGTTGCATACGCAAAACACTCGAAAAACAGCGAATGAACACGTCCGTCAACAGATATATATATATATATATATATTTATATATATGATTAAAAACAGGTTTTAAAGACGCCCTTTTTAATTCTAGACTATCATCCGTTCCCTACGGGCTTGAACATTTACGTTTTTTCTCTTCTCTGAGAATTATGAAGTGAGCGAAACGGATCACAATCTGAAGGGGTGAGGTTGCAACGATGACCATCTGCTTCAAGCGGTCGAGCAGCTGGCATTACTTTTCACTGTCAAACGTTTCGTTTCTTCACAGCAGCTCGTCATAGAACACAACAAATTTAATTTGTCAGGTCAAAATCCACGCTACGCTCGCGGACAGCACAAATGTTCGCATTGGCGCGTCATTCGTGGTAGGAGAAATTTTTTTTCATGCAAATGGACCTTCGTAGGTGCCACTGTTTGGTTTCACTCATTAAGCAACCTGGCGAGCTCGCATTGAGATACGTTTAGTAGGAACTTTAGATTAAAGCAATTATGATTGTTGCAAACGATACACGTAAAGATTGCAAACGACTCTTGTTACGAACGCGCACACGCCTCAACCAGGTTCTGCTAAGCTGGGTGGGGCTTATTGCCCCCGATTTACACATGTATACATTCCCAATATATACATGTGTATTTACGTGTGTGTATAGACATATACACATATGTGTTTTTAAGTATATACATTTGTAGACATATGCATAGACATATCCTTATGTGGATATGTATATGTATTTATATATATATATATATATATATATATATATTAAATTTAGATTTATTAATCATTTACAATATGTTTGCACACTCGGCAGTGCTCGCCAAAAAAAAATATATATATATATAAATATATATATATATATATATAAATATATATATATATATATATATATATATATATACATACATACATTTAAATATATGCACATATGTGTGTGCTTGGTTCCGGCCAACACCAGCCAGGAAGGAGATGCCTTGTTAAATGATGCCAGCAGAAGAGGAAAAGCAGTTTGAATATACTATAGCCAATAGGCGGGTGTATTGTGGACAGTAGGTTGCGTGTGCGGTTGCCTGTACGTCGCGAGCCGGCTGCCGGCGTTCGTGAACGGTCGAGTGCGTCTTCGTGTCTGAATGGTGCCAGCCAACGTCATGGACCGGATCACTAGGAAACGTGCGCCGGTCCAGTGAATGGACGTACGGAATCACTGCACTGCAGTGTATTATTACCTAGCCAGATTAGCGCCTCTCTTTTGGTAGGGATGCCTTCTCTACGGATGCTGTTGGTATGCTGGAATCTAGGCAATCAAATACCAGTTAGCCTGCTCGTAGTAAGCTGCTCAGGTGCTGTTGTTGTTTTGGCTGTTATTGTTGTTGCTGCTGCTGTTAGCCTTATTAGACTTTTCCTAATAAAATTTGCGTGACTTCCGTCGACGTTACTTTCGTCGTAGTTGTCAGTAAGTTTGTGCTGCTGCTCTTGGCATTGTTGGGAACTCACTATAATACGTCGACAACGCGTGTGTCTTATTCATCTTGGTCCCGTCCACATCACCATTGGGAGACTTACCATTGATATGGTAGTTTGTCATAAGCATCTTACCACTAGCGATGCAGCAGAAACATGTTTTTTTTGTTGTTGTTAGTGTTGTTGTTTTTTTTTATTATTATTATTATCGTTGTTGTTGGTGTTGTTGCAGCTCCTGATTTTGCTCGTTGTGTGTTGTCATTGTTGTTGCTTGTACTTGATATGGCATTGCTGCTGCTGCTGGTACTGTTGTATTCATCATCACTATTGTTGTTGCTGCTGCTGTCGCACCTGTCCGTCACCAGAGATGTCACTCAAGAGACTGAAGGTCATCAAATCAACAGAAAGAAAATACATATATATATATATATATATATATATATATATATATATATATACTCGTATATATATATATATATATAAATAAAGTGACCGCATTTGTTATACTGACGTACGTTTCACCGGGAGACCCGTTCTGCGCTCCTGCTTAACTTGTCTGCCGTTTGCTGGAGTCAGTCTATTCCTATGCACGATGAGTCTGTCTAGCAGCACGTCCTATCCTGGCTGCATCTTGACCACGCTGACGACAGGAACGAAGGAAGGACGGCAAGTTCCTTCTTATCAGATGGGCAGATACAAATTTACAAACACATACGCACACAGACGTAGCTGTTGTTATGTACGCCGTGGCGCGCTTCGAACTCCGCAGGGCAGTACCTCCTCCCTGAAGAGGAATGCTGAGCGGTACGTTGTAAGCGCCAATATGTTTGATTGGTGCATCAACTAGCCCAATACATTTACACAATAGAAAATTCTGGACTGAGCGCATTTAAATGAACATATATATAAATATATATATATATATATATATATATATATATATATATATATATATATATATATATATATATATATATATATATATATATATATATATATCTATATATATATATATATATATATATTATATATATATATATATATATATATATATATATATATATGCATGAGATGTATACGCTGAAAAATGCTTTGAAGTATATATGCACACAAACGTTTAGACGTATATATGTCCGCGCCAAAAAAAAAATACACGTTTAGCCAGGAGAGGCTGGTGTGAGCAATATATACTGTACACGCATCAAATAATCGGAATTCGTGGCGTATCCTGCATGTGTAGCTATAGACGCTAACGATCACGGATTGGTGTTATTGGCTCAAGTCGGCGTTCCTCGACAAACTCGGCTCTGCGTTGGCGGTCTCATTGGACTTTGTTGTTGTTGTTAAAGTTGTCAAAGTGGTCGTTGCTATTTTTGTCGTTGTTGTTGTAGCTGACAATTCCTAAACAGTTGAATCTAAGAATCCTGCATCGGTTCTATTACGTAGGCTGCTCCTGAAGGGCAATTCCTAGAATGGGAGTGAGTAATGCATTGACGTGCATGGCACGGCTCGACGCATCATCCCATATACATCTCACACGCCCATTTGTGTCTACGACACAATGCATACACACGACAACGACGACGACGACGGCGACGTTGTAATCGTAACATTGCGAACAAACAATAACGTCAATAATAGCAACAGCAGCAACAACAGAAACAACAACAACAACATTAGCAGCAGCAACAACAACAACAACCACAACAGCAGCAACGACACAACAAAAGTCATAACAATGCTATGACCGCAATAACTACAACAACAACAACAACAGCAACAACATCAGCATCAGCAGCAGCAGCAGCAGCAGTGATAAAGACGATTGATAGATAGCCCGATGAAGCGGTTACGAACGATACTCCGTCGCAGGCCAGTCTGTTGGGCCGAGGGCAGGCGCTCTTCGCCTGTCTGCCATATATAGTCTCGCATGACAGCGTAGGCAGCAGCAGCAGCAGAAGTAGAAGAAACCCAATGTTTACAATACGACACGACAGTCCTTAGAGTTCTGTTTACAGCGGAGCCGCAAGGCAATGGACAGTGAACATGCATGCATATGGCTGCTATTCAAAGTAGTAATAGCAATATGAACACTTACAATGAAAGCAACATGAACGCTACAACGTACTATATAGAGATCTTGTTAATAATAATAATAATAATAATAGCTTTGCTGTGTATGGCGTTCTTGATGTTCTTCTTGTAGCTTTCACAGCTTAATTAGGAAGCTGTATACGTTAACGATGCAGTGTTATGTATTTTGCAAGATACCTTTATCTCGAACCTGCTAATCTTAAGAAGGAAATCGCTTCGAAAGGGTTTGTGGTGTCATGTTGAGGTAGAACCTGCGACTCTTTCCAGCATCAAAGCTGTCGGATATCGTGCCGTGTATACTGTACGTCGATAATACAGTAGAGCAGATCAAGATATTTCTGTATAAAAATAAAGCCAAACAGTGTTTTGTTCAGCAAATACATCTCAACCCATCGTAACAAGTATTATCACTCGTGATGATTATACGTCAAATTTCACGTTGACCACCCGTGTAACCACCTCTGTGTCGAAGCGGCGTGTCTGTGCTGTCGAAGGATCTCAAATTAAAGTTGGGATATATATATATATAAGAGGATTCAAGACGATTTAAGGATGCTGACAGCTTTCCGCGTTGTTCCTGAATAAGTTTAATCGATGATGCAGACGCATGGGACACACTGTGCGTCGAGGCCATCGATGATACCGACAAAGCGTGCCTGAAAGCAATTACGAATCCTGGGGCTGTTGCATGGCTGAAGTAAATCTCCCTTAGGACAGACGCCGACCAGATGGCATCACCCTGGTTTCAAATGACCGTGGAATAGCTGCTGGGCGTAGAACGATACGGTTACCAGTATTCTAGCCCTGACGCAAAGGGGGAAATACAATAGCTTAAAGCAAGGCTATGTAGCCAACAAAGTTGAACAAGCCATATTCAAAAAGTAGTACGCGATACGAACCTACAGGAATCCTATCAATTATACCCGGATATTTCATTGAGGTGATAGGAGGCCTCGCGCCGCGAACCTCCAGCAAATCGTATGTGAGCGCAGGGTAAAAGCAAGTCAAGACACAAATCAAGTAGGGTATGTCCTCGTATAGGGTCTGTTTCTCTCTCGAAGCACTACCGCAATCCTAGGCATCTGGAGGATAGGCAGTACTAACTTCGTTGAGTATTTAAAAGGCTGTGCCGGGGGCATACCGGGCTTTGCATGCGCTTGCATAGTCACCCAGTCACAGTAGACATCAATCGTCGCTCTAGCATGATCTCGTCGGCCACCACGTAGTCGAAGCCTCCACCTTCTTGAACATCCTCTGCTTTACCTCATTTTTCTTAACCTCCAGTTCACGGCGTGTAGCTAGCCCAACTGCTGTCGCATCCGCCTTTACTGGAATAACGTTCATTCACGCCGCTCGCTGACACCATCTCATAGGCGGCACCGGCAGCCGTGGCGTTGTTGTTGTTGCTGTTGTTGCGAGCCATTTACCGTAAATTTTCCGTTAATTATTTTTCAGCTGACCAACTAGTAGCAGCAGACTAACTGCTAAAACTGTTACCACAACAACGGCGATGACTTTGGCTACAAGTACAAGCGTTACTACTATTCCACAATGATTGTTCATCTTTAAGAGATTTCCTAGCTCGCAGCGGTATGATCCTCGTTGAGGGTACTGCTTCTATTGTTGTTGTTGTTGTTGTTGATCTTGCTATTGTTGATATTGTTAGTGATCTTGCGCTTGTTGTTATTGTTGTTCTTTTTTTGTAATTACTGTTGATCAATGCTATTGCTTTTTTTATTGTTGCTGTTCTCGTTATTGTTGTTGATCTTGTTGTTGTTACAGCTGCAGTTATTATTACTGCCGTGTTCGCCACAGCCGCGCCTCAGTCCCGCATCAATCAGCGAGCGCTAGCGCTTCACGAGAAATTCCTGCGGGTAAGAATTTCCCAACATGGAATGCCTAGCCGTTTGGGCTCTAACGCCTTGATGGTTTTGTTTTTGTTACTTTTATTGTCATTGTTGTTGTTGTTGTTGCTGCCGCTACTGTTTTGACTAGCGGGCTTATACTAGAACTGCTGCTACTGAGGCTGTTGTTGTTTCTGTTGTTATTGCGCGCAATGATCTAGTCGTTGTTTTGGGTGCAGTTATTGCAGTTTTGCTCACAGCGAGCGGATGAGCGAGTAGAAATAAACGTCTTTTCGTGTTTGCCCAAAAACAAAAACAAAGAAAGCAAACGAACGAGCGAGCAAACAGGAAAGCAGACAGACAAGAAAGAAAGAAATAGATTTGGTATCAGAGCAGGCCGGAAGGAAGCAAAAAAATGCAATAGGTGCTGCTCCAGAAGCAGCAATTCGGAGAAACAGGACTCGATCACAACGTGTCATGTCATTCATCTATCCGACTGACATCATTGCATCGTCTCGCTGTGGTCTCATCACGGCTGAAGGTTTTGATGTGCCGACTACATACATGTCCGTCCGCCCAGCTTCCAAACGTCAGCCACGCGCGCCTAAGAAAACACAGAAGAAGTCCACCAGTTCTGAAGCCGATTGGATGACGATTCTGCGTCGTCGTCCGAACGCCATCTTGGCGTCGCCGTATCGACGAACTATGCACACGGGCTCTATAGTAGATATGGGTGTCGACCGACAATGTAAAGGCAGGCTAAGCTTAGTCTTGTTTATAATGTTGTCAATGGTATTGCTTCCGTTATTCCGCTACGCTGCCATTTTCTTCGCCCCTGCGATGATTAGTTGTGCGTGACCGTTTTTTTCTGTTTTTTCTTCAATACTGACGTTATTTATAAGAGCCACCATTATTGACATTGCTACAAGTATTATTGTAGTATTACTTCACCTCGTCCATCATGCTGCTGTCGATTCCGCATTGGGTCGCGATGTTGGCGTACGCAAACAGATAGAAATATATATATATATATATATATATATATATATATATATATATATATATATATATAAAATATATATATATATATATATATATAGTGTGTGTCTGTGCGCATGCGGGTATGACATACGGGTGGCCCGCCAAGAGAGGTAACTCTAACAAGAAACGACGGTAGGCCGGCGGCAGTCGCTCGGATTCGAAGGCGAAGGCAACTTGGCCACAAAAGAACGCAACGAGAAAATTGAGGTAACAACGCTCAAGTGTGGAGAGGAACAACGAGATAGTCAAACCTATAAAACCGTTAGAGAAGGGCTTCCAGTCGAACCGTTAGAGAAGGAGCCCTGCAAGGGGGGAATGAAGTGTGTGACATATGCTCAAGCGTGCCCCTTACCATCTACGCACGCACGTACGTGCCTGGTTAGGTATGTCGCTGCGTGCCAGGCCAGCCTTTGTGCATTTGTGTTGTCTACCTGTTATCTGGCCCTGTGTGCGCATCTGCCTGTCTCTCTCGCTCCTGTTTCTCTCTCTAACCCTTAACCACCCCCAGCCCCCCGGTCTCTCTCTGTGCTTTCAAAAGCTGTCACAAGAAGATGTGGGTCAATTGGTCGCGAGATGTCTCGTCGCGTCGCACAATTCGAAGAGAGTTGCTGTTTGGTAGCGTAGCTTCGTCCGTTGGCTTGACAGACGGCAAACGACATCTGATGACGACGCGGTCGTCACCATCGTGGCGGACGGCTGGACGGCTGGTCTTCAACTTTTCGTTGACATTATAATAATAATACACTCATTGTCCACTCATTTCAATTTGTCTTGACAAAGTCAAACTGGTCGCTGCTGCTGCTGCCTGCTGATGGTGATGATAACGGTGATGGTTGTTGTTGTCGATGCTGATGTTCTTGTTGATGATGACGGTGATGATGATTGTTGATTGACGGTGATATTCAGTCAGCCAGACATGAAGCAGACATGTTAGCAGGGCAGCACACTCCCCAGACGGTAGCCGTTGATGATTGTTGATTGACGGTGATTTTCAGTCAGCCAGACATGAAGCAGACAGCAGCTAGCAGGGCGGCAAACTCCCCACACGGTAGTCATTGATGATGATGGCAATGGCGATTGATGGTGGGCTCGAAACAACCAAGAGGCAATGATTGCGGACGTCTGTTGGATCGGACCGTCGAACAAGCGAGTGAAGGCGAGATTGATCCGCCGGTCGATCTTCCATTGCCTCATAGAGAGGACTAAGGCTACAGCTGCAGACGCTGCTGCAATTTTCTCGGCGGCACAAGCACCGCTACCTGCATTGGTCTCACACACACACATTACACATTACCATGATGATCTGTCACGCTGTCACGTGTCTTGTTGAGCAATGCAAGTGCTCAATTGACCCAATACCCCCCCCCACATCTCGCCTCCATCCTGGCCTGATCCCTCCGTCGGCTTCAAACTTTTTCCACTCTTTTATGCAAGGTAAATCTCACTCGACTTACCGGACGCATTTCCATGTCAACATTTGTTGGGCAGCTGAATTAATTACGAGTGATAGATAGTTCAAATTTGTATTTATACACAACGTCATACTACGTGATCTACAAACACGTGTAATATAGTTATTTCTTATATATCTATATAACATAAAGTAACAAGGGTTTATTTTATCAATATGTACATGTATAAAGTTACCATAACATAAAGTTACCATTACTATATAAAGGAGTATGCGCTATCACGGCTGAATGAGTCAGCAATGTCGGAGTGATACGGGGACATTCGCTACAGTCAGATAAATGGACACGGTTACGCTGTGCATTGCTCATGAGCCACACGCCAAGCAAAAAGTATGTTTATGTGACCAGGCATATATATTTGCACTATATATATATATATATATATATATATATATATATATATATATATATATATATATATTTGCACTCGGAAAAAATAGTTATATTGGTAGACGAATATTGTATCCACAGAAGCCTTTCCTTTATATATATATATATATATATATAAAAGACGTATAATCGAACTATTGACTTGACGTGCGACGTATATATATACATATACATATGTATGTTAAAATTCTTTTTCGCGACTTGACAAAGTTGATTTAGTCACCGTTCTATCGTTAGCGAAAAACAACTCCCGCTATTGCAAATTCATTGGAACAGCCTACTTAGCCAGGCCATGTTCTAAGATCTGATAATCGATTGCTGCTCAGGTCATATGTGGGGACCTGGCAAAGTGACTGAAATTTCTTAGTTAGCGAACACTGAGTCAATAATCAAATCCACTGTCTAAGAGCGTCATATTTGCTGGCCTTTTTTCTTTAAATTTAAGACATATAGACGACGGTGTGAGACAACGGCGAGCACAAGCAGGACGGTGCTGCAATAGCTGTACCCAAACATACGGGCGTACTTTTATTTGTACAATTTCCAGCGAGGATTGAGTGCACAAGAGTGTTTCGAAAAGCTCCAATCGACCCTTGCGGATAAAGCCCCATCCCTGGGGACTGTGTGTATGGATGGTACTGAACTTTTCGAGGTGGACACTTCAATATGTACGGTGAACACTCGAAGTGAAGGACGTCCCAAAACAGCAACGGACAACTAAAATGGGGCTGCGATAGATGAAAACTCAAACATAACATATGCATTGGTAGAG
The DNA here is from genome assembly GCA_003439945.1 of Dermanyssus gallinae. Lineage (NCBI taxonomy): Eukaryota > Metazoa > Arthropoda > Arachnida > Mesostigmata > Dermanyssidae > Dermanyssus > Dermanyssus gallinae. The sequence goes on from QVRM01005229.1 coordinate 92,398, forward strand.
GAGCCTGGCCTCATAAAAAGCGAAATAACAAGGTGCGCGTTGGATACTTTATTATTTCTCACACAACGAAAAAAAAGGCAAGGGTCTTTCTGACTACAGAATTTCGGATACAATTCGACGGGAGCCGGTATTCTTTGTTCCCGAGACTCGTCACACTTGAAGAGAGTTGGGTACATTGTAATGACCCCCTATTCACGTCCCAGAGCTTGCAGTGCTCAGGCGTCCTTTCAAGGGCCTCCACCCACGTCAAAAAAAATTAAGCAGCCACGGTCGGCTCGAAAAGGTGATGGTGGCCTCCTTCCCCATCCAGGAATATAATTCTGGCGATGGCCGGACTGGAAGAAACTGGTAGACCGACGAGCGATTGGTATACTGCATAATGCCTAACACCAAGTTTTCACTGCGCTCACCAGGACAAGCGTTAAGGCTTTTCTTAGGCTATATAGTTGCTTCACCACGACTACCCGTCAGCTTACCAAGCTGAAAACGCTGAGGCTTTTTTTGCCGTATCCGGAGTCACGCTTGTAAAGCACACAGCGTATGCCCCCGGTTTGATACCGTGCAAGTCTTCCTCCGTCCTAAAATGTGAACAAATAGTTGAAAGAAAGACGTTTTGATACACGCGAATCGGTTTTCGTGAAGCCATTGAGTTAAAGCTATCAAACAGCGCAAAGCGTGGTCTGAAGGAATGTTTCGATGCATAGATTCACCGTCGCATTAAATGTGTCCAAAATTGAGTCGACATCTCAATAAGGATCCCCTTTTCAGAAGGAAAAACAAAGAAACAATCTATATCGGTATTCTATCATAGCTTCAAAGACTTTGCTAGATCTCTACGTAGTTAGTAATGAACCTTTTAGCACTGGCGCCGCCGTACGTGAGGGCGCCGTTAAAATGATCGTTGAGATATTGTCGTTGTTATTGTTGTTGCTGCTGTTGCTGTTGTTGTTACTTTTGTTGCTGTTGCTGTTGTTGTTACGTTTGTTGTTGCCGCTGTCGCCGTCACGTCGTTCCTGTTGTTGTTGTTACCTCTGTTGCTGTTGCTACTGCTATTTCCACCGCTACTGTTGTTATGGCCGTTGTTGTTACGAGCCTGCGGCTGCTATCGTCCGCTGCTGTCGATATTGACGGCGTTGTCGTTTATGTCTTTGCCGTCCATGTCTCCGCGTACCGCCGTTGGTGGATGATTGACCAACTGAACGGCGACGGGTAGTCGTAGTATAGTACTATAGGAACAACAACAACGACGTCGAAAGCTACTACAATGTTATAGCTCTAACTACCTACTATGACTACAACACGTGCGACTGACTTCTGCCGGAACAGTCAGTGAGTGGCTCGAAGTGGCCGTCCAATGGTCTCTCTGCCCGTCTGTCTGCCTATCTGGCTAGCCTGCTCTTCCTCAGATTGTCTGCCGTGACAAGCAGACGACGGCAAGTCACGGTCACAGCAAACAACAACAACAACAACAACAAAAACAACAACAACGACAACAGCAACAGCAACAGCAGCAACAACAACAGCAACAGCAACAACAAAAACAACAACAACAACAAAAACAACCACAACCACAATAACAACAACACCGACTATAACAACAACAAAGCAACAACAACACCGATAACAATGGCAACAATAACACCGACAACAACAAAAAGAACAACAACAACAGCAACAACAACAACAACAACAACAAAGCAACAACACCGACAACAACAACAACAACAACAACAACAACAACAACAAAAAGGAGGTAATCAACATCGTCAAATGCAGCGGTGAGTGTCTTCTGTTGTTGTTCTGCTTCTTCCGCTGCTGCTGCTGCTGCTGCTGTTGCGATCTGTGTCCGGATGATCTGTGCCATCTGCGCCATTAGACATGCGCCGCTACGTAAATCTGGCTTACTGCCACTCTTTGTCTTTGCACAGTAAGAGCAACAACAGTAACAACAATAACCGTCAAGCGACCACATGCAATCATTCTTTGCTACTTCTACTCCACCTTACTACTCAGCCATTCTTACGACATTACCTGAAAAACCATCATAAATAAATATATATATATATATATATATATATATATATATAATGGTTTTCAGTTTGATCTATTATGCGTCGACTTCTCTGCATACAATCGGTTGAATTCCTTATTGCCCTCTGGTGCCAACAACGGTGAAGGAGAATGCATATATATATATATATATATATATATATTACATATATATGTTTGAAGACCACGACGATGCTAATCTATGCTTGTGGCATCACCATGTTGAGGAAGAGCGTCTATGAGAGTTGCGCGCATCATACGTCATGCACACTCTCAGTTCATTTGTTATAAACTAACACTACAACTGTTTGTCTCCTGGTGGCGTCATTCGTGTCATTTTGTCACCTCTTCTGGGCTTTTCGGCCTTCATCGTGGTTAGGCTTAGTTTCCTGCGATGTTACGAAACGCCGATGCTACAGTCGCTCGTATCAGCTCTCAGTGCGATATGTTCTGCCATCCTTAAGGGCCGTTCGGCCGCTTGTGCTCACTGGCCTCAGATGACAGGACTGCCCAGCAGCAGCCTCTCTTCGCCACCCCATCCCGAAGACTCTACGTAAAATATGTCCTTGAGTTTGTTGACGATTTGCAAGCACGTCTGCATGTCTCGTTTTGTGCCTGCGTTCATGCGTCATATGTGGTATCAAACAAGAACCTGTTTCAAGTAGAGTGTAGCAAAACATTAACCATGGCCGACCAAGAAACCGGCTGGCGGAGCGATCCTACTTTTGAGGTATTTGCATCGTACGCATTCCTAATAAGATTATAAAGTTCCACGGTTTGCCGAAAACGACAGTTTATAATACCGCGGCTATGTACGCGGCTGCAGGAGAACCAGAGCTGAGTTCCTACTCAACAGAGTGGTTGATTCACAATCGAGTGCGTTGTACGGAGACTCCAGAACGAATTGAGGCTGTGCAAGTGCAGTTGGGTGTCGTGGTGTATTATTCGTCGAATTATTTACGAGGAGTTTAGGAACAGTCCTATATCATACAAGTCAGTCGGATTTCTGCTGAAAACGATAAAGCAAGCAGATTTGCTCGATGTCGGTGCTCCTGGGTTTCATCTAGCACACAGAAGCAGGCCCTGTCCTGACGGGAGGATATTCATCTTAAAAGCAAAACATTCCGCGCAGAAATAATCGTTGGCTTACCCGCGTTACAGAAGATCTCCCTGTTATGAAACCGAGCAAAAATGTGCCAGCTTATGTGCACGTCTTCACTGTGGCGTCTAGTGAAGAAGAGGACGTTTTTCAAAAAGGCCAAACAATGACAGAAAACAACAACATAGACAACTTTGCGTGCTCTGCAAACTGTAGTGGAATCGTAAATGTTCGTGGTTTGCGGATTCGTCTTTCATCAAAACTGCGCACGCGCTCACACCAACTGTGTTTTGCAAGGGTGGCTGGCAGAACATATGAGAGACATGTTCTGGTATATATTTGGATAAAAGTGTTTTTATCCAAATATATACCAGAACATGTCTCTCATATGCTTAACAAAGCCTCATATATCTTAACTAAGCCTAAGTTCTTTAGATTATAATAAATAACAACAGATTTAAACCGACATTACACACAATTGCGACAACATAGATTGAAATAGTATAACAGTAGAAAACATACCCGGCTCGAACGCTGAAGGAAGGACAGATAGATACGTCTTTCCCAATTAAGAGTCTTGTAGTGCATGACAACTTTTATATAGCATAGCTGTTTGTAAAACTGAGTTCATTAATAAACGACACTTGTGTGTGCAATATGCAACACGCGTAGTTATGTCTCCTGCGACGACTTCTTTATAGGATTAACTTATTTTGAAAGCAATAACAGATGTTGATTCCCTTAGATATTCAAAGCCGCGCGTGATTTACTAAGAAAAAAAACATTGGTTGTCTAATTTTTGTAAGGCATGTCATATTTTAGAGTCGTTTATTTATTTTTCTACATTCTTATGAGAGGAACGGTTACATCGAAAATCAGGATGTGCGCTGGACCGGAGTCAAACCCGCGACATGCTTGTCGTTTCGAGGTGCCAGGCATAACTCCCACTCAATGCCACTAAAGTTTCCTAACAGGATTTGCTGTTGTGCCTTTTGAGTGAGGAATATCTCGTAAGAGCTAATTGTCAGCTACGCTGATTATGTTCTACCGCTTTGTACCAATAAATTATTAGATGACCATACGACCGATAGACTGGCCAGAAAAATAACCCCTCATATCCATGAACGTCAAGTATATTTAGAAACAATCGAAATTAGGAATTTAGAGAAAACAAAGTTAAGAAAAGCCGTCGGCGACCACGGCCACCATAGTGCACTGGTGCACATACGCTACATCTTAAGCAGTTTGCTTACCTAGCGGCCTAGTGGAGGAGACTGTGGAACTGTGTCTGTGGCTACGATACTTTTACATGCCTGCCACCAAACTTATTAGCGTCTAGAAGAACAACTAGAAATAGACCTGCCAACATATACCGGCTACGTGGCTGAACGACACGTAAACCGGATACGTCCGCGCCGCTCTCCTTGTCCCGGTTTGCGTTTCTGGGCTAGAACTGGTCCGATGGCTGGTCGATTGCTCTTTGAATCTCACTAGGTAACTTTCTTCTGACTAGCCAAACAGTTGTTGCACCCGTCACCGCTACCTGAGCCGCTGGCTGGAGCGTTTTTCAGACGCCAACGACACCAACACAGCTGCCACACTATTTCTACCCTAGACACACTCAGACACACTGATGATAGACAGAGAGTGTGTGTCGGTCGATTAAAGAAAAGGCGCTGAAGGCAGCTTGCATGCACAGCTTGCCTCTTTAGCATACCTCTCCTCCCGAAACTTCTTATTTTCGATTTCCCGAACTTTTTCTCTTTCTACGAACGCATGTATACAAGGACAGAGCTGCTCTGTCGGCCAGCCGGCAGCCGGCCGTTGGTCGCACTTACCATTGTTAACACCTAAAGGGCGTTTTGGCGTCGGCTTTTCGCGTCGGAACGGAGTAATTCAAACGCACACTTATCGTGCACAAATGACTGACGCAGTGCTCGCATTGACTGCTGATGGACGGCCGCCCCCATATGCGCTGCACGGTGAGATCACCTAGAACTAAACATGGCGTTGAAAAACATCCATTGGGAGGCTGACAGTAAACGGCAGGACGAAAATCGCTGAACGTTCTGGCGTCGAATTGTATGACGTTTCAATTCGTTATGTGTTTGGCTCGTATTGGGCACGACGCATCTAATAGTTGTTCACGCTAACAAGTTCGCCACGTTCAATCGGTGAGGAGTGAAATTCCGTAATCTCATTTTGAAAACTGATCATCAAACTGCGCACTGCTATGAGCAAATCTGGCTGTGGCGTTGTGGCGATTTTTACAGGAAATTTCAGAAACAGATAGGTGCATTTATCGGACTTTGCATTGCTCGATATCAGGTCTAAGTTACTAATGTTTTCCTTCTATTCTAAAATGCAGTGGCCGACAGTGATAGAGTTTGCTACACTGCCCTTCTGCAGTCTGATTGCGCCCATTATTCAAGGATAGCCAATGCCAAACTTGCTCGAACTTAAAATAAACTTCTGCCGAGGAACGCAGACAAAATCATTAAGCCAGCATCAGTAAGATACAGATTAGTGGAACGGACTGTAAAATCACCATGTTTTGCTTAGCCTCGAAATTATCTGCATTTGGTGGTACCGTTCATTTGTACCAATACAGTATGCAGAATGCGGCCTCTCGGAGAGAAACTTAAAGGTGTTATTATCTTAATGTTCAATAGTATTAAGCGGTTTACACCAGTTCACTGAAACGTTTAAGTTAGTCAATAAAGGCCGCGTTTAAATTATCTCTAGCTAGGCTACTTTTGCTTTATTGCTAATTAATAAACATGGATGCTGTGAGGTGTTCCACGCGTGTCTACTCTCTTAGATATGTTAAATCCTACCTCGCAAAATGTTTTCGTCGATATTCGCACCCATGGCTGCTCTACGATAGAGGCTTTTGGTCCATTTGGTCATGCATTTCTTTAAAAAGTAGAGAACGCCGCGATATTTGACAGATACGAGCGATCCCCTAGCTGGACCTAATGCTGTGGTAATTTTAGTTCTCTCCAAGCACTTAACACACTCTGGTTTGTTTTTCGAGCATAAATGCATGCTGCGTTTTTCTTCGAGCTTCGGGCTTCGGTTTACTGGCTCAGAATTAAATAAATGAGTAGAAAAGTGTCACTTCACCAGGTTCGTTAACAAGTAAACAACCTCAAACCCTATGGCGACGCACAACCTAGGCCTTAGGTAGGCCACAGTAAGCGGCATCTCTGCTCTAACTTAGTCAGAATTTATATCTCCACATATCTCTACATAAACCATGAAGTACCGTATATCTATGCATAAACTATAAATACTCGTATATCTATATACAAAATAAACTCCGAGTAGTTTGCCTTCAACGTCTAAACGCTTATACGTATTTGTATATTCACACACGAATTCGTATGCTCACACAAGCTACTAAATTAGCTAACATGTGCAATTAAAAACGATCTCCTTAAGATGTTTGAATTCTACCTAACATGTGTATACTAAACGATTTCACCTTTCAGGCACATCAACTACTACCGTGCTTCTGAAGCAAAAACGTGCGTGTGTGTTCTTCGTCGTGGTGCATACTTGCTACATATCCATCTATCGTGGAGACTGTAATCGTGGAACTAGGAGACCAGCAGTGCTGAAAAGTGTTTGCACGTTGCGTGTTATCTGCAAGGCGTGGTGTACTTTATCTTGCCGTCTGCCGGATCAGTGACTGGTTTATATGTTTATTGTATGCGTATCTGTGCGTTTGAATGCTGCTGTGCGGATGGTGTCAAACTTCGGCGTGCTTGCTCAACCCATGTACAATGTACTACGCGACCTTGGCGGCGCAAGTCCAGCGGTGTAGTGCTGGGCAGTTCTTAGCGGGGCAGTTCGTCGGTAATCAGCTGGTAAGGCAGTCAGTGTGTTGATTAGTCAGTTAACTGATTGGTGGTCAGCTGACTAGTGAAACAATGGAGTCTCCGATCGGCGACGGGCGAACTCCGTTGCCCTCCGCGAAGTGGGTCGACATCCAGCAGAAGACCTTCACTAACTGGGTCAACGAGCAGCTCAAACCTACTGGAGAGCAGGTAAGAACAAGACAAAGGCACGACGATTCGTGACTTCAGGACTGAAAACGGAAGATTGTGTGTCGTCCGGAGTTGCGACCACATGCGAAACACACCTGAATGTATTTGCATGTGGTCGCACAAAACCGAAGTCCTGTTGACACAAATTCAATTAAAAAAAGAGCATGCACCTCACAATTACGAAGCGTCTAGTCGGCTTCCTACACTGATTTCATGTCGGCTTCTCTTGAATGCGGCGACACTCGTTGTGCAACAAAACCAGAACATTTTACAAGAAATACTTACGTTGCACTCGGTGTGTCTATGTGTAGTTACTTATGTGGCGTTTCTGGGCCGCAGTGTCCTTGACAACGCTCGATTATTGCTTATTACAGGCCAGGGGGGCGTACAGAAAAAGAAGACTGAATGCATATCTACTTGCAAGGGGATTAGCAAACAAGGAAGGCCCTAACTGACTGGCACCAGTACTAGCTATTGTTGTCGGCCATATCGCTATCATTGTTTTTATTTGTCGACGCTGCTTTACTCGAATAGCTATGCTATGGAACACACATGCATGCATAGGTAGCGCGAACAAGATGGCTATTTCCTCAGCCTGAATATATCTAATCATCTCGCTATTAATTAAAATACCACATGCTAGTCAGCAGCTCGTTAATTATGTACAGTCCCTTCTTAGAAAGTTGAATGGTGTAATGTTGGCTTATTAGCGGAGACAATTTGGCTCGAGCTCGGACAGTGTGAAATCCATCAGCTGTGGCAACTAGTTGTGTGTAGGTTATTTCCGTTGTTATTGTAAATCATACGCTTTATTTGCCTGTCTAGTTAATTACGTAAGTGTAATGTTGGGAATCACCTATTGTACTGCACTAGTCTAGAAGAACAACATTACTAGACATTGTTCGTTCAATTCATCCCTTAAATGTCAGACTATACGCTTCAAGCACTAGTAGTATCTAAAAACATGTGCGATTGTGAAATTATTAACAGTTCACTGTCGCAAATTCTAACGCGTATGTTTAGTTTAGAAGTGACGGTAAAAATGCCAATATTTTTGCATTTGTGCACCGATGTGACGGGCCGGACATTACTTCACAAAAGATGCGGTTGCAAGAGAACGAGTTGTTGGGAACAGCGCGTTCGAAAGACCAATTTGTCTCGTCTAATAAACATTCAACGTGGCTAGAACAAGAAGAAAAGTCTAGTATTGAGTAACGGTTTGCAAGCATTAAGATTATGTAGTGCTTCGTTTCGTCGAGATCCTGTAAGTTTCTCCACTACGCTTATGAAACAAACTCACTAAAGAAAATGCGCATTTCAGGGATTTTTGTGGTACGCAGTTTTAAGTAAGCCGTCTGCCATCCCCAATGTGTGATTCCTTGAGGGCTTTATGTTACCAGAGGCATAACTTTAGCGCTCACCTGATATTATACGCCAGTTGCTGACGTTCCGACCTCTGCCAGAATGAGACCTTACGAAAATTAGGCATTTAGATATTTACAGTTCTGATTAAATTACTGATCGAACAACTATCAGTTTGGTACCAAAATGATCTCATAAAATGCACACATCTAAATGTGCTTGGTTATGAGCGTAACGGCACAGCTTTAATGCATTGAACGTGAAAGATAAAGCTTAAAGTACCACATGATCTCGATGTTTGCGAGCTGTTACCAATGCGACTGTTCTTCTTTCACTAGCTATATTAGAAGTCAGATCATTTTCCGAATTGTCAGTTTCTCCATCAAGCAATTCGTTCTCCTGGGATCGCCCCCTTATTCCATCGGACCACTTGAAGACACATCTCTGTTATTAAGCTTTAAATACTCATAATATTTGCAAGCCTAAGTAAACCTCCACCCTGATGTACAAGCCGAAAATGTCCCCCTGATGCTTGGCATGTGCGCTTTATATTCATTCGAATAGAGGTTTTGATTGTTGTTTCGGCATTGAGGTTGGCTAGGCTGTTAGACCAACTTGGCTGCGTAATACTGTACTATGTGGCACTGACTGAGAGTATCTGCTATTGTCACAGGTGCGAGACCTGCGTACAGACCTCTGCGATGGTCTCAAGCTGTTAGCGCTCGTCGAGGTGCTCCAGAACAAGGCCGGCAGTGTTACGGCCGGACGGCGTCTGCGGCGAATCCGCAATCCGGTCAACCAACACCAGTACCTCGAGAATGTTCAGGTCGCGCTGAACGCGATCGCCGCCGACAACATTAAACTCGTCAATATCGGTGAGTCTTGACCTGGCACACTGTCCTCTCATCACTGGTTCTTGTTACCGCCGCCTTACGACAGCAAGGGCGCGACAGCAAGATTATATGCTTATCGATCCACGTTCCAAAAGTTGCCCCTATGATGGGACAAAATATAAACATGCAACTTTTTTATACGTCTTGACTGTGGCGTCTGGTGAAGAAGATGTGATGGCACTCACAACGTTCTTTAATAATGTCAAACAGTGACACAGGACGCTTAGTCCTCTACAGTATTATAATATTTCATGAGGACGGCACACGCGCTGATATCAACCGTTGTATGCACTGGATTCGGTGATTATATATATATATATATATATATATATATATATATACATACATATATATACATATAAGAGGGGGTGTATGTTTACGCCATGTGTATGACATACACATAACACAAATGAGTGAGAGATCCGTTGCAATGTCTATTTGCTTGTGTCAGCTGCTGATACTTCCATCTGACCGTCTGCCAAGGTTGTAGCTTGCTGCTACAACTTCGGCGTACATATTATATATATGCATATATATAGACCATGCTTATGCTCTCGCCCCTTTGAGACCATTGGAGGGCTGGGCCCGTCAAGAAGGTCGAGAAGCTGCAAATCCTAGCCAGCGGAGAAAACAGAAGAGCAGAACAGTTCCTCAGACAGTGCCTGTCGCACGATGTGCAACGAGGCAATCCGGCGTCGATCCGGGGAGCCCTCCAGAGATGGCTGGTGTATATATTGGATCCCCGTAACGGTGCACACGTGCGCAGGGACCCAAATGTCATATCCCACCTTTGAGGCATATATATATATATATATATATATATATATATTTATATATATATACCGCGTATCATAGAAGCAACGTTCCCAGCCAGACCCATTCGTGTGTGAGAACTACGGTAAGGTATTCAATATACGAAGCGTTTGACCGATATCTTTGTTCCGTCTTTGTTTGCCAGATTGTGAGAAAAATGGAGCCACATCAAGCGCTTTCATATAAATATATACATCCGCACACCCTGTTGTTTCATACCATACAATGGCCATAGTAGTTACTTCGTTTATACTTTATCTCAGGTCAGCTACAGGACATATTGTACACCGGTCCGTTTTGCCATCACGAAAGCTATTAGATAAGGAAATCCTATTCTCCCTGTTGTTCTGCTGGGAAAGCAGCGGCGGCCGAGTGTTTTTACTTCAGAGAATAAAACTGCGTAACATTTTGTCATCGTTTTTGCACAAAATATGTTATTTAGACTCTTTGGGTCCACTAGTCCTGTATCACGAAACGCGGGTTGGGCCCCGTCAGATTAAATCACAGTGGAGTAGGCGTTAAGATTTTGCTATTTGAAAATACACTGAAAATAAATTTATATATATATATATATATATATATATATACCGCTAGAAACACATCATATGGCCTACAGAGCGGGTTTATCGCCTGTCCGTTAAGTTTAGAACCTGTTTGGCGCAGCAAATAATCACTCATACGTTGCACAAAACGCAAATTCATGCATACATAAATGCGTACGTATATACTATACACATACATGTCTATACCCATATAGAGTGTTTAGATGCATATGTATGTACATTGATGTCTAGTCTTGATATTAATTTGCTCTCTGTAGCCTTTCTAGTCAGCAATGTAGTGAAAGTGCGCTACGTCAGCTTGGGTGTGCAGGGTTGATCGTGTTTTTGGACTTCAAACAAAATAACCTAAAAATGAAATACTCATTCATTCTCAGTCGATTGTCTGCTTGGCAATTTATGCACCGAGTTTGTTTGCACAGGGAATGTCCAAATGAGCTCATACTAACAAAATCATTTGTAAGCTTACCGAGCAAGATGGCTTAGTGGCAAAGCCTCTGCCTTGCATTCGGGAGAAATGGGTTCGAGACCCAGACCGGCCACCCCTAAATTGGTTTGCATGGTTTCCAATTTAGACAAGGTAAATGCCGGAGTGAATTGAAAATTAGCCATGACATGAAAAAAACGTACACGGGCAATAGCCTTACGGAAAATCATTTAAAAAAAAGCTGCTTAGTGAAAAACCGCATCGTATATTGTACTCCTCCAACTGCTGCGGTGTCACTTACTACATCTAGGCAAAGTGGCGGTTGCAGTTCCGAAAGGATATCGAAGGTGACGACAGTGGACAACCAGACGCCTATGTCGGCAACAACAACAAAGAAAACTTAACTAGGAGCATTTGAATCTTCATCGTATTTTTTCTACAGATGAATTGTATTGCCTATTGTCTTAATAAATGTCTGTCATTAAGTAAGTCAGGAACTAATGCGGAGAGAACGGCCGGAATGTAGTCGTAGTCGTGCGTCGTTGCCATAGTAAGCAATGCAAAGTTGCTTACTACATATGTCTCTTAATCGGCTCATTTATTCATCTGCTTCCGGGTCTTCTCGGGTCCGCCACGTCCGCCGCTGCCAGTTAAATAACGAGGACGACCATCGTCAATACGACGACGTCGACGACGGCAACAACAGTCGCAGCAATAGGCAATGCGCCTGAGACAGACATTTGGATGTAGTCTTACTCCTAATACATATATTTATATATATATATATATATATATATATATATATATATATATATTTATATATAACATAAACGTGCTACTCGGACTGAGAGCCCATGTCTCTTACTCGTAGGCAACCTCTCTCTTTCTCTCTCTCTCTTTCTTTCTTTCTCTCTCTCTCTATATATATATATATATATATACAGAATGTTCAAAGGTTACTACTACCACCTCGTACTACTTAGTGCGGCCGGGCTGCATTTCGATGTTATTAAGACACTAACGTGCTAAACCACATGTCTACTATGGGGATGTGGGTGGGCGTCCGGGCGCCAGGCCGCCCCGTTGACCTGCCTCAGCATGAACATGAACCAAAACGTCTTGATACTACCGATCTTCACCTTTATCTATCCACGGACTTCATTCAGCCTTCACCGAAAGAGGTCGTCTTCTGTTTGGTTCGCCGTGTCGACAACGACCTGGCCAGGACGAGAGGCTTGCATTTTTATCGATTGATCGACGGGCTGATAGTAACGGCAGAGCCGATAATTATCTCTGATGGCCGCCATCAAGGTGCTGGTGATAATGGCGATGACCATATTTCATTAGACATGAGCAATGGCCATAACATTGATAGCCAGGCAGAGAAGGGAAGCCAACCAACACTGCAGCGCCAAAGCGATCGTGCCTCTACAGTGTCCATTGTCGTGGCTTATTCGTATTCTACTGGTGTTGTTGTTGTAGTTGTTATTGTTGTTTTTTTGTTGTCGTTGTTCTGCTGCTGCTGCCGCTGTTCTGGCTACAAGCCTGTTACAAGAATCGATATTAGGCACATGGTCATCGTTGGCTACATTATAGACGTCCATTATATTTTCCAAGTCATTGCACATCTGTGTAAGTGTTCATTTTATGAGCTACGTGTGTCTATGCGCAGAAAGAACTTCGTCATCATGCAGAACGTATTGCTCGCAATGTTGTCCTTGCCTTGTCCGATCAACATCATTCCTTGACTTATCTTTGTTTATTTTTTATTTTTTCGAACTGTTCCTTTATATATATATATATATATATATATATATATATATATATATATATATTGGAATTTTCTGGTTGTTATAAGATTCATGTATGTGCATAGACGACGCGAACCATTTTACCTAGTGATTTCAACTTATGCATGGTCACATGATTGACTCTCCCCTCCCCCATATTGATCACGCTGACCAATGGCGGCTTCCACAGCTCTAATCAACAAGGGCAGCTTGTCGCTTTGTCGTTGTGGTCTGCAATGCAGACACTCTATCACAATTTTCAACACCTGACACGGTAACTGCCTTCAACGTCGTTACTTTACTAAATATCACCGTTGTACTGAAAGGGCTGCTCGCGCTGATTGTATCGCTCGTTACTTTGGTTTGTGCTTGTTGACTCATGGCCGTTTGTATATACCTTTATATGTATAATTTGTTGTAAATTTAACCCGTTTGCAAGTCCACCGTGAGAAGTGTCGGCAAGAACAACGCCCGATGCTGTTCGAGGTGATGAGAGGCCTTCTTTTCGTTGTCAAAAGAGAGCTTTATGAATAAAACGTTAACTCACGCACGTAAAAATACAAGCAACGTCTGTCTTCTGATCATCTTCTGAGTTGGCCTCTATGACTGAACGAGCCAGAGGGTTAAGGCGAAGGGTGGGCGAATGGGGCCCTAACCCAACTACGTCGACTGCAGTTGTTCGGCTGTTGCTACCGCTCCTGTCTGTTATTATTATTATTATTATTATTACTTTGACGACGACGACAACAACAACTGGCGCTAACGATTCGGCCACAGTGGCGGTGAAGACGTCGAAGGGAAGGTCGGACACCATCCCCCCCCCCCCCCCGTGACAATGACGCGATCATGAAACGACAAGCGACAGAACACCGCACAGGCGAACCGCATTACAACACTGCGACAAGCGTCATTCACTCAGCCATACACACTTACGAACACAGCTAGATAATACGACACACAAATGACACCGAAGGGGACTGCCGAACGCAGTGGTGGGGGCGACGGGGCCTGTGCAGTTTCTGCTACAAACTACTACGGCGACTACTACATGGCGTGGAACATTGGCTACTTGTGTATTGTGTCGCCGGCTAAAACATCGGCGTAAAGTAGTCAACTGAAACTATGTCAATGAATCGATGGGCATAGACAGGCGGATAGATACCCAAATGAATGACTAAATAAATGAATAAATGAATGGATCAGTTCAAGTTACATAGTGCCGGGACCTCCGAGATCAAGAAGGCGGATACTCCAGGAGGAAGCCTTGCGATTGCATTTTGGCAGGGCTGAGGCCTGCCACTCTCCCAAACTGACAGAGAAAGATGGGACATGTCATGTTTTGCTATGGCCTCGTGAGCGCGCATGGAGACGCTTTGAGTACCAGAAGAAGACAGCTAGTGGTAACACTAGACACCACAAGATAGACCCGCCCGAAGAACAGGAAGAAGTAACACTCTTGTCAAAAGTCTTTCATGTCGAAGATATGACGGCAAGCGGCAACAGTAACAGTTCTAGCAGTAGAAGTAAACGCAGAACTTGTGCTATGATCAGTAACGAGATACAGCCGTATATTTCGTACTTACGTGTAGATTACATGTCTACATGTACGTATATATATATATATATATATATATATATTATATATATATATATATATATATATATATATATATATATATATATATATATATATATGAATAAAGCATTTAAAAGTAAAGGTGAAATTATTTAATTTTGTTATACCAAAGTGAAGAACGCATTTCAGCCAACTCCCTCTGCTCGCCCAACTGGATAGACGACCATCTAATTGGTGGCTGTCTGCATTGACGCTGGAGCTGAGCCGGCCAGCGAACACACTTCACACTCGCTGGGCGATGTGCTTAGCTAAAGAATGCAAAACGTGACGTTGACGACAAACGAGGAACACACGACGGCGAATCTTCTCCTAGCCAGATCCTTCGATTGCGTGTCAGTCACGAACGAGGTCGCCGCGGCACTGTGTTGGCGGCAATGTTAGAGCTCAAATCGGAGTCAGCGTCATATCGAGACGAATTTGCGTGTAAACTGCGACGGGTGTTTCACGCACCCACACACACGCACACCTTCTTCTTGTTCTTTATTTGACTGTTTCTGAAACGTTTATATATACGTACGCATGTCGATGGCGTAGAGTGAATAAGACGGCCGGGCGACTCAGACGCAATACGCACTCACTTATAATCCGTATTACTAAAGACTAGCTGGTTTTCGGCTAATGTATATACATTTGCTCCTACATATAATATATATATATATATATATTATATATATATATACATATATATATCTATATATGTAATGTTCACACCTATTTAAAGGCTGGGAGCAAATAAGTATTCGCTAGATATTTTCGCATGTGCTAGACTAACACGAATATTTTCGCCTCAGTCTGGCAAAAGAAAGACGATTCGTAGATCCACAATGCCGATTTGCCATCGCCGAGATGGTTGTCTGAGAGAGCAAACGAAAGCAAATAGTCAAGCCACCGCAGCTGCTGCTGCTGCTGCTGTTGCTGATGAGGCGTCTGCACATTGACCTACTGCCATAATGACCACTAAAACCATGATCATTAGTGCTAGCAGCACATTCACATCAGCAGTAACAACAACAACAACCAAAACGACAGTAAGTAGGCACTGTGGCTAAGCGGTAATATTTGTGATAACTATTCACCGCCTCGAATAAGACATAGCTCGTTACATTTAGCCAAGAAAAGATCAGCGCACGTGGAAAAAGCTACAGGAACAACAGTAGTAGCAGCAGCAGCAATAACATCAATCAACCACCACACCACTTACGGCAAAAGAACAACGAAGAGCAAATGACGTTTCCCCAGCCGGTCAATCAACAAAGAACAACACGAGTCCGGCTCTAGTCTCACCAGGCATTGCGTCTTGGTGTTGTTGTTATCTTGTTATTACTGTTGATTTTTTTGTCTGTTGTTGTTGTTATCTTGTTATTACTGTTGTTTTTTTTGTCTGTTGTTATTGTTGTTGTTGTTGCCGCAGCAGTATGTAAAGCGGTACTTCCACAGTCAGCGCTAACAGGTACCATTTTCTCTCTCTTTTTTGCATTTACCAGACATGTCCTAAGTATTTATTAGTCGTCGAGCCCGGTGACGTGGTGGGTGCATTCCACCTGCGCCTCGCGACCGGAGAAGACACATAGGAGGTGCGCGGGTTCGAGCCCCACCGTTGCACCGATTTGTATTTAAGGGGGGTAGTCCGTCTTGCGAAGCATTGCGAAAAGCAGTCCCGTGCCCAAAAAGTCGTTTTTTTGTGTATTTATTAGCCGTCGGCAGGGGCGCCCTCTATCAATCGTCGTAGTCGTCATGGGTATTTGTGGCGTCGGCAGTGGTGGTGGTGGCCTGATGAACTGTGCAACTGAACCAACAACAGATCTTTTTTGGTAGACTGTCCCGTTCAGCAACAACAGGCAGCTGGTTTTGCTGACTAAAGTCCTTAATCTCCCTCTCCGCTCTCTCTTCTCTTTCTCCATCTCTGTGAACTACACTATAGCACGCTGGGCATACAAAACTGCCGTCACTAATCACCCCCAACACACATAACTAGTCCAGTCCGGTGGCGTAGTGGAAAATGACCGGAAGAGACACAGGTGCATGGGTTCGATCCCCCCCTTGCACATTTGTATCATAGGGTCCGTCTTTTCTTACGAAGCAATACGAAAGCAATTCCGTGGACGTCAAACGTTGGCTGAGAGTCAGCCCGAAAAAGTAGTTTTGGACTTTTACCGACGACTAGGGCGTGATATGATGATACGTACACCCACAGACATCCACAAACACCCACCCATAAGTCGATACAGAGTTGCACAGGGTCGTTACGTCAAGCGTTTGCTAACGAACTGCCAGTAAGCATTCAACGCCTCGTTGGTGTGTGTTTTTCTTGCGATCGTTATCGTC
>QVRM01005230.1:0-53097 GCA_003439945.1 Dermanyssus gallinae
CTCAGACTGTTCGAACTCAAGATAGCTCCGATCGCGACCTATGGGGTGAGAGTCACCTGGGACCACCTCACGGCAGAAAAGCTCGAACAATTAAACCGCGTCAAGGGCCTCCTTCCTTAAACGAGCTCTGGGTCTACATCTGACGGCTCGGAACCGCTACGTATATCTCCTCGCGGACACGCCGCTGCTCGCTAAGGACCTGCAACGTCGCTTCAATCTACCCTGACGAAGGCCTTTCTTGCAAACCGCAGGGATTGGGAGGACAAAGTGGCGGGCATTGACGTAGAGTTCCTTAACTCGGGGGCAATGAGGAAGAGTGAGTGGAAAGGAACACATAGGCTAAACAGACATGTTGTGACCCGATTCATGGTTTTCACCACAAGCTCTGTGCGGAGCGGGGTTTCCATGACCTTTGCGATAGTTGTAAATGCTCTAGATGTGGGAGTTTTTTGTGATAGATACCACGCGGCTAACTGCCCCCTAGTACAATCGCTGGGAAGCCTGGCAAGCTGACTTGGCTGAAATGTTTTTATTCCTGAAATGACTCTAGTCTTGTGTTGTTACCCTTGTATAAGTACATGGATTTTGTTTGACTAAGTATTTGACTGCTACCTACAAAGGTGAATAAATGAAATTGATTGGTTTTTCCAAGTAATTCCCACAAGTGACGCGGGTTAATAGCTTTACTACCCAGAATGAGCCGTCAGCCGTCATAGGCCAATGTCATCCTCAGAGCGGCCACGCGGTGGATTGGTTTTTTGACTCCTGTACGCCGTAATGGTTTGGCATCAGACGGTCTATTTTGAGGCCTTATTACGTATGCATGGTTCACAATTCCAAACCAGAAGAGACTGGGAAGGGTGGTTTCAGTGGGTAGCACGCTCGGGTTGGATTTAGTATTATACTTTCCCCGGCGCTGAATCCTACGCTACCTTCCACTGACGTTGGAGGGGTGTGTTTAAAATAATGTTCCCCCTCTTAAAAAAGACGTATGCAGGGTGTACCTCCTGATCCCCTTCAGGTGAACTTCCAGAGAGCGGGCGGTATGGATGGGCTTGGTGTTTGGGCCACTTTATTGATTTAATGTTTGGCCACTTGCTTAGCTTATGATTTAGAGGAGAGCAAAAGAATTTGGCATATCTTCAAAGGTCTTCACCTTAATACGGCCGAGTGGTAGCTCAGCTCCCCTGCATAGCTTTTGACTAATCTCAAAACCACGGATATGCCAAATGCTCTTTATGTAAAGCTATTGTTATCAATTCTATTTGTAGACGTACCGGACAAACGCATACCACCATTTCCTCGACACCATTTGTGCATTTGCCTCTTTAGATTGCGGCTGAATTCAAGTAAGGTGCTCGTATATAAATAGAAGCTTCCCACAAATAGCTTAATCACAACGCACTGCTCATTGGAACTCTAAGCTTCACGTTCTAGGCAACGTTTTTAATCCACGGCTCGAGTTTCACTCATCACGCAATCACTCGAAGCGATTCCAATATTCATTTTAAATGCCAGATTTAAAGGCAACGATCGTCGAAGCTTTACATCCAATGATAATTTATACTAAGTTAATAATAAAACTCGAGTTCCGCCATACTGACCTGTACGTGCATTTTGTATCCTTGTTATTGCCAAAAAGCTCGTAAATATTTATCTCAAGCTACGTATATATATATATATATATATATACAACGCAAAAGTGCGTTATATATAGAAAATATTGTGATAATTTATTAATCATTTACAGTACGTTTGCACACTCGGCAATGCTCGCCTTAAAAAAAAAAAAAAATATATATTATATATATATATATATATATATATATATAATATAGTATATATATATTAATATGGCTAGTACTCATTGGCTAGATAAGGAAAAGCTATATAATATATATATATGTAAAAGTTTTTGTGAATGATGCCCAAGTATGTCCTTTGACGCTGGTACTACTTACTACCACGAGACGATTAGCTCTTTGTTGACGTAACACTTTTCTTGTTTGTGCTCTTTGTAAGTGTTTGTGCAATTTTTGATGGAAAATTATTCACTATCAGGTCATATCTCCAGATGCACCGTTAGATTTATAAGGAACGGCACCCCCACTTAAGAGAGCAACTAAGTCGTTCGGCGAACTGAGTGTTTACGTGTGTTTACCTGTGTACCTACCTAGCTATGTAGTTATCTGGATTAGAGCGTCCCAGTGGCCGGACGCGCGTGTCGGGAGCGCTAGACAATGGACATTGCCATCATAGGCGCGGCTGGCTGGCTGGCTGGCGGAAGTGAGTCAACGAGGTTCGGCTTGGCTCTTTCATCTCCAGTTCGAATGACACGACATTGACGCGGTCTAGCTGAGTGCCGGTTTGCGCGTCATATCCGCCGGTAGGAATCGACCGCGCGGTGTCACTCTCGTCTTGAGAGGCCCATTGTTAGCGACACGGGTTGTGAGTGAGTGGCTGCATTCATTCATTCAATGAATGAATGAATGAGTGGGTGAGTGAGTGAGTGAACTAATCAATCAACAATCGAATCGGTGAATGGCCGTGATTCCAAGAACCAGATTACGACGTCTGCCCTCTGCACACTGGATAAGGACGACGATGCCCCCGATTCGGGTTGCACCATGTTATCTATGAATCGAACGGATGTACTACGATTCACAATAATAAATATATTAATAATAATGATTTAAGTCAGCATTGCTAAATTCTGCATTAAGTGCTGATGGGGAGCAAACTGTGCCAAAAAAACGTATTCCATCAAAGAGTTAAAAACAATACACCTAAAAGAAAGCGTTTTGATAGTGCATTAAATCATGACATAGTTCTTGCATAAGCACCCACAATCGGCAATAAACTGAGCTGCACTGAGTTGGATTTGGTATGCCTGTTCGGCTGCCATTCATCAAGCAGATCTTTGAACGGGACACAATTTATTAAATAATAATAACGAATAAAATAACCCTTGAAGTCCTACGAAACAAATATCCAGTGCAGCTGCTTTAATTAAATAGACTGTACTCCCTTAACGAGATCCGTGTATCTATTCAGCGTGTAGTAATATGTGAGAAAAGTTGAAGTGTAGTTGAGAAAGTACTAAACACGTATATAGAGCGTATATATGTAAGTAAAGTTTTCGGGCTGACCCTCAGCCAAGATTTAACGTCCACGGAACTGTTTTTCACATTGCTTCATAGACGGACCTCCCATAACAACAAATGTGCAATGGCGCGGCTCGAACCCGCGCACCTATGTGTCTCCTCCAGTTGCGAGGCGCAGACTTAAGCCACCACGCCACTGGGCTCGACACATATATATGTAAACCTCGAGAGCATTGATGATAACACAGCGAAGAAAGTATTAACGAGACGGAGAAAACTATACCCTGCACTGACAGCCAGAAAGCTAAATCGTCACAGCTTTCACCGGGGACAACCGCTGAAAAGGTTTCGTTAGACTGGACGGATTTTTCTGCGGTAAACTATTGTTCAGCTTGAGAAATACTGTCTGTGATAACTGGTGCACGCTTCGCGGTCGAACTGGTGAAGAAACTACTATGACCCTGCGGTTGGCAGATGCTCGACGCTTAGTACGCCCATCCGTACGTGTTAATGTTCGCACATCAATTCGGCACAATTATATATATATATTTTTTAACCCGCCATTATGCCAAATATATAATATATATATATATATATATAATATTATATATATATATATAATATATATATAATATATATATATATATATCTATATATATATAGGATAAGAGAAGAAAGAGGACGGTCCATCATTGGATTATTTTGAGTATTTCTTCACTAGCAGTAGCTCATAAGGTGACATAATAACACCCCACTCTAGCTGTCCATTCAACTAGACTGCCCAGCTCTAACACTAAGGAAGGGAGGGTTCATCCTGCTTGTCGCATACTTATGAAGATTTCAAGGCCAGTAGATAAATGAAGTTAGTGCCGTTACGCTGAGGGAAAAACCTGCGTTAAAAAAAACTGTTATGGCGAGGTTATGTGTATCGATTGGACCACAGTACATATGCTGTCTGCTATTAAGTTAGTTTGCAAGTGTTTAACAGGTCCCGATCTCGAGAAATGGTTCAAACAGAGATGGTTCAATAGTTAAGAAGACGGAGAAGTCACCTACTTTCTGACGCAAGCACTGACGGGGTATGGAGGCTTCCACAAATACCTGCATATGATAGGCATGGCTCCGGGCGCCAAATGCATCGTGTGCGACACAAGCGAGGAGCATGACGGTGACTCACACAATCCTCCTATGCCCAGCATTCGAAGACATGCGGCTGGACTCACCGGTAATGGTGTCTCCAGACTTGACGGTGACAGACCTAGTCACCGCAATGCTCAAGGATGAGTTTAAATGAGGGCAGGGCATCAGACTGGTGAAAGGGATAATGAAAAGCAAAATGAACTTGAAAAACAACGAGCTGAAAGGGTGAGCCGACGAAGAGTTAGAATGGCGACTGAAAGCCAACATTAGAATGGAACAACTACAAACGGAGCGCTCAGGAGAACCTCCATTTACAGCAAAGTAAAACGAAAGTAGTTCCGACGGAAATTCTTGTAACATATATTCAGCAAAAAAAGTCGCACTAGTGAGTTATTCTACCGCCTAGATAGATTGAGGAACGGATTCGGCGGAAGCGGAAAAACGGTAGAAGAAAGCTCGGAAACAAACGCTCGAGAAATGGCAACTGAAATGAAGTCGAGGATTAATCGGAAGCACTAGACGCGCGGACCAGCCAAGTCATTGCGGAAAAAATCTCCAAAAAATGTCTAACAGAGAATACTGAAGCGTCACCTATCATCTGACAAAGCTGATGACGGGGCACGGGTGCCTTCAGAAGTACCTGCACAGGATGGGCAAAACTTCGGAGTCTCCGTCATGTGCAGGACCGGCGAGGTGGATGATTGGCCGATCAAAGTGAGTAACAGAAAAGACGCAAAGAGCACAGAAGGACCTTCATTTTTCGTCAAAGGTAGAGCGCAAGCGGTTCCCTTGAATTGACCCGTGTCATTAAATTTATTCACCATACCATTAAGTTTATTCACCATATCATTGGTAGTTACAAATTGAATTGATAATTGTTGTCACATATATTCTAATTAGTAGTAGAATTGGCAATGGTAGTTAAGCAGTACCACTAGCAGAAGTTCTACTAGTTAAATACCGTAGCCCTAATAGATAGAGGCAACACAACATCTAATCTGAGTAACCTTGTCGTAATGTGTCGGTTGACGTCTTTGTCGAGTTTCGGGCTGCAACAGCAGCAGCAGCAGCAGCGGCCACACCACAACGATGACATCCGCGTCGGACGCGCATTCAATCGCCGACGTTGGTTTACGCTTTACGTCACACCACAACCTGTCGAACGGCTCTTCATACGCGCTGTGACACCAAAAGCCGGGCTACTGTTCTTGAAATCATTGCTCTCATGCTTGTACGCACACATATTACATAAAAGATACACTAATATTTGCAAGAGCCTTTTGTAAAAGCGGTGGAGTATGCACACGCTTATATATAAATATATATATATATATATATATATATATATATATATATATATATATATATGTCGTTTGTATTCATAAGTTAGAAGTTAGCGGTGACCCTGGTACAACTCATTGCACATATTGAGCAGCCAGCATTTACCCCCCGGCCAAATCTTTTTGCTACTTAACTCATGCAGAAAAACGAAGATAAAATAAGTTTTACGACTTTTGGGTAACTAACTGTGGGAGAAGAAATGTATGGAGTTAAAGTATGACAACAAGCTTGTTGAATGCCGCAGCAAAAATTGCATGCACAATTTCAGGTTCTCCCCTAAAAGCTCTAAATCTTATGATTGTGGGGTTCAGCTTCTGGTGACAAGTTTGTTCTGAAGCGTTTGCATCGTAGTAACATTCGAGCAAAAGTTCAATAAGTGATAGAATTGTTTTTAAATTATGACAGACACCAGACTTTGTCATTTTCATCAGCCATTCCTCGATATCGTTGCGAAATAACGACGGTTTTAGAGTCAAAAGCAAAAACACCAGCTAAAGAGAGCGACGGCTGCTCTATCAGAAAACAGCAGATCGTGTCAGAACTGTTCTTTAAGCCTGCAAGGCGCCTGGGTAAGCTGTTTTTGTAGGTATTGCTGCCACATGTATATATATAAATATATTTATATATATATATAAATCTGTGAACGAAGCAGAGGCGGAAATAGAACAACTAACTATATATATATATATATATATATAAATTTAATTTCCAGAAATGCTTATATTTAGTTGCGCCATTAACCTGATGTATAACGTATGTACATAAGCCGTGGTTAAGTGACTACGTATCGAGCCGCAATGTCGGACGACGAACAGGAACGGACTGTATTCTTAGAAAAGTTTAATAGTACCAGATTATCTCATCATTATAGCTATGTGGATGATTGCACCCTCACTGCGGCCAGTGATGGCTTTACTTTCAGTATGTTGAGCCAGCAGACATTTCTCAGTCGTTTCGTTCTATAGTGTGTTTTATGAATTATGGTACAAAATCTGGTAGTGAAATAACGGACAAAGGTGGATAAACATCCAGTGTGTACAGAGAGCCAACCCATTGCGCAGCAACGACAACAGGTTGCATCCATTCGTGTAATGTTGCAACGTTATAATGCTGTCACAGCAAATTCAAGCCTGCTTGCGCCTATATATATATATATATATATATATATATATATATATATATATAAGTAAAACTGTTTATTTTATTTTGTGGTTACAGTGTATATATATATATATATAGTAATAAAAGTGTAGTATATTACCTCACTAATACTTAATGTTTAGTACTTTACCACCACAACACTACCTACTGAGCAATAACAGGTTGCATCCGTTCGTGTAATGTTGCAACGTTATAATGCTGTCACCGCAGAGTCGAGCCTGCTTGCGCCTATATATATATATATATATATATATATATATATATATATATATAAGTAAAACTGCTTTATTTTATTTTGTGGTTTATTATATATATATATATATATATATATATATATATATATATATATATATATATATATATATATATATATATATATATTGTAATAAAAGTGTAGTATATTATATCACTAATACTTAATGTTTAGTACTTTACTACCCCTTCCCCCCGCAAAAATCGTATGATTGTAATAATGTTATGCACTACTTTCTGGTGGGCCTTTTACGTTGACTCTTATATGTGCAATTTCTATGAATTTACATCTATGGACAGTTATTTAATCTCGTCTGTTTGTATACGTCACGCTGCTTGCTTTGGTAAAACTATTATCGATTAACAGCTCAATTACTATTATATATATATATATATATATATATATATATATATATATCATAAAATTTGTCCTAGTTAACATTAAGCATATTCTTTGTATTTTTATATACGCATCAAATGTTTATGCAATCGTCCTAGCCGTAGTCTTGTGGTTTTCGTTATTTCTCTATCTCGTTTAAGCTTAGCTTAAATTTTACTTTTTCTCTGTGTAAGCAAATGTATGTTTGCCTTAATGAAACCTTTCTTAAAAGAAACGCAAGTAATTCGACACAAATAAGTAGCGACACAAACAGACTGTTTCCCGAACGTCGATTGTGTGGGATACGTCTTACCATCATATCTGCCCTTAGAGAAGCACGCGGAGTTTCAGAGGCATCGATCCCAACTCCAGGACGCGTAACAGCGTTTTTGATCGCCGTCTGCATTATTCACGGCTGTTCAAGCCGGTTTAAAGGTCAATCACCCATCTGACCACCAAGTATGCGGTTCTTGCAATAAACAAGTTAACCCTACAATGTGTGGACAAACGTGCATTGCATTGTAGGCACATCTGTAACCTCAAATGTGTTAGCTAACTAACGACCACAACGATTGGATAGAACAATTTTATGTTTACGTCGAACCTATCTGCTGACATTGTCTGGTAAAAAGAAGTCTTTACGGAGTGCCATCATGGCTTAAACTTTGTCTGAGAATTTGCTAGGAATATGATTAAGTAGAATAGAACGTCATTTAATTAATAGGTCATCGGTGGCGCTTGTTAAGTAGTTCAAGTAAAAATTAGTCAAATACGATCGATTAGTACACACAGGAAAATTATCATAGGCAACGTTCGCGGCTATGTTCTTGTGTGGCAACATGAAATGTATAGAAATTATAAACTTTAAAGAAAAATATCTACTTCTTAACTCGGATGCGTTGCAGCTTTACTAAACGCTTGCCGTGTACATCAGAATAATGTGTCATACTGCTAGATTGTTTAATACACACAAAATGCATATGCAATGGCGCTTTCATCTTAGCCAACAAGCTTTTCTGGGCGAATACTATATATATTTGCACACATATATATGCTCCAAATTTAATGCAGGCCATTCTCATAGGAGATAACGTCGATATCATATTTAGCAACGGCTGCAAGCTATTTGACCCATATTTAAGCAAGGTTAATGAACATTAGGGCGTACTCTATGACAGTGAGTCGAAAATACCTTAGCAGAGTCCTGGGAACAGGACATAAAAGCAAATAAATCTGGACGGAACGGTGTGTGTTTCCCTGCGGTTCGGTGTTTGCATTTAAACAGAAAATGCTTAGGGACTGTTTCACCAATGTATCTAGATAGATGTAGATAAAATTAGCTCTGTAATAATATAAGTACAATTACGTGTAATAACACTATTGTACATTGTTCTACTAGGAGCTACGTTGAACACTGAAGTATATTCGCCAGTCAGTGTTCTAGTATATATATATATGTATATATATATTGATTTTTTTTAACTACTATGAATACTAAAATAAGTGCATAACGTGTTGTAAAAGTACATACATCTTATTTCACTTTATTTCGCTTATATGTAAACGTGTGTACAGTATATACAGAAATGTACAAGGCTAAGTACAAAAGCCTGACGTTCAGTGATTGAGCCGCGTTTAGAGCTTGACTTGGGGGCTTGCTGTGCGTATTGATCGACGAGTTCTAACAGTTGACGTGCTGCGATGTTGCAGCTCGTCTCATTTCTTCTGATGACCACTAACTATTGTCAAGGCGTGCCGGTTTGCAGCAGCCCGCTCAACAGTAGCGCTGTCAATTCATGAGGCAATGTCTTGCCTGGTAAGCAGGTTTCCTTGCCAGCAATTACTGGCAGGTTGGCAGTTTGAAAGATTTCTCTTCTGTCGATAGCTCTCTCTCTCTCTCTCTCTCTCACACACAGTCGTAGCTTGGTGTGTCAGCAACTCGCATCAGCAAAGCGATGACCGCATAGTAATAAATAACCCGATCCCAGGGGCACGCACTACAGGGCTGCACCCCATCCATTGGTATTTACAGTTTACAGTTAAGTAAGTGTCGACAGGCCAGTGAGTGTGTGTGTATGTAAGCTCGCTCGCGTTTAGCTTGACCGCTTCGATTCGGCCGCGGTCCATGATTCGAGTTCGAACCAACCAATCGACCGCAGTAGAGGCAGACACAATAATGAGATCAGCTGACGGATGTGCTCCCTATAGGACCATTCCAACGCAGGTGGAGTCGAAGCTGGCCTGCTACGACAACCACCAGGCGACGCGTGTGGACGCGAAGGTCCTAGGTAGCTCGAGAGATCGTCTTGAACGCTCTCCGCTGAGGCGAGACGTTGAATAGGGCCGACTTGACCAGGCTCGACGCACTCTTTAGTGACACTGCGGGTAACTGGAACAGAAAAACGGGCAATAATAGCGAAGAGTTAGACTAGTTATTCTAGTTGACTTCCATATGTTTCGTTTGTTTTTTCTCTCTCACTTAAGCCCTGCCACGTATTGAAATTGCCTAACACCTATAACCGAGACAGATGTACGCTCCGTTCCGTAGAGAGCAACAATCGATAGGCGCAACGTCTATATAACTCACCTGGTAACTCTCCCTGCCTCGCGACGGCTTGTGAGCACGTCTATCCTTCAACGTGGGAACTGTCGGCGCTGGCGCCTTGATGGAAGCTGTAGGATCGCAGTTCTCTTTACTGAACGTGAAGAAGCACGCAGGGGAGTCCTCAAACGGCCCACCGCTCTCTCGCACGTTCTCAATGATGTGCTGCTCGGCAAATTTCCGCAACAGAAGTGTGGCCTTCTCGCGCGTTATCAGCGTTTCACACGTCGACCGGCTGAACAGGACATGTTTGTTCCGGTCGAGATAGTCGACCAGCCAGGACACGGCACTGTCGCCGGCGAAGCAGTTCTCAAGCACACGAAGTCCCCGGCGGTGCCGTCTCACGGGCAGGTCTTTGCGCACTGCGGCCACGATCGTATTCCAGGTGAGCGTGGCCTGAAACTGTCCTGCTTTACGGCCGGCCATGTTGCAGCACACTGATGCTACACTGACGCAAACGCTTCGATCGGAACCCGGTCGAAAGTCACGTCGATCGACGACTGTTTGGGCGCACTGCTACCGCCTATCTCCTCTGCAGAAGGAAGTTCTCTATCGTTTGTGCGTGTCTCGGGTTGTCACGTAATCCGCTCCGGTCCCAAAGCACCACGCTTCTCTGGCTCTCTTTGTGCTCGCTTTGTCGTGTTCTCTGTAGTTCGTTCATCTGCTCGTCTGTGTTGATGACAGTGTTTTGACCGGCGCGTTACCGAGGCTCGCTTTTAAAAGCTTCTCTCTAGCGTTCTCAACGCCTCTCCAAAATGACCACGACGACGACGACGATAGCCGTGCAGAGCGGTAGCGGCAAGGGGACAACGGAAAGAACTATATCACAGCGCGGAGAGGAGGTCGACTCGATGAGGGCGGCAGCTCGAACAACCGCCACAGCAGCAATATAGCAGCGTTAGTGTTTAATTCGCCAGGCGACGCCGGCGACTGCAGACCGAGCGGCTGGTTCACCAACTGCCCGCCCGCCTGCCCGCGTGACACTAGATCGCAACCACTAACTCTAAACACAACCGTGGTCTACAATTGCTGGCTGATTTCACTGCTTGGCAACTTTCATTGCTAAAGGCTACTGGTCACTGCCGGGACCAGTAGAGTTTTGCTGAATTGATGCTGTGCCGATGGACTCTGAGCTCTTCTGCACGCCATGTTTACTCGCTACACTATACTACTGTTTGGTTACATATATATATATATATATATATATATATATATATAAATATATATATATATATATATATATATATATATATATATATATATATATATATATATATATATATATATATATATATATTTATATATACTAAATAACGCTTAATTCAAGGTAGAGCAAATAAGCATTTTGCATATATGCATGTGTGTTATGCGGTCAATATCTAATCTGCATGTTATACAAGGTGTTCTTGGCGTCCCCATGCACTCCTGCTTATGCCTAGGGACTATGTAGACACTGGCGTGCGATGAACACTGTGCGATGTTGCTGGTCTGACGTCTTATTGCTTTTCTTTTTGCTTTTCCACGAGCATCTTGTTAAATAAGTGCGTGATCTGCCTCAGCTGGAGCAACATCATCTGGCCTTGTTTCTAAAGCATATTCGTCATGTAAAAAATATCTACATGACATCGGTTAACCTAACAGCGAAATGCAACTCTTTTCTTGAATTTACGTTCCACTCGTTTCAGCCAAGCTTTGTTTTTAATAAGACCCGAAGACTACGCCGGTTCTGCATGTATCAGTAGTAAAAGTATGTCCAACTATATGTGATATACATATATGTTTAACATGCGTCGAGAGAACTTCGTCTCAACATTAGGTATATACTCGGAGTGCCTTAACTTGTTGTTTGTCAGGACTCCGAGGTTTTAACGACTCGCGGTTTGCTTAACTCCTGACTCATGCTGTTGTAGGGGTGTCTTGAATTTCCATGTTCGAAAGAAGACTCCACATATATGCATGGACAGGTTTAGATGAAGGACGTCCGCCTAGGTCTTGAAAGCATTTAACGTCGTTTGACGACGCCATATAGGCTCTATAGTGCTACAGTGAAGTTTCACATCATCTGCGTAAACTCTAAATTTAACTTCTTCGAGGTTCGTTCTATGCGGACGGTCGGATCACACTCGACCCATTGTAGAATACTGTCCATAAACGTGAACCCGGGAAGCTCTGTCTTGAAAAACGCACTTAGTCTGTTTATTATGCGTTCTCCGATTCCGAAGTATGATAGAATCTGAGACCGACTAGAGTGCTAGATACTCGAGCGCTGACTTGATATCGAGATAGACTACGTCGAAGCAATCTTAGTCATTGCGCACATTTGCCTAATCAATTTGGGTTTCCAAATGCTGCAGCGTCGTGCTTAAAGCTTTGCTCTAGTCAAACTAGGCCTCCGATAACGTTGGTAGTTAGCGTTTGCGTATATGGTTATCTATATTTTATTATTATTATTATTATTATTGAACACCAGTCAGTACTAATAACAATAATCTTGTGTCTTGAGCACGATCACCCGGATTCCGTCAGGGGTCGTGCTCGTCAGGTCTCACGGGTGTTTCTCAATAGCTGGTAGACCAAAGTAGGAGACGTAAATTATAATTATTGGCCTCACGTAGCTTGACATCCTCGTCGGATCCTGGCTGGGAAAAATTGCACTTTTTCGCTCAGTACTCGTTAACGCCGCCAAGAAGCTGTCGGTATTTGAATTTGAATCCAAGCTTTTTTCGACGACTCAGAGACTGTTTCGCGAACATTGAGTGGGTGTTACGTAGATGGACATTTGTCCTTGCTTCTCCAGTCGCATTTTTAGGTATACATGGTTCTATCAGGCGAAACATATACTCACGCCACTTGAGATACATCTCATCCACTGGAGGGGCCTATCTAGTCAGTGGTGCAAGGCAGCGCTGCCGTGCCCACGCATTCGAGTAGAATGCTGCATACGTAAACACGCTGTGTTGAGTTCCAGAGTGGAGAGTTTACATATATCTCGTTATACTAAGTGTGCCACGCCGGGTTGGATAGAGTCATGTAGATTGGTACCATTTAAGGTAATCGTGCACTTGTGCTACATGGTTATGTAACACATATCCAGATCCTTAATTCTGCCGAGAGTGAGTTCCAAAAAACGAGGACAACGCCGACGTAGATATGCATACTTCGAATCCTGCATATGATCGATATCTGCATTAACAGCTTTACTAGCCGTTACAGTAAGAGCTTACTGGTTGTGTTGCCCACTGAGTCTCAGAGGTCACCTTGATTCTTCTGCATTAGTATTTTATACTAAGCTAACGCCTGTACCGTTTAGTAAAGCTGCCAATGCGGATATCGATCATATGCAGGTTTCGAAGTATGCATATCTACAAAGGTGTTTTCCTCGTCATTCAGAACTCACTCTCAGCAGAATTAAGGACCTGGATATGTGTTGCGGAGCGTAAAGGAGACTGGCTACTATACCATGATCTTCCCAATCTCAAGAACGTTCTGGATCTGGTAGGCAGTATGCGCGTGGACGTTGGCGTGATAGAGGGACCACCTTATAGGTGCCGCCTTATAATCTCAGCAAACACGTCCGGTAGACACACAGCTATGTACGAGGCAGCGGTCATCGTGAAGCGTTTTTCGACTCGCATCATCGGTAAAGCCTATTTTTGTTTTTATTAAACCTATACTTGAGAGTGACAATGCCAACCGTAATTTTTTCTGCCAACTGGCGCTTCGAGGGTGTCGTAAGATCCGCTCCAATGGATGATTATTCTCTGTTCTGGGAGTGTGAGAGCGGGAAATGAAAATATAATCAGGCCTTATCATTTATGACGGTCTTACACATAAGTCTCGTCAGTTGCTGTTTTTGCACATCTCTCATGGAATTCCTCCGCCATTATTAGAATGTTCACAACGTAACATTTAATATCAGTAGTACTGTCATTTTGGATAAGTTTCATCCCCAGTGATCAGTTAATGCCCTTTGAAGTACATACACATAAATCATAAGTGTATAATAATAAAAATAATTTTGTATATAAACAGAGTGTTCCAGAATTTGCCCTACATATTTTGAGGTCTAGTACATTTTGGCAAAAAACCCTTTTGTTCAAATGGAACTAGGAACGGAACTGTTTTTTAAATGGGGGTGGAATTACTGAAAATGTTGTATCAAGCTTTCGGTCCTGACATATCTTTACCAAATCTACGATTACGAGGTTCTCAGTCATCCTACCGACAAGCCAATCATGACTGAATGTTTGAATAAAAGTTTGCATCTGTTGAATTACAATCTGTGTTAGCTTAAGTCGGAACAACCTTTGTATTAAAGATAATTCTCAAGAAATAAAACTTTTTGCATTTTTTATACCTTGGCTGTTATGCTCAATTACTTATTTGTTAGAAGACATTTCCGTCCCTCGTTCTATTAGGAGAAAAATCTTTTTTGTCAATTTGTACTAGACTTCAGTTATACTAGACAAGCTTGTTGATGCAAATTCTGGAATACCCTGTATATATAAATGTATACAGACAGAGTGTCCGAACTCTTAGAGTTACTACTCAAAGGTGCCTCCGGACAGCGCTATACACATTTAGTAGTGCCTGCAGATTTTTAGCGGATATTTTTAGAAAATACACTTTTCTCGTATTTTCTGAAGGACGATCGGCTAATCCCTGAAAGATGCTCTTCCATAGCGGGTGTTTTTCCTACCGAATCTGCCGAGAGGTTTGTGGAGGCACAAACAGCTACTGTAAGACAATAAATACTTGTGTGCGCTTCTAGAGCTATGACGAATGAATTGTCTAATGGAGTGTCATTTCTTCATGCACTTAATATCGACATGTCCTCCGAAAAAGCTTAATTACTACGCAACTACGGATCGGATCGCCATTGACTTGGTATTGAAGTGATCGTCATAATATCTTCATAGATTAAAATAAATGTTCTTAAAATGCCAGTGTTGAATGCTGTTGAATGATCGTAGGGCTATGATTTGGAGGTACTTGACGTGTATTGTAATAATAAAACTTCATTTTTTGCGAATCCTCTTCTAAACGATCATATCGCACCTACTTGGTGTCGTATGTCGGGCAACAACACCAGTGTCACAGATTTTAGTAATTTCGCTTTCACTCCAAAACAAGACTTTTTAGAGACTATATTCCATTGAAAAAAAAAATTTGTTTTAACGAGCTCTACAATGTCCTATATCGCTTTTCATTCTTTTTTTCCACACACATAACACAGGATTACAATCGCCACTTTTAATCAATGCTACTTAAGCACCGCACGTCACTAAGATCATTTCAACCACAATGTTCCCATTCACACGAAAAAGAGTCCGTTGATTAGAAATAAGGAAGCCCATTACCAAAAGGCATTGCTTTGAAATCATCTTGATCCTAGATCGCTGTTTGTAATTAGTCACTCAAAAACGTATGCGATTTCGTGTCCTGGAATAAGCATATCTAATACTGCAACTGCTTTGATAACTACCTTTGTTGCCTGGAAAGGAAGGCACTTTGTACCATCTTTTTAGCTACAGTCGCTCATCTCTAGCAAATGCTTTCCTTCTTTGAACCACATTTGATATCTAACTTTAACAATGGAAAATCAACTATATCTGCATAGTAAGTAGTACAACTTTCAGTACCACAGTGAAATATGTTGTAATGTACAGCTGCACCTAGGCATATATTCCAAGAAAGCTGGGAATTATGGATGCATATTCATAAAGACCTTGGTTAAACGAGCCTTTTCTTTGACCCTTCTTTATCTCGACCGTTATCTTCTTAATCTTTCCTGATTACTACGTATTGGGTGTTCGACCTGCTTCAAGATGCATTCGAAAATATACCATATTCTTTCGTTTTAACGCATGGTTTGCCTCCAACTCAGTAGTACATATATGTCAAAATTGAATATACCATTATACCTATTGTATCATGTTTTTTGTCGTCTCTTGACCAGTGTGTTTTAATGACATTTTCCAGCAAGCTTTCGATTGCCACAGCCTAACTTAGTACTCTACCATATGGTCTCGCGCGATCCTCTTTCGCAGCTCAGTGTAAATCTACCGTAAAAGATAGTCGGCTTAATACTATACCAACGTCCAAGCCATCCACAAATGATTATTAACTCATCGACATTGGTAGCATTCGGACTCTCTAGGTTTTATTACTTATAAGAAGTATAAGTTTGTCAAGTAAGGCTTAGGTCTTGTATCCCTGTTCGTACAGTATTCATATCGTTGGCCAGTATTTTAGACGAGCAAGGCCCATTCTATTATCGGACTGCCCTCATCGGCGCTAGCGTATGGCCTTAATTAGGCCATCCATTTTATTTTTCATTTTATAATTGTTAATGTGCAGACGGACAATCGTTTCTATTGTACAGAGAGCTGTAGAGCTGTTTTAGCGTCGACTATCAAATAAGCGGGCGAAACAGTAGAAACGGCGTCGTCCTGGGGATAAGCTCTCGTTACGACTAGTTTAATTGATACTCTAATACTGAAATGTGTTGATACCCAGGTTAGGACAATTGCAAACATGTACAAATCAGACACAACTAGTGCTTCTTTCACATATCTAGATCTGTTTTTTTTTCTAATTCGCCTATTGACTGAACCGCAGAGATATGCCGCGGCGTGGTATCTGTCAAACTGGTCTAAGCCCCTCGCGCATCTGCAGCACTCCTGATGATCGCGGAATTCTTCTGTACTGCATAACACGTGATGAAATCGGTAGACTGCAAACGCCGTAGTTTCTCTATGTTAGCACTTTGGAGTGGACAATTGTCTCCGCGCGAACGTGTGATCACGGGTTCTCTAACCCAGGGTTAGCCCAGTTTAACAATGTGCCCCGAACAGACGCTGCGTTTCCTCGTTGAATGTCGAGCGACAGCCTCTGACGCAAGAATTCGGATGCCCTCGAGTCTCCTGTCGAAAGATTAAGGCTTTTACCGACCCGCTGAATCAGCTTGAGCGTAAGGGGGCCTGCAGCTCCCATAGTCTCGAACGCCAACGGACAAAATTCGTGCGGATAATCGACGCTTGAATATTTTCTGCATTTGTTAGCCTCAGCTAACCTGGAGGCATGACCTGCTCGGTCCGCACCTGCACCGTCCATCGAAGGGGCTAATGAGTCGGTTACAGTTGCGTCCCAAACAAGCATGCGGCCACGCTCAAACGGCGTCAAAGTCAGACCGTCAGGTCTTTTTCTATCATCCCTCGAAAGACCCGGGGGCTCTAGAACGCACGGAAAGCCGGCGGACCTAAGTGTGCGGCTAAAGGTGTCATTTAAACCGGAGTGACGCGCTCGTCGGCCTGCACTCAACGCGCATGACAGGCCATGATGGGCCAAGGCGTCCACGAAATCACCACAACGACATCGGTGGGGCACGACTAGGTCAACACCAAGCCGCAGCCCTGCGCTTATACGCGTCGTCTCGTCGTCTAACAGAATCCCAATTCGCGGGCAGGGTAGGGCCTGTAACCAAGCCCCAGCCCCTTGACTACTAACAGCTCGTAGCCTGGCTCTATCAGCAACAGAAGGTGCTCTATTAATCAGGCCTGCTAGTCGCTTTTCATGTAAGGGGGCTGTCCAACTACCTTGGTTAGCCCTATCCTCCGGAAGAGAATCAAATAGCAGCGACAATTCTTCGGTCAGCTTTTTAAGTTCAACGTTATAGGCATCCCACCCGTCACTGTCCAATAAAGTTTTAACCCTGTCCGCCGCCTGGGTCAATGACGCTACGATGGCGGGTCCTGCCATTATGACCGCGTCCGGTATACCTAGACCGCCTAAAGAAACCGGGAGCATTACTTGTTCCCTTGCCGCATCAGTCAGCTTAAGATTTAGTATGATCTCTAAAATGTCTAAACTAAGTCCATTAAATGGTTGTAAAAGCTCTGGTGATAAAAACAGGTTGGAACCTCTAAGAAGGTGTGTTAACCTCGTGGCTGAAAAACAAGATCTAAGAAGGAATAGACCGCAGTGGGCGCCCAATTGGGGTAGTC
The DNA here is from genome assembly GCA_003439945.1 of Dermanyssus gallinae. Lineage (NCBI taxonomy): Eukaryota > Metazoa > Arthropoda > Arachnida > Mesostigmata > Dermanyssidae > Dermanyssus > Dermanyssus gallinae. The sequence goes on from QVRM01005230.1 coordinate 17,986, forward strand.
TGCCTGTGGCGAAGTCGAGTTTATCTTTTTGACTGTCTAATGCTTTTGCAATGCCGTCCGGCAATAAGGGGACACCTAGCAGCTCCAGGTTAACCTTGTACACTACGCGACAGCCCGGGAGCAAGGTAAAAAGGTCAGTTAAATCTAATGGCTCAAATTCTTTGGGAGCTGTGACATATACTTCACATTTGACCGGGTTCAGTGTCAGCCCGCTAATTACACTAAAATCAATAACTTTCCGGACATCGTCAAGTACGGTCGGGAGGTCTTCGCCCAGGATCCCGTCATCCAAGTACCAGGCATTAAGGGGGGACTGCAGTGAATCCACCAATTCCTTGATACACAAACAAAAAAGTGGGGGACCCAGGGGATCACCCTGCTGAAGACATGTCTGCGAGGGCATAATGCTCTGGGGCATTACTAGGTGGGATGGTCCTGAACCATAGGCCAGGTTCGTCTGGTGAAACAGTAATGGTGCCCACGACTTGACGGCTCGAAGCAAATGGTCTCTCCGGACGCTATTGAAGGCGTTTCGGAAGTCCAATTTGACCATTACCGTTGGCATTTTGCGCGACTGCAAAAATGCACGGGCACAGTGGACCACTACCTCTGTACCCCCGGGGGTAGCGAATCCTAGCTGGTGTTGACCAAGGGTTGCTGAAATAGCTACCTTATTATCGTAGCAGCCGATTTTGGCCGCCAGTCGGCGGACGACTGAAGAACAAGCGATCGGACGTAATGAGCCATCTTTTTTTTTGTGCAAACATTCTTGCCCCAAAGATGAGTGGTAAAAGAGAAGACGGGGGCGAGCCCCATCTGAGCACATCAACCACTTTAGCAATGGCGTCCGCTAGTCGACTGGCCGTGCTCCCCAGCGCACCAGACAGCAAGTCCTGCAACAGACGAGGTCTTATGAAGTCTAGACCGGCAGCTGAACTTCGGCTAAAAGTCTTCATTGCACTCAGTATCTCTTCACGTGAGGTTGAGGAAGGCAGTGTGACTGCCGGGGGTGTGGGCATGGAGAGATCCAATGGCGCGTCTGGATGTTTAGAGCGGAGAGCTTCCGTATTTTCGTTGTCTGACGCTAGCGTATCCTGGGAGCTCACCAATCTGGCAGCACCGGAAATATCGCCTTCTGACAGCTTCGCGGTGGGCCATAACTTTGCGTCCTGATTCCTCGTGCGTCAGATCTTTGAGCCTTAGTCCCGATGTAAAGTCGCGTAGGTTCTTCCTGACCAGGACAGACAGGGATTGAGCGTCTTTCCTGGCCCGAGGAAGTCTCAACACGACCGGAACGAAGGAGAACAGAGAGTACCAGGCGAAGAGGTCGTTGTCCTTGGCGACGTTTAGGAAGACCTTAGTGAGCTCCTCCGCAACAATAGGCCGCACAGATTTAGGTAAAATGCGTAACAGTTTGGCATGACGCATGTTTGCCTGGATGTCGGTTAGTAGTGTGTTAACATCAAATTCTTCTGCCACAGCCTGGTGGGGTGTGGACGGCCTGTTGACGGCGTCGGCGTGTCGGACCGATATATGCCTGGCAAGACCCCTTCTCGTGAAGACAGCTCTACACACAGGACATGTAGCCCTGTTGGGGTCACCAACAACAAAAGTATCGTTTGAGTTTTCGTTATCTGGCATTATGATGTAAGAGATTTGAGCTACTCTGCGAGAGGAAGGAGGGCCAAGAGAGGTTTTAGGGCCTCTGCAATCGTCTTTAAGGTTGCTGCCAAATCAGGACTGATGCCCTCTAACGTCCGAGCAACATCTGTTAAGGCGCCTCCGACATCTCTGCGCGACGTCTTGGTATGGATGTTTCTCTTCGTAATAAATTTAGAAGCGCGTCGCGGCCGAACTTGGCGACTCCTGTATGCCTTGGCTCGCTTTTGTTTAGGCTTTGGTAATGGTCGCGGATTAGGAAGAAGCAGCTGGGGCGAGGTGCTTTCTTGCGTGGTAGATATGCCCCTGAGAACTGCTGCGTAGGAAGCTTTGCTGCTGTTGGAACAGTTAGTTTGTGCGTCTTCTGCGACTGTGGCTGTGACATCAGGTCCCTCCGTGATCGATGCACTCGGGTGCGTTGCCTTAACTTGCTGAAGAACTCTCGCCTCCATGATGATCCTGTTACGCTCACGGAGATAAGCCACACGCGGACAAAAAGGCGATCGGGCCGCGTGGGGCCACCACAGTTGACACATCTCGATTGTTTGGTGCAACTGGACGCCAGATGATCAGAACCTCCACATTTCTTGCAGGCCTTGCGAAAAGTGCACCTGTCTGCTAGATGCCCCACTCGTTGACAATTGTAGCATAACTTGGGTTGATCAGGCTCCAGTACGACTGAGTGGGTCTTGTACCCTAGGAAGACAGATACAGGCGGTTGGCGGTCAAACGTCAGGATCACCTTGCTGAGTGGGGTTTTACCAGCGTGACCTGTGCGGAATAATCGTCGAGCGTGCACCACACCGCAATCTGCTAGCTCTTCGCGTATCTCGTCGTCTGTAAATGCGACATCGACGCCTTGAATTCTGGCCTTGAATGAGGTTATAGCCAGGCAGGTCACCGTGACGGGTATCGACCCTATTGCGGAAAGTTGCGTAAGCTTTCTGGCCGCATCCTCTGATTTGACCCATACGGATATAGCGGCTTTACTGCTTGATATCTTGCAGTCAGGGCAATTGGAATGAATAGACTTACATAACTGCAGCAATGTGCCATCAGCAAACTCCTTTGAAGCAGGATCCTCGTTCGTTTTTCTCCGGATGACTACCTTAAAGGCGTTGAATAGACCACTAGACGCATCCTCTCTCAGTTTGTCCAACTGACGTTGCTCACGAGATAGAGTTTTCTGTTCACGCTTAGACACCACCAACGTAAATGGTTCGTCAGGTTCATCACTACTTGTAACCTTTTTTCGCTTACACCCTGGTGTTACACCTTCTTCTTGAATCTCCGTTTCGGCACTGCTACTGGGGTCGACCTGTGATACTTCAGAGGATGCGCCACAAGCTCTGTTGCCGACTGGCTTCGAGACACCGGTTTAGGCCGCAATTGGTGTCTCTTTGGCAATTGTGCTTCTGAGTCTCGAGATATCCAAAGATTCCCCTGGCATTTTCCTAGGCTTATAAATGCCTTGGGACAAAAAATTAAGAATAAAAAAAAAAAGAGGCCACTCGTGGGAGTTGAACCGAGGCTTTACAGATGGCAGTCGCAGACGCTACCACCGGGCTACGGCAGCTCCGCGCAGTTAATCCACACGTAAGCAGTAGCGATCACCGCCGCAGGTTGGTCACAACCGTATGGCTAGCAATGACGTTGGCAAATCGAACACAGTTGTCAGAAAGCCCTGAAGGAGTCAGGACCCCCTGAATAGTAACCAGAGTACCTCCAGGCGTACGTTGTGCACCATTCGAACACTCACTATGGAAAGTCTAGATGATGCAATTATCACCACGAAATTCACAGTCAAGCCTCTCGTAATAGTGGATTTTACGGGAGCCAACACAAAACACGACCGAACTCCACCGCATCGAACGGTGAAAAAAAAAAACGCCGTAGTTAGATGTCTACTTTTATATTCGACTGCTCGCCAGGTTGTACTTCTTATCGCCACCGTAGTGTAATTTCTATGCTGATTTGCTTTAATTTTTCAGTTCACTGTATAGTGTAGTTCTTAAATGCTCTCGTCCTAGGTAAACCCCAATGTGTCATTAGAATGTCCCTCTCTAAAACATGAAATACTCTATTCCTATAAGAATTGGCTAATCTCAAAATTCGTGTCATAAAGAAAAATCGAATTCTACCTAGAACTGTCGACCTGCATTTCCTAATTTCTCTTGTATGGGTGATGTACCGAATGTTGCTAATAGTTCTACGGTAATCTTAAAAAAGAACGCGGTATGCATTGACAACATTTGTGGGTTCTTATATATTGTCGCCGCTCGAATTGGTTTTCCTGATGTCTATATGTATTTAAGAACTGTTACAATTCGACGTTATAGTGGCCCCTAAATACTTAAATTTATCTACAAAATGTATCACATTAATTTTGGCTCGAAAAGCGTAAGCATTTTGCCACCTCTTCGGAACATAGCTGCTTCTGTATTTTGCCACTTAATGCTAAGCCCCATCTCGCCCATGTAATGAATTAATCCTTCCACCCCTTGTTTAACCTTAAATAGACTTCTGCCATAGACCGCAATGTCATCTGCGTACTTTAATGTACTTGTCCACTGTCGGGTACCCCTGTCTCGTTCGATATTGGGAGACAGTCATTCCAATAGCGCCAAAAAATCAACGGGCTGATCCCGTCGCCTTGGGCGACTCCTAGAGTCTGCGTTATTATTTTTACTATACCTGTACCGTTCTCGACGTATATTGTACTTTTTAAGAATGGTCTCCAAAAGTTTTTATAACCAATACGGAACTTCTTCCAAGGCTAACTTCTTTTGAACGCTGGCAGTCTTGTGACATTTATTACCTCCAGTGATACTCAAATTTGGCATTGATGACAGTAAGGCTGATAGCATTTATCGCGACGCAGCGAGATACCAGTTTGTAGTTAGTTAATAAATCCTTTTCTCTGCCTAAATATGATTTGGTTTTATACACAAGTGCCTACATAAAGCTAGCATAAGTCGTAGGCAACATTAATTTAATGTGTCCAGCCATTTGTGGCGTCATTGCAGAACAATGTTTGTTATATACAAATAAAGTGCGTACATCTGTGTGGGTTTGCAGGATCTGTGAGCTTGAATAAATTACAGAAACGTTCTCTTATTGATTCATCCAATTCGACTTGTATAAAATTTTTTAATTGGTATTTTCGTAAGTAAAAAGAGCTGATTTACTGCACCTATGTGCAGATACCGGGTCATTAACAAGACGTGAACCTATGTGTCAACTTAATCCCTGTCTTGCTTTTTAAGTAGGACTCGCAGCTAAGAAGACAGAAACCGCTATGCCGCAATATGCGTCAAATCTCTAGTGCTGTTACTGCATCAGCTACTTAACATTCTGGGAGCGATTTTTATAATGAATATTCACAATAATGAAAAACAAAAAATTTCATCGTTTGATAGATCATGTGTTTAACGGCTGTCGTAGTTGGACGCAAATACGATGCACAACCCCATTGTGTAGGTAGTTCTTGATATCTTTATAACTGCACGCAGAAATGTAAATATTTCTGCTACACAACAGCAACAACAACAAAAATCGATTGTTTAACTGTCGTTTAACTGATGTTTAATTGTCGTAGAGCTAGGCCTGCCCACCTCTCATTCGATAAATTCGCAGGTGTTTCAGTCTACCAGCCGCATTTTAAGTTGTCGTTGGCCTGCTCATTGCCCCTGAAAAGTCTTCATTAAAAACGTTTGCGTCTAGGTCTCTCCTGGTAAATCAAATATTTTGTGGTGCATGTGAAGATGAACAGCGGGACAACTCTCTAATGTCTGGATGAAGAGTCTTATAGATGCCGAAACAAAATTGACTACAGGGTATTGACTACTAATTCTTACGTGAGAGACATTCCATTGACATCTGGCGGGGCAACGCGATCTCAATTTTGGAATCGCTTGCCGAATGATGCAGACCAAGGCTGTTCTAGGCTGAAAGTTAACACGTTTACTAACGTAGGATTGTAATATGAATTGACGAATAAAAACGTAGAACGCCGAAACGATATTCGGAACCACTCATCGTGAATGGCTAGGTTATCTTTTATGTAACTGTTTGATACCATTGTTTCCATTGACTTCCATTGGCTCCGTTTCAAGGGCTGCTAAGAAAGTCTATGTCAAACTAAGCTGAAAAGGTTAGAACAGTTTGATGGCGGTTGTTTTAATATTGAGAGACGCGTAAATTTTGCAAATGTTTATTTAGTAATTAATAAACTTGGTGGAAGAGCACGAAACTGACGCACGAAGATGATCGAACGGTTAATCGAGTACATTTGTTTTCTAATAATAACACAATTTTATCACGTATATATCGCATATGCACAATTAAGTTGTCTTTTTATGGGCACTAGTCATAGAACTCTGCATATTTATTTGCAGGATATAAAATCTTATAACAATAATATGCAATTACGCAGTACGGAATGGCTTGCGTAGGCACTGCCTAGATGAAAACTGTTTTGTCTGCAAATCCTGCAGTGTTCGCAAAAACTATGTGTAACCTTCAGGCCGAACAGCACATGACAGGTTTTGACTTTGAACAACCATATCATATGGTCGTAAAGCATTGTGTTGGTATGTTGAATCAATTGACATAGATCTTATTTACATTTTAAGAACGTAAGCATGTTCAAAGCTATATTCTACAGATCTATCACATTATGGTCGTTACTCCGTGTTTCGGTCAGAAAATAGAGACATGAGGTCCTATAAAAGTTAACTATTATTATTATTATTATTATTATTATTATTATTATTATTATTATTATTATTAAAGTTTTGAAAATGCAATTACTCTTCGCTCACAGGAAGACATGCAAATTAACAGACCGTATGCGACAACTTTGTAATAAACGCAGACTGGCCTCTTATCTTACTGTTCCAATATTGATTGGAGCTCGTCGTCGTCTGCTTGGTGTGTGGATAGCTAGAAAAATATTTCTCATAATTCTTCAAGCCCCGTAGCGGGAATTAGAGTAATTGAGCTGCTTGAATTCGAACGGGCGCGGTAGGCCGATTGGAGCCTGAGCGCCACGCTGGTGCTCTGTATGTACTTCACCTTTTTAGCGGCACTTTCTGAAGTTCAAATTAGCCTGGTTCTTGGCGTTTTTATCACATTGCCACACACGATGCATCAATGTGATCTCTAAATGTTTACTCTGGTACACCCTATACTCTTTCGGTCTACGGGCTTGCATTTGCATAGCAAATCGGATGCCTCTTGTAGTTCCCCGTACACACCCGGCCGCACATTTAGCGTCAACCGAGCTAGGGGTTTTGAACGTTAGCTATAAACTGGCGCCCTCATTGTTGGCGCCAGTAACGGCGGCATCACTACACGATTTTATTTTGAAAAGCTGCACAAATTTCTGCTCAACTCCGATAGTCAGTGACGCTCCACAAGTTACAGCACCTACCAGCACTTACGCTAAGTTCACTGATTCCAAGCCAGTACTAGGTTCTTAAGAACCTTTCTACAGGCTGGCTGGCTTGGATAGACTGCACCTTCTCCCCTTTATCTAATGACAGATATAATTGTTACGTATAAATATATTTATATATATATATATATATATATATATATATATATATATATATATATATATCTATATGTATTTATATATTTATTGATGGCTAAAGTATTGCTGTATATTTAGGAGCTTGTGGACTCTAAATACAAAACCAACCGCCATGTAATAAGTTCAACTAGCTTCTAATTTATATTAGATAAAAGCCGGTCCGGGAATAATATGGCAAGACCGAACAATATACAAAGTGCACACAAATTTCTCAAAAAAGAGGGCGACATATAACTATTACTTATCAAAGAAGTTTTTCTTCTGTTTGATGTAGCCCAGTAAGCACAAACATAAAACTAATGGCTCTAACTTTAATAAATAAGCCACTGACAGTAGTAAGGCGCATTTGTAGTGTTAAAGCTAAATTAGAGATACATTTATGTTGTTCGATGTTTCAGTCAAACTTAGGTGGAGTTACTTCACTAAAAAAAAGTAGCATGACCTTAGCTTCTTTTTGGTATCTTAGTATGCTTAATTATTAAAACACTGCCACAAGCTGCTCCACCGTAATTGCCAAAGCCCTCATGAAGTGCAAATATGTTAGTATAACAAAATAATTTATATTTTTGTTTGCACAAACGAGTATTTTATTTACTTACAGACAATGAGTTACTGAATGCTGTACAGGCTTTTTCATGAGCTCACATATTACTGCATAAAGGCAATAGGAATTGATTTTGCATTAAAAAGAATAAATTAAGCACACGCGTGTGCGAGTTTCATGCAAACTCTGTGGATCAGTTCTGCGCGACGATCTTGGCCATTTCGCGGTGCTTGCAGGGAAGCTCGAATGGAACTGAACGCAGAAGGCAGATTACGATTCTACAGCCGATACCTTGATGTTGCCGCCGAAATAACTCGTGTTAAAATGAGTCTCTTGTCTCCGAGATAAGGCTTTGGCTAGCGCAGATTTCAATTGAACGAATGCATGTCTCAGTCGTGACAACGGCGACAACTGTTATGAAAAAAGGGTATATCAATACTTTAGACAAATGACAATTTTCACAAACATACACCCATTTGCGAAAGCTATGTGGGCGCACGTTGACCAAAATTTACCTAAGAGTAATTAGCGTGTATCAAACGAAACAAACTAAATAGTATACCTAAAAATTACTTTCTGGGCTGACTCTCAGCCGAGATTTCACGTCTATGGGACTGCTTTTCGCATAGCTTCATAGACGGACCCCATAAATACAAATGTGCAACGGTGGGGCTCGAACCCGCGCACCTATATGTCTCATCCGGTCGGGAAGCGCAGACGAATGGACTCGACAAAAAACTAGTATACCTATAAGCTAGTTAAGATAAGAAAATATAGCTTACTTGGTATTTGTTCTTAAGTTGAGGATTCTCTGCGCGCGTTGCCTTGATTGCGTTAACCGACGTCATCTCGGCGAAAGGCATTGGTTCTGGTTCGCTGAAAGCGAACAGGCATTGAGACGAGTCCTTCAACATTTTGTCTCTGCTCCGCACGTCCTGGATAATGTGCTTCTCGGCGAACTTCTGCAACAGTCGTGTGGCCTTTTTCACGAGTTACTGGCGTCTTGGACCCACACCTGTTGAATAGGGCTTTCTTGTTCCTGTTCAGGTAGGCGGTCATCCAGGATACGGCGTGGTCGCCACGAAAACACGCCGAATGCACACGGAACCCCTCGTGGTGTTGCCCAACAGGCATTTCACAGCGCATCGCAGCTACGATCGTATTCCAGCACTGTGTGTATTGGAACTGTTGATGCCTGTTCGTGGCACGAACGTTAGTGCACGACTCATCCATTGTCTAAGGAATCTAATCGACGGAAGCGAAGCAATGCCGTAGAAATTTGCGCGTAGAAAACTCCGACTGCTCTCTGCCAGACGCGTCGTCGAGTAGTGAACTACTGATAACCGTACGTTGCAAGCTAGCAATGTAGAAAACTGCACGAAACATGCCAATTTTCTTTGCTCCTCTTAAGAAGCTGTTGGCAACTACTGCCAGGGCGGTGAGGAGAAGGTTGGACAAGAAACTAGTTGGTGGGCAGGGTCTTGTTAAGAGGTCTCTTTTGCTCCTTCTCTTTTTCCACCGCTCTGATCGAACAGCGCCAGGGCCACATCAACAACTCACTTTAAAATTCTCATAGGCGCCTATATGGCCAATCTGCATTGGAGGGGATTGACAACTAGGCCGTGAGTTAATCTGAGCCCTCAAAGACATTGTAAGACTCCATGGCTCCGTATTGCGCCAGGTATGCGCCAGGAGTATAGCGCATGATTATCTCTAGGTGGCTTGTTTATCTACGGCGTATAACGTACTCCAATTGAGTTAAATAAAATAAAAATACATACATTTATAGCAACAATGTCGAAGAACAAAACACACTTGATTTGATTGCCCGCTGTTTGCCCCGCATACCGGTCAATGACAGTTTTCATATTGCACACTTTGTCAAGCATCATATGGTTGCGTAATGTAATATATATATATATATATATATATATATATATATATATATATATATATATATATATATATATTTTTTTTTTTTTTTATAGTAATATGTTTGCAAGGCTAATGGCCGTGTACGGTTAATCCACTCCGGCATTTATCTTGTCTAAATTGGAAACCATGCAAAAAACCAATTTAAGGGTGGCCGGTCTGGGTCTCGAACCCAGTCCTCCCGAATGCGAGGCAAAGGTTTTGCCACTAAGCCATCTTGCTCGGTAATATATATACAAGTTTCCTTGCATTGCAGTATGTGGCATCGGTCAATATATATATATATATATATATATATATATATATATATATATATATAGTAGTAGTAGTAGTAGTTGTCATCTACCGGGGTGTCGCCGGTTCGATCCCTGTTGTTGGACGAATTTTCTTTGAGTGACGCTCATTGAGAATAGATGATAAACTATACTGCTGAGAGTCAGCGGCCATGCTGCCACAAGGACTGTTGGGGAAACCCTTTTTTTAGGGGTTAAGGGTTCAAAATACATTTACGTACGAGTGAGCAAAAGCATACAGGGATTGGCTGTCCTGATTGTCCTTCCGGGATACTGTCCCACTCCTCCTGCCTGTTACCTCGCGCTTTTGTTCGAGTTCCTTAGCTGGGTCATTCCAAAGGCGCCGACGTTCGGCTGCCTTTAGGTCACAGGGCACTGTCTCTGCCAGTACAAGCGAGGCCGCTGATGGTGCGATACCCCCGGATGATGCAAAGGGCGCCGATCCGCTGAACCTTCCTCAAAAGCTTCGTCGTAGCGATGTGTCCATTGTAGGCGACATCCAGACTGGCGAGCCAAAAAGAATGATGGACTCGGACACGGACATTAGTAGTCCCCGTTGGCTATCTCTGGGGCAGTGCGTGTTGGGCAACAGGCGGGCAATGTTATTAGCCGCCTTTTGCGCCTTCGCTGCCGCTATTCTCACATTAGGGGTTCCCCGCAGTCCCCGGTCCAGATGTATACCCAGGTATCTTGCCGTGTCTTTTAGCTCAATGTTTCGCCGTACAGCTTAAGCTTCAAAGGGCCGCATTTCTTTTTCCCGATGAGTAAAATCGCCTCACTCTTCTGGGGGGCGAGCGTTAGGCCGGCACCTCTCATCCATCTATCGATATCCTCTAGCGCAATATTGGCGTAAGTCTCTAGCTCCATCTTGGTCCTGGCTCTGACGGTCACAGCAAGATCATCCGCATAGGCGAGTAATTCTACTCCCGGTGGAAGATGTTGAATGTTTAGGACGTCATCGTATGCCAGAACACAGAGGAGTGGTCCAATAATTGAACCCTGCGGCACTCCGGTAGTCAGCTCCACCTTGCAGCGCTCGTTCTCGAACGTCCTATTCTTCAGGTAATCGGAAACTAACCGTACCAGATACGGGGGGACGTTCTTTCGTTGGAGCGTCTTCAGAACCACTTTCCACGGGATACTGTTGAACGCATTTTTTACATTCAGCAGCACCACCAGGAACAAATCCCTGGTCTTCCGGGTCGACTCCTTAATAAGTTCGGCCTTTTGGGAAAACCCTAGATATCTTAACATGACCGGTCCTCGGTGCATTCAAAATATACCTCAGGTTAAGTGCCGAGCCCGTAGGGGACGGAGGATAGTCTAGAATTAACAAACAACCTTCTAAAAAATGTTTTAAATTCTATATATATATATATATATCGCGCTCAAAAGCGACATACCTGGGGACCTAGGAAGTTCGCGTAGGAAGAGATACTTAAGAATCGAATTCCTGGCGGATAGCGTCCGTGTTGATGTTAGGGTTTAACATTCGAGTCCATTAGTCTAAAAACAACGGTGTGAAAAATGGCGAGCACGAACATGTCGCTGAAACAACAGCTATACCCAAGCATCGGACTTTTAAACGTACATAAAAACGTACAACTTCCGGCGAAGGTTAAGGCTCAGTGCACGCAAATGTTTCACAGAGCTTCAGTCGAGCGTTTGGAATAATGCGTCATCCCTGGGGAGTGAGCATATGGTACAGAAAATCTAGATCTGGACATTTCCATCTGTTCAACAAACCTCGTGAGGCACGTCCAAAAATAGCAATGGATGACGAAAATGTTGCTCGTGTGAAGGCTGCGATTGACAAAAACTCAAACATAACATAAGCATCGCTAGAGAAGAGCTTTTGGGCTTGGCTACCAAGTCTATCTATAAAATCCCGCGCGACCATCTTAAACTCACCAAAAAATCTGTTCGATAGGTAACTTGTGATGTCACAGGAATTTCTAATCAAATTTGACGAGGTCTGGTCTTTTCCGTTGTTTCGAGAGAAGACCGACCAACCAACCAATTCCTGAGACTCGTCTCAGGAATATCCACAGGTGAAATGAGACTCGCGTGCGTTTTTGAAACCCCCTTCTCAAGTCCCAGAGCTCGCGGCGGCGAAACGTTGGAGGACCTCCAATGAAGAAAAAGCGAAGCGCCAATTGACAGCTGGTAACGTGTGGTCGCCATCTTCTTTTCCAGAAGTGGAGTTGTGGCGAGGGTTAAACTGGTAGAAGGTAGTACACTGGCAACTAATTGCTATACGGCGGAATGCCTACCAAAAGTTTTCATTGCTCTTGCCGCAAAGAGTTCTAAAGCGTCCCTTTGGCGATGGCTTCTTTCTTTTTCAAAAATAAAACTGAAAATTGCTAGGAAGGCATTTTGATTCATGCAAATCGGTGCCTAATCATGTCATTGAAGTTGCCCTAACACATTGAACAACGCGAAAACTCTAAAACATTGAACAACCCAACCTGGATCTCTTCACGAAATGTACAGATGGTAGTGGACATCACTCCAAATTAAAAGCATAATTCTACTTTTGGAAACTAAAAAAAATATTGGCTCTACTTTGAAACAACCTCCTTAAAAATGTTTTTAATGCTAGCTCTACTCCATCGATAAAATCTGGGCACATCGATAAAAAAAAGGTTTGCCAGTCTGTCTTTTAAATATGCACGTTCTCACCATGTTGGCTGCCACTTGCGTATTAAATCGTATCAGTGTGCAATAGCTACTAAATAACGAAAATGCGTTTCTTTATACACATATACGAGAGGGTTTATTTCCTTTGGATACTCCTACATTTGTACACAATGTGTAATAGTCTCTAATTTTGTCTGTATACATGCTATGTACAGAAGCCTACCGCCAGTGTGTGACTAACAAACGGTGGGGCCACCCCTATTAATTTACTAATTAAATTACTAATTAAGATAACTAAGGCATTACGGCAGTACGACGGTCGAGTTTAAGGTGGCGTTACACAGTGGGAAAGCTCCAACGTCCGGCAGGCCGGACGTGCTCGCCCTGGTTTTTCGTTGTCGACGTTCTTTACTTTTTGAGCATTAATGTGGTTGTCGCTGCCGTTAGTTTCGCGTACTTAAAATAGTTCGTCATTATTTACAGTTGTAAGACCGCGACTGAGCCAGCTTTGGCGGCGTAAAGGCGACGTAATATCCATTTCGTTTGCTAACTGATGATTTGAGTAGTTTGTCGGGAATGTTGAGTGAGTGAGTGAGATCGGTTGAGGTATGCCGCCGCCACCGCCGCCTCTGAAGATGGGATTCATGCAGCGCGCTATCTCCCGCGTTCTGTTCGGTTCAGATAGAGCTACGCGTAATGGCGGGGTGCAATTTGTGCAATTGATTACTAAGCTCACAGCACATGGCCGTACATGGGTTTTCGTCGGGGTGAAGCGTTGACGAGTAGTGACTTGACTAGATTGGATGCGCGTCGTAGTGGTAGCGAAGATAACTGTAACAACAACACACACAGCATCGTTTTTCCTTAGACATGCTGGCAGTTTGACACAGAGCTCGACACTCGATTTCACCATCATCATCGAAGCCAACATGCAGTAGTCATATACCTCTGTGTAATCCGTATGGTCTTTGTGACTGAATGCAAACATAGATACTGTTCTAAGCCGTCATGAGATCCGCATTAGCGTTTCATGACTAATTAAGTTTATTATTATTATTATTATTATTATTATTATTATTATTATTATTATTATTATTATTATTATTATTATTATTATTATTATTATTATTATTACTGAAGATTCTACTAACCGTATCTTTTATCACATAACACGCAGTAATAACGGTGTAGTACCTACCTTGCATGATTCTCTGCTTCGGAGTGTTTGAATGCGGTGTCCATTTGTGGTTTTTGTTCGTGTTGTTGTTGTCGTCGTCGTCTTTGTCGTTGTCGTTGTTGGTGTTGTTGCTGCCGCCACCACCACCCGCATCGAAGGCGATGCCTCACAATCTTCTGGCTTACAGATGGCAAACAGACACCGGGGTGAATCCTTAAACGGCGCGTTACGACCTCGAACGTCCTCGATGATTCGCTTCTCGGCGAACTTCTGCAGCAGAAGTGTGGCCTTCTCGCGGCTGATCGGCGTGCGGCATGTTGGCATGTTGCCGCCGAACAACGCGCCCTTGTTCCGGTCGAGGTAGTCGACCATCCAGGACACGGCACGATCTCCGGCGAAGCAGGCCGAAAACACCCGAAGCCCTCGGCGGCGCCGTTCAAGGGGCATCTGCTCGCGCACCGCAGAAACGATCGTATTCCAGGTCTGGGTAGCGCGAAACTGCTCGGCTCTGCGGGTGGCCACGCTGCATCGCTGCGCCATGACACGCAACAGCAACAAACACTACAGCAACAGCAACTATAACCACAACAACGGCGACTTCCGTACGCACAAGTGAAACGTGTACAGTTTGCGAACAAGCACACTCTGTTGCAGGCGTGCAGACATACAGATCAACTGACGCTCGACCCTATGTACTACTATGACTACCACTACAGCTACTCGAGGTAATCGTCATATGCACAGATCGAGTGCTAGTGGTAATAGTACAGTCGGCGCAGTGTACTGCAGTCTGGGCCAAGCAGTCGCGGAACGGTTTGCTTTTTAATGCGGCGACGCAACGTCCTCTCCAGAACGGCACGGAGGAGGAGGAGTAGGCGGCGGCGGCCAACGTTCAGCGCCGACGCTGGTGGTTTACGCCGGAGAGAGCACTCGATCGATACCCTGCGGTCAAGTGGCTCAAAATCGAGAGACAACGAAACGATCGATGTGCCTGCCATCAGACCTGTATGTGAACGACCAAATCGACGAAATTAACAATAGCAAAAAGAACCGCAAAAAACAACAACAACACCTACAACAACAACAACAACAACAACAACAACAGCAACAACAACACCTACAACAACACCTACAACAACAACAACAACAACAACAACAACACCTACAACAACAACAACAACAACAACAACAACAACAGTGAGTGAGATCTACAAGACTGTCTAGTACGTTTAGAAACCAAGATCTGCTTAGCTAGCTAAAAAAAAACATAATGAAATGAAGTAACTAACCCCTTTCTCGGCCCACACTAACATCTAGACATGGAACATACGAGAATCATGAACAAAACGACAATGATCGTTCAACAATGATTTGTTGTTGTTGCTGTTGCTTCTGTCGTTGCGGGGTTGTTGCTCTCGTTGTCCTTTCGTTGTCCGCGTCTATCCGTGTTGTAGTGACCGCCCTAGTGCCAAATGCAAGGCGTTGTGCATTTCAGCCAATACATGGATGAAAAATGCGTTGGGCATCTCAGCTAAAACATGGATGAAAAACAACAACAACAACAACAACAACAAAAACAACAACAACAACAACAACAATATTGGCCGTGGCGATAACAAGTAATCGGCGGCGGTAGCTGTTCTAGCGGCAGCTAACGGCCGTAGGTTATGCGACGAGCAAAGATTTGCCCCACGATCATCATCAGCGGACCACCATTTGCGGTTGCGGTTCGTTTTTCCCGTCTCGTCCGTCTCGAATCGGCCCTGTCACTATAGTGTCAGCATTTTCCTTATACCATATTATAGCATGTTATAATGCTTTATACAGTACTTTACTTAAATAAGATGATTTAATTCTTATATGCAATAAATATAATAACTAGTGTGTTTAGATAATGAAACATATATATATATATATATATATATATATATATATATATATATATATATATATATATATGTAATAACAACCCCCAATATTGTTTCACAAGACGTATCATACGTTTGGGAACTAAGTATATTCTCGCACTTTCACGACTAGAAAAACGTTTAAACACACGTACACATGGATGTGTGTAAATCGATAGACGTGGCGGATTCTTCCTAGCGCATAGAGATCTAGCTATCGAGTACCACAGATACTCGTCCACGATAAATAGCGTCTGCCGTCTGTACATTATGATGGGGTCATAACTAACTACAAAACAACACCCAAAGACGGCCGTCGAGGGTGGTCGACCAGGCTGGAAATCGATCCCATGTGGAATGCACATAATAGAGCAACGATAACAATATCAACGCTAACAACAACAACAAAACTGATGGCGACTCCGGAGAGTGTGTTATCTACGACGAGCAGGTCAGCTACCCCTAATGCGATCTGGTTGTTGCAAGGCAGCCTCGGTGAAAAAACGAGGTCAGGAACAGCATGTCTGTAAGTGGTTTAGCTAGCAGGAATATTTCATTTGTGTCGTGGCTGCTCGGCGTTTCAAATTGGTAACGCAGTTCAGGGGTCTTGCCGATCGTCACGATTGCCTAGCAACAGCACTACGCATTTTCCTATTTCACTTACAACAGCACTACACATTTAACTATTAACCTCAAAAGATTGGACATATCCTAATGAGGGCCTATAGTGATGAGTAAGTGAACAAATTGCGTCGTTCATTAGAAGCACTGGAATGGACACCGAAGTGGGTATACAACACCTATGTTACAGGCTCGTCTGGATATGGAATCGTCCACAAATCGAATATAAGTGTTTGCAACAAGAGTAATTAACATAACAATTATGCGTGAAAAGGTGGTACAAATTAGAACGTGCAACGTTCGCGCAAGGCGCTGAAACAGACCAGCCAGTCTAATATGTACTTGTTAACACAATGTTCGTTGCCCTACCGTCAATTATCCTGAAGTGTACACATTTTGACAGACGTGCCTTGTTTTTCTCTTGCATATTGATCCGCGACGTAAGAGCTCTAGCCGAATTGAGGAAGTACAGTCTAGATGAAACTAATTCTTTAAATGGTTCTAGTAAAGATGTTCACCCAACACGGCAGCGAGGGTTCGTTTGCCCTTAGACTCCAAATTTGAATAATGTGATTTCACCACATCTCATTTCACGCCCCCCCCCCCCCCCCCTCATCACAAAATCACATCCCAGGCATGGCAATAAGATTAAAAATGGAACGCCGATCTAAATGCGGTTAAAGTGCGGTACACTAGAACAGAAGAAAGAATAGAGCACACAGAGTAAATAAGTGTGTGTTAGTAAGCCTGTACGCATTGCTGTCTCATAGCGACGATATTGGACAATACTGCAGACAAACAGGGACTTGTGACACTGGTGTTTTTGTCCGACATAGGTGCACAAAATGTGCAATTGCGAGACAACCAGTCTTCCTGTACAGAAACTAAGCACACCGTTGTGTTCGCAAATATGAAGTTATTTTATTAGCTTTCACACTAAATACCTCTAAATCATTACCCTACCTGCCACACCATAATTTGTGCGTGTACTCAATTTCGACATCCCTCCGAATAATAATAATAATAATAATAATAATCTTAATTACTTTGCAACCGCGGCTCTCATTGTCATAAGTTTGGTACAAAAATGATCGTCATGAAATGTGCGTTTGTCAGAATGTGCTAGTTTTGAGCACTATGAGTGGTCGTGGGGTAATGATTTTGAAGTATTTGGTGTGAATGCTAATAAGATAACTTCATTTTTGCGAATTCTGTTCTAAACGACCATGTTGCATCTTCTGGTCGGCGTTATATATTCTTCAGAAGAAGCAGAAGTTTCTGTATAGAAAAACTGGTTGTCTCGCAGTTGCATATTTTGTGCTTTTATGGCGGGCAAAAACACCAGTGTCACAAATTGTAATAATTTCACTCTCAATCCGAAACAAGACCTCTCGGAGACCATGTTTCATTAGAAAAAAGACTTGCTTTAAAAAGCTCTACAATTTGTTTTTACGCTTTGACAACCACAATTTAGACGCTAGCTAAACAGGGCTAAGTTGCCTGTGGCACGATATCGTCTAAATGCGTCTATCGTCATTGCGTTCTCGTCTCGTATTGGCATCAAATAGGCTTTCTTCAGCAGAGGTATGTAGCAGCAAGGCAATGACAACCACGTCCAACAAATTCAACCAGCACGGCCAGGGCTCGAACTGGCGCTGTTTTGCTAACCGTGGTTGTCATGGCAACGCCCCCGTTAAGAACGGTGCGTTAGCCGCCTAAGCCACCGCCACTACAAATTCCATGTATCGCTCTTCACATGATCCTGGACACCCTGTATATATATATATATAAATCAAATACTCACTTAAAACTTGCGCAAAATGTTGCACAATTATTCCATATCTGCTGTATTCATACCTAGATCTGCCGTAAACAGATCATTCTATTATATGCAATATAAATACGTTTAGTTTGAAGTAGTTGTCGTGCCAAACAGTCGTAAATCTTTGCGTAGTTTTTAAATACTTGCATTTGTTAGAGAAGTGAAGGTTGACACAGCGTTGGGTCCAAGCTCTCACGGTGTGTCGGACACGGCATATGGTACTCTGTATGCCGTGCAGTTAAGAAATATAGATGTAAAACAATTCTTTTATTTCGCATTAAAGGATGAACATAGCATTTGAGACCTTGCGAAGGTGTGCACCGGACATCCAGTATAAAAACTTGCCATTTCTGGAGGGTACCCCGGATCTAGCGACAGACGCAGTCTCAGAAAATTGCGTGCTCTTTTATCTCCGCTAAAGAGAATCAGTCGTTTTCCGACACACAACTGTAAACCAAAACAAGAGTGTGTGAATCGCTCTTTAACGGGGTTAAGGCAAGACCGTCAGGCTTCTTCCTGTCTTCCTTGTCAAGCCCGACATGTTCCAGGCTGCACGGCAGGCTGCAGGATCGTAACTCTAATAAAGATGTTGTTCAGGACCTTGTTCCTCGCTCGCCAGCCTGCACTGGAAATACAGGATAACCCGGGCCGTTCGTTCAAGCGGATCATCCTCGCAGACGCAGGTCTGAGGCGAAAAGTCGGCCCCGAAGATGAGCTTTGTTAATCAGAGGGACGAAAGCTCTAGCGAGGAACATCAATGGCCAGGGTCGCCGCAAACCGGTCACCAGCGGCCGGAGACAACAGATATTGTGAGAGATGTGATTTGATGAAGTTGAGGTCTGCAAATGAGTTACGCGACAAAAGCCTTGCTGGGTTTTTACGCTAGCGCGTCCGCCGAGATTAAGACTCTAGCCCTCGAACAAACGTCACCTTTCCAAAGTTAGCCAGATGGCTTAGGGGTAGGGCTGGGTGACGTCGTCAAGCCGTCTCCCATTAATGGAGTTGCGGACGTCCCTCTGGACGATTACTTCTAATGAGCTGTCATCTGTTCCTGCCACTATCGGGGAGGCGAGAGACAACCGCCGCAAAGAAGAGCAGAGAACGGGGCGACCACTTTAAGCAGCGTATTTGGACCTATATGTTAAAATGCTACTAAAGTTCTACGTTTGCATGAATAAACACGATCATCACTGACAGTATACTGGTTGTTATTGAAACGACACTGTTGTTGCTTTCGTTACTTACGAATGCTGTAAAATTAGTATTACTAAAACGTTTACTCTTCTTAGATGCATTTTATTTGATTTTTGTTAATAACTAGTTTGCGTAGTGTCTGTACATGCATAATATATATATATATATACGGTGACCGGATAATATCGTCTAAACTACTGGGGTGTAGCCAAGCTCGGCCAAAAAATCATTTTTACCAATGAAGAGGGGGAACGGAAACGTATAGAAGTGAGATTAAACTGTTCTAAACTGTGAACTGTGAAACTTAGGAAGGCTCTCCGACATCATTTTTTTAAATGCTCAATTGTAAAAGAACTCATTACTCAATTAAAACAAAAAACGGTGCATTCCAACGAAAATATTGGTCCTAGCTAGAGCAAGGACTCTAGATACAATAATAATAAATTTTAGATATTTTTGCAAACCCTTTTTAAAATCACAACAGTTTCTGCTCTAGCTAGGGCCAGGTATATTTTAGGCAATGCAAAATGTCCTCCCGAATGCTCGGTTATCCAAATGAATAATCCGTTCTATCGCAATCGTGCATTTCATAAACTTATGTCGAAAAGCCTACCTAAAATCATAACGTAGAAAAAAATGCATTTAAACATTTATCTCACTCCTATACGAGACATTTCCGCTTCCACTTTCCATTGGCAACAACGATTTTCACACCAAGCTCTACCATAGACCTCAGAGTTTTAAACGAGATTGTCCGGATGCCGTGTATTTGAGAAAAGTAATTAGAGTTTAGAAGCATGCAAGCATTGCATGCATGTATGCAATGCTTCTATTTTGCATCAAATTGAGTGTGTAAAACAGAAAAACAGACAGAAAGGCGATGCGCATGCATAACTAAAGTGCGGTATTCTCCGATACTCGTTCGAGTTTGAGTTTTATCTATGGTTGGTTCTCCTTCTGTCCTTCGTTCAGGCAACAATGTGAACTTATGGTTCGAGGTATCATGGTTCGAGGCCCAGCTCCAGTCAACAAGCCTTGACGTAACACGTGGTTTACCGCCGTGACCTACAGCCGTGGCAAGTTTTTGCTGTCGCACTGTTGACCGACAATTGCCCCCGCGATATGCGTTTGACCTTTGCCTTGGCCTCGCAGGACCAATGATAGGACGACAGGGCGATGGCGATGATAATGATTACGATGATGGCGATGATAATGCTGATGACCATAATGGAGGCGACCGTAGCACCGCCATGCAATGCGTCGTAAACAAGCTCTCCCTCCTCTGCTGTCCGCGTGCATGAGTCCGCCGGTCCATTTATCTGTTGCTCGAACCGAGTGTACAATTAGCGTTTGTGCTGCATTCTTACGCTATCATTAGACGCCAGTAGCAGCCGGTCAGTTACGCGACCTTATAGCCCTTGCAAACTATTTGTTCCGTAATCATTATTGACAGACACCTGGCTGTTATTGTAAGTCGACTGTCGAACCAGACAGGCTGTACCCCGAAGCAATGCATTTATGCAGGCAACGATTAGCCGGAATAATGTATGTGTCTCCTCTTTCTTCTCTCTCTCTCTATATATATATATATATATATATATATAAATGCACGAGCTGTGCGGTGTGTCTATAGTTCCAGATATTTAGAGCTTACCACGCTGGCAGCCGAACTTTGTTTTCGGAATTACGGGCCGGAAAAGACGGAAGGACAGCGGCTGTACAAAACAACCTCTGGTCGCTGTCCGCTCATGTATCAGTTGCGCCGTTACAGACGAATGTGATGTCAGTTACTTCTGGCGAAGTGCCGCGAGTTTAGAGAAATTCGAGACTAACGAACCTAGACGACGTAGAGTTTTAGTTCTTACAGGAATTTTTGCCCTAGAAAACGTACGTAGAAAGAAAATACGGAAAACCGTGTTGCTAATAGAGGCACTGTAAATGCGCCAAGATTTGGATTCAATAGCTCCTGGTTTGAAAGAACACCCGGAGCATAAGGAGTCTCAATATGGGGCATGATATTTAACTATATATAGGGAAAAACATGAGAAGTATCGATAAAGGACCTCATAGGACGGCAGCACAGATTAGCAACACCTAGAGGAAGACAGAGTTTAAGGATAGAGATAAGACGACGGCGTTTTCGGTTCACGGATCATTCTCTTTTTTCTGTGAAGTTGCGAGGGTCAATGCACGGGGAGCCAAGCCGAGAGTCCGTGTCGATGCACGAAGTGCCCAAAGGCTTTCGATAGATGCCATAACGCCACATCTTCTCTAGTCTAATTGATAGCCGGACCATAGACAAATAACAAGGCGTTATACCAGTACGACTTGATGAAGTAGAGTTTGCATATATTTGCTTAATTTGTCCCCTTACAAGAGGTAAAAGAAGCAGTTAAGGTAACTATCGAGCCTGGTCCATCAGAGGAACATCTCAGACAACGTATGTTGGACTAATACAAAAATAGCGAGAGATATTTTTAGATAGCCTTTCCGTTCCGAAATGGTATGCTGTGTTCTTAGCTGCGCAAGTTACCTTTAGTGGGGTAGTTAGGCGCAATGCTGGTTTTTATCACTTTCCGCCTGCTCTTATATGCCTAAGTACACATTGTTTTTAACAAATCATTTAGCATCTGAATATAATTATAACATACATCAAGTCTGTCGATTTCGCAAACTTCGTTTACGGAACTCTCCACGAGAATGCGTTGTTTATCTTTACTGAGGGGCAACTTGTAGTAGCCCACTATCTATATATTTAAATATGGTCTGGTCAGTCCCGAGACAGCACAACTTTTTATAGAGCGATAGATCACCTCGTGTGTGTTACCTACGTATTGGTACAAGAGACACGCTTTCACGAGGAATAGCATCTTCTGTTAGCATCTTTTTGACACTTGTCTGATAAATTTGGTTCGCACCTTCTCAATGGCATTTATATCTTTTTGCCATATAAGGCCCTGGCTGTTTTAAAGGGATTTAGGTAAAACTAGGTTTTTGTACAAATTCACATAGAAAATTTTGTAAATGAAATATCTAAATATGGTAATACATAATTTGAAGCAGAAGTGACAGTGGCAGTGATATGTTCAGAGAAGTCTAATTTGGGGGGTAGAATGACACCAAGGTCACGATAATATTTAACTACCGGTATTGCGCCGTTACCGAGTGCATACAGTGGTAAACTGCCATCTGATGACACCGCGGCACTTTTAGGCACAGATATTTGCAACCTATTCTCACAACACCAGTTTTCAATGTTTCGCGAACCCTACTAATTTGTGTTAATCAGTTCATTACACACTAAAAGTTTTCAGTATGATCAACGATTAACTTCTCCAATAAAATACACGCGATGGATAGTCGAGCCACCGTCTGGTAGTTATTCATCAAATCCTTAGAATTTTTTTTAATACAGGCGGTTACAAATGACATTCAAAATACCAAAGGGACTTGCCCATCACAATACAATCTCTGGAACACGTACATTATTGGTGTGGCGATAAAATCACAAGTATTTTGGTAGAGATTGGTGGTATACCATCTGGTGTAACTCTGCACCTAATTTTAAGTATTTGCATCTTTTTAATTATGTCCTCGATTGAAATAAAGACTGCTTATATATTGTTTGATTATGACGTCTTTCCATATGCACGCGATTTATCCGTAAGTAAAGTGGGACGAAGGGACCAGAAGCAAGAAGCTGAGAATCCGATGATCAGTAGCAACGGGGGAAGTTACGATCGCTGGCTCGGCATAACAAGTTTATCTAAATCATAATGATGCAGAAGTTGGTAAAAACCTTCTTTGGGCTGATAGCATCACTTTACCACAAATTTGATGAGACAGTGTCTGAAATGTAAAAATCGCCAACCACGCAAACAGGATAATCGACATCAGGAAAGAATTCTAGAACTTCTATAACCTCTTCAATACATGCCTTTTTTGGGCGCCGGAGTCCGCATTAGTGACATAACGGCATACGACGACAGTTTAGTGCTTTATCTGCTAAAATACACACCTCCCACCCCTAAATCCTCGATCCATTTGGTGCACCGAGTATCGATCACCGAGTGAAAACTTTCTGTCACTAATTGCTCCAGTAAGCCAGGTCTCTAAAATAAAAATTACATCGATGCTGTTTAATAAACAATAACCTGCACAGGTGTCTATGGCACCAAGAGTGACTAACGAGCAGGCATTCAGATAAAAACAACATTTTGACTGGACTGATCACTACCGGCTAATCTTGAATCGTTTCTTACAGCGGTACATCATAGCATTCCTGACTGCTTCGACCGCAAGAGTCAGCTACTCTAAGTGCGACAGGAAATTGGTGGGTGAGTTCGGTACCTCCGGGTTCGGCTGATGGCTCTGTTGCCTTCAGTAACCTGGCAGCATCTTCAGTGGAGGATTTTTTGCGGAAATGTGCCTGGTGCTACCCGCTGAGATTTGTACGCTGTTTGTTGATCTGATTCTATTGGTGGCGATCCTGACGGCGTTCATCGTAGTTTCCCTCCTCGCAGCTCAGCTGCTTTGCTAGGGGCCGGGCAACCCCGACGGAATGCGGTAAGGTGGACGTTGAGAGCTTGAGTTTGGACAGAGTTCTCTCCGTTTCGAAGCATTTACGCTGCGTGCCGGGATCTAAGAGCTGACACTAGCTGACAGTGATTTTAGTCCCTTTCCCAGGAAACCATATGCAATGGGCGAAATGCGTGACATCTTGCCTAGTTTATTGAAATGTATGTCGTCATTGCCAAAGCGGATAGGCTTAACGTTCGTGAAATCGAATTTATTTAGATTTTTCTGGATGATAGACTGAAGTGCCCTGTGACACAAACTGACAGAGTGCGAATAATCCCTGGACTTCTTTACATCGTGAACTTGTGGTGTCGAGCACACGGTGAGATGGATATATTCGAAACAGCAATGCTCAGTGAAGTCAGTAAGCGTAGCGACACGCTTCGTGACCGCCTTCATACTAGAAAACATCGACTAAGCCTACGTGAAGAATAATCTTGATATTTGCATCCCTGGCTGTCGATAGCAACTCCCGAGCTTCTTCGATCGCTGAAGCATTCGAAGTCCGTCCTTGCCAAGTAGCACAAGCTGCTCGCTTGTATCTACCACACCCTCAATGTACTGTAACAAATTGCGAAGGTTGGTGTCTCCACAAATAGTCACAATTTTATCTAGGTTGTCACCATCCTCGCAACAGTCACCATCCTTGCAACAGGCATATAATATCTCTTTTATACGATATGTGTGAAGCTGAAGCAGATGGCCTTCACCCGCCAAGCTGTCCAAGAGGTTTCAATATTTGAGGTATACAGAACTCCATTTTTGTTCTCAGCTCAAAAATACATCGTTCGACAAACGTCTAGAAAGCTGCTTTTGTACCAACCAAAAAGAAATTATCTCAAAAACGATAAGAGACCTGATGGAGTTACAATACTACTCTGGCCACATGATAAATCCATCTTTGAGCGGAAATTCCTCTTTTTTCGTTGAAGCTATCGTATACCAATATGGTCAAAGGAGAGTAAGATGGCGCTATTTGAATATCGTCCTTTGTAGTTCAGGATTCATAATGTAGATTAGACGCCTTTAAAATCCGCAAATTCAGCCTTATCACACTTAGTTGTTAAAATTACTTCATTCTTGTTATTAGCGCTTAAGTTTATTTTTTACTCCCTAGATTCCTGTTAACCTAAAATGATTTTTTAATCTCTAAAGCTAAGAACTGTTTTTTTTTAGAATGCGTATTGCTTCTCGACTGATACTTGCTTCACGAGAATTTGATTTTTTTTCGGATTTCGGTCATTTTGTTTAATGGTCTGTAAATTGTCGATATTCTCCCGTAAGGTACATCATTCGCTGTTTTTGTTACTTTTAGGTATACATACGTCGATTAGCAAGCAAATATTATCCACAAGCAAGCAGTACATGGCAGTAGCACTACAATGCCTAGAGAATATCGCTATCCATGGTGTTTTTAAAAATAGGATTCAATACAGCCAAAATTGCCTATCCAGAATAAAAATTTATTTTAATCAATTCGAATTGCGGACCCCGTATCGCACAATATCTTATAGCTGACAACATTAAGATCTGGCGGAACTGGAAAACGTTCGAATCTTTGATGATCAGTCGGTCTGGTGATAAAATCAGATATACAAGTGTGCCATTGACAGAGACGCCCTTGCTGCTCGCATTATTTGAAACCGCAGCGTTGCTTGACTTGATTAGTCACACTATTTCAATGTTGCAACAACTGCGGTATTGCAAACTAAACTTCGATTTAGTTGCATTACTTTATATACCTGTTGGCCTATGAATTTTAGAAAAGGTTTAGAAAAAATGCGTATTACTGCTGCTTACAATCTGGAAAGCTTCCTGTATTTGTAGCGTAAATACATACACATCGAGTCAAATCTACTAAAACGTTTACTTTACAATATTTCGGATAAATTTTACCAAGTATAGAAAACAATATTACTCATGGATTACGATCACAATGTGAAACGTTGTGTCTGTCATCACATGACATTTCCTCCAGAATCTTTAAAAATGCTGTCCAAGATTCTCTACTTATAAGTTACGTTGTGCCCAATATATATATATATATATATATATATATATAAGCATTTGTTGTACGGCATGCGTAATGTCCCCCTGATAGGCCGGAGGTGACGTCTCGTTACGTTCTGCTATTGGGCAGAACACTATTTATAACCTAAATTTACCGACGGCACGCGTGAGTATAATTTTAACCCGGAAACACTGACAAAACTTAACGGGATCGTATATTCAGTCTAAGGCACACTGGTTGACCGTTTTTTATGTCAGATCTGCTCGGTCAACAGAAATTACATGCAGCTATGGCACGATATGGCGGATTCAAGCACATGTGTGAATGCACATGAGTTATGTAGAGCTATTCTAGAAAAGAACGTCCCGTCGAAAAAACGCTCATTACTTTAGCCCAAACGTAGATCTGAATGCAGATCGTCCTGGAAAACAAAGTGTTATTATAATCCCATAAAGATATATATATATATATATATATATATATATATATATATATATATGGATTAAGGACAGAAGTGGAGAACGAGAGGAAAAATAAAGAGTGAATACTTCATCATCATCTTATTTATTTCACTTATATTGAGTATGCATATAGCATAGATATTTATACAGATTATAAAATTATACAGTCAGCTGCTCGCGGCATGTTATTCGGCGGAGGCAGTGCAGCGATCTCTTCGCAGCAAGGACCAGCCAGGCAGACGCATTAAACTTCGTACACGCCTAAGAGCACAGTCGACAGATGAACGAGTGAATACTGCTGACAATTACCGCCTGCTTGCTTGCGTTACAAATTCGAATAAAGCTGACCAACACACCGACCAGTGGATATTAGTAACTTGAATGCAAACCAGCGTCTTGAAATCTAACTGATCATATATATATATATATATATATATATATATATATATATATATATATGACTTATGTAAACGAATTGCATCCATATACTGACTAGCGCCTGGGAGGCAGCCAGGTTAGCACTGTGTTTTACCGTTACCGGGGGCTGCTCTTGTCGACTACGGTTGGACTAACAGTGTCATCTGTACGCAGAATGGCGTCACTATACGACTACTGGCAGGTTGCGCTGTTGTTGCCTACAAGGCGGCTAGAAGATGTCACTCACATGAGGTATCATCGTTCATCTTGCTTAACGCCATCAAGCGACGTTCGAAGCCGCGGTAGTGCGGTGGTTTGATCGGCTGGCACTTGCGGGTCACGTCTTGGCCTACCGCACCGATATGCATACACCAAGTAGAACGGGATGAGGTCAAAATATATATATATATATATATATATATACACTCTCGCTGTTATATGTATATTTATAATAAAGAGAGCGCCTACACTATAGGTACTGGGTAGGCGACGCCGCCGCGTCGGCGGTAATCGGCATAACCGCTACCGGACCCCCGTTGCCCGCACTTCCCGGCGTTGGCTCAGGCGCAAACGAGTTGTCATCGAGAAGCGTTTTGGCTATGACCAACGATGATGGTAACGACGACGATATTGACGAACATCGACCCACAACAGTGGTTCTGTGGCAACAACGGCAGCCGGCAGAAGTGACGAAGCCGAAGTGACGAAGGCGCAGTGACGAAGGCGTCTAGCAGGCGTTTTGTTTTGCACTCTCCTAATAGAAAATAGGGAAGAAAGACGGGGCCAGTGGAGAGAATTGCATTGCGCTTCGGCAAGAGGAGGCAGCTAATAGAGATGATAAAGAGGCTGTTTTCATGGTTAACTGCACCATCGTGCCGTTATCGACCGGCTGGTTCCCCCCCCGGCTGGTTTCCCCCGGCTGGTTTCCCCCCGGCTGGTTCCCCCCCGGCTGGTTCCCCCCGGCTGGTTTCCCCCCGGCTGGTTCCCCCGGCTGGTTCCCCCCGGCTGGTTCCCCCCCGGCTGGTTCCCCCCCGGCTGGTTCCTCTCCCCGGCTCTCGGCATTTCCTGTCACGTGTTCCATACACGTGCAACCGAGACAATGCCCACACGCATACATGTCCGGATGGTTGATCTAGCGTTGTAGATGCGCACTTTTGAATTGTGTCTGTTGGGTCAATCGCACGGTTGGTGCAGTCCTGGGACGACCCAGTCCTGGGGGTGCAGGCGGGTTCTAAAGTCGTACTTCAACCGGACCCTGGGCATGTCACATGGTCCACGCATACGTTCAACATGACTGTCAAGGTCGCTGTCGTTTGGTTGGCGTCGTCTAGACGCCAGATGGGTCATTGGTGATGGGTGTCGCTCAACTCTGCTGCTCTCGCTCGCACCGACACATATATCTCCAACATGTATGTAACCGCCAATAACGTCCATGTCGTCATGTGGCGGCCGCGCTGTTTAGATAAGTCATATATATGTATATATATACAACATTTATCGACTAGATGCATATGATGTCTTAGGTGTATATATATATGTAAATATTTGCACAATATTGCGTCACTATGACTCCTGCTAGCATTGCCGACACTGCTGTTGCTGCTGCTGCTGCTGACGCCACTAAACATCGTCCGTTTGTTAATAAAATATCGCCAAATGTTCCTCCGTTGTAATCTACCGCTAGAAGGCATTAGGCAGCCTCTATCTGATTAGCCGGTTTGGTTATGCTTTAGCATATTTTTTTTTTATTACGCTTTCTTGTTGCGAGCCCATCCACGGTGGCTGTATGCCCGCAAATTTTTCAAGTTTAAATGAGTATACGTGTTATCAAATTTTTTTCTACCGGAAACGCGCAAATCTTCACACAATTTTAGGCTTTGCTCATGAATCTGGCGTTTCAGCGCTCCGCAATCTCAGTCAAAAGCTTAGCAATGATCAGGATTATATATATATATATATATATATATGGCTATACGATTAACTGCTAAAGAGTTAGCACACTTATTAAATGCAATCACTGGCAGAACATATACTTTCTTTGTGATGCAAATCCTGTCGTGCTTGAGTGCAGACTTATTATGATTGTTTGCTATCCTACATAAAGGTTTATTGGCCTCCGCTTAAAACGCATTATACGTATGCTAACGGGCGGAGATTGCAGCATAGTTATGACACACGAATTGTGTTAAACTAGTCTTGCTACCACAAACGTTCGTTGAGTCAGCTAAGCAAGGCCATAGCAAGCGAGACTGCTTTTAGAATTACTACGAATCGTTATTGCATATGAATGCATCAATCATATGGGCGAGTAGACCTAGGATTTTACACAGACCGTCGCTAATGCTGCTGATATCCTGACAACTAAGTGATGATTCAGGTGCTTTAATCATTACTGACGTGTTTTTAGGTAAAACAACGACTCTTATATGAATACGGAAATTACTGGCATTAACAATAAGCGCTAATTGATTTGTGTACGCGTTAAAGCACAAAAGTCTAATAGCAAATCCCTACAAAAGTTCAGACACTTGGGATACGCTTATTACAAATGCAATACAAAGGCGTTTGCTGTACACTTCCGACAAAGATGGTGAGGCTAATGCAAGTTTCCGTGGCTACACAAACATGCAATGGTATTCTTATTAGAGCTTATTTTTGTTGTAGAGAATAAAGCGCTCTGAGAGCGTCGTTTTTCCCGCAGTGCGAAAAAAAGATTCAGAAGGGAGTCTTCTTGCTCATCCAAAAGTGCTGCACCTGGTTGCACGGATATGAAGTATGAAGCAAACGCACCAGCTGCCGCGGTTCGTCTTTGGCCCGTCTTTTGTCATTAACGTAGTGAGGAGGTTGCAGGATTTCACCTTTCAAGCATCATGTGGTCTTGCATCCGACCGAGGCGCAGTACACCACGCTTCACTCCTGAACTAGTTAGCGAGTTTATCAATGTTAGGAAACCCATAAGTTTGATTCATTTTTATAGGAGAGGAGGGAGCGACCCGAGTGAACTGCTTACAAATGTGATCGCAACGTTCACGGAACAGTTATAGTGTACTATAGTGTACGATGATAATACCAAAAACGCCGCACAGGTTAGTATGAGAAGATCAAGCAAACATCATTTTGGCCATACGTGGTGTATATCTAGAAGTAGAGCATAGGGCGTTCATGTGTGATATGTACGGGATGAACAATTTTCAGCAAAGGTTGCATGTCGCACGCAATCTGAATATTTCACTTTACCAGGAACAAAGCGCTTTCATCCATAAATTGTGTGTTATTTATCTCTATTCATTTACTAGTATTTCCTGGTAGACCAGGCGGTTTCATATCTCTTGTGAGTATATCTCTTTCAAGTTGTTTCTGTTAAGACTGACTTTGTTTATGTATCAATGCATTGACACATTTTACAGTCATTTAAGTATTGGTATATTCTCCAATCCTCACATTATTTTAAATGCCATGCAAATTTTCCAGCTGATTTATTAAAATTTATCAATCGCATACCTAAGTGGGCTTCGTCGCATTGGATCTCCATATAAACTGTGATAAAGATCTAAACGTCTCTTTTCTTAGGATATTTCAGTTACGGGCTAATCTTTTTATTTTCCTGTGTGAAATGTACGTACACATACGATGTGGGTGTAAAAGCCTACAAAAACGATTGTACTTATTACTACCGTAGGAGTAACATCATTTTTTTTTGCCGCACTGGGTAAATGGCATTCATAAAAGACTTCTACAACAACACATCACATTGCAGTGTAAACCGACACCGCACAAAACAAACCAAAACCTTTCAATTTCGTAACACTATGTGCGATAACAGACTAAAGCTTAGCAATGAAATACTTTTTTTTGTTGTTATTTGTTATTTGTGTTTTTTTGCATAGTTATGTTACACAAGCAGTTCGGAAAGCCTAAGGCACCAATGTATTGACCGAAACGTGTGTTGAGCGAGGACAAATAGATATATATTGAAAAAAAAATATATATATATATAAGAGAAAGAGAGGGTGAGAGAGAAATAAGTGGTTCAGCGTAATATTTTATTGCGCCGAACCATTTGGCCGACGCTGCGTTTGCAGCAATTGCTTCCATCCGTGGGGTTTCAAAACGTTATGTGTTATCATTGCACATTGTCTTTTTTTGAGTTTTTGATTCGGAATCAAGACGACAGTTTACTCGAATATGCTATTTTTACGTTGATCAGCTTTCAGCACTGGAGCAGAGAGATCCCTAACGAGAACAGCTCTAGGAAGGCATCGACCTCTCCCAGACAGTTGAGTGCTTGTCTCATGCTAGCTCGTATACGTGCTAACGACGGTTCAGTGTATGCATACCTCAGTGCCCCGACAGTGCTCCGGGGGAATTTTGGTACAACTTTCGGCAACCAAATCTGCCGTTATCACGACTGTTTCCAGGCAACCGCCGACCACCTAGGCGCCTCGTTTCCTACGTACACAGCAACCTATTCTAAGCCGCTCTTTTTGCGAGTCGCTTGCAAATTCCTCGCCGCCACATAGTCTCTTGCATGTTCGCATCGTTGCGTCACTTTATAGAGTTCTCCTTGCCTTTATACGACTGTGTATATCGCTTACTCGTTCTTTACGTACTCGGTGCGCTGTGTTATTCGGCAGCAAGGCAAGCACAGACACAAGGCAGGCTTGCGCACGAACGACAGCATCCGTTGTCCCTGCAGCCAATGCGGAATTGCGTATATTGCCAGGTAACGCAGGCAGCCTTCCCCCATTCCTTAGCAGCACGCTCGATTGACGCGAGAAACGAGAGATAGAGTGCACGAGAGAACCTGCTTTTTCGATTACGAGCTTCACAGAATCAGGGTATTTTCTTTCAGTCGGTGGTGCTTACCCTAGACATATGTTTGCATGTTTTTCTATATATAAATATATATATATATATATATATATATAATTAATGGTCAGTGCTGGCGCGGCTCGGGCTGGTCATGCATCGGCTCTCGCCGAGGCAGGCAAGGTTAGAAAGTACCAGAACATCGGTTACCCGTACGAGTTTCACCCACTTGCCTTCGAGACCCTTGGCGGGCCGGGTCCGTCTACTCGCAGTTTGCTACAGAAGGTCGGGAAGCGGCTAATTCTAGCCAGCGGAGATAAGCGAGCAAGTGATTCCTCAGACAGCGTCTGTCGCTGGATGTGCAACGGGGCCAATGCGGCCTCGGTTCGAGGAACCCTCCAGAAATGGCTGGTCCTACACTGTACCCCCCGTAATGGTTGCACACGTTCGCAGGGACCCAAATGTCATGGTCCGACCGTGAATGATTTGAAATTGAATAAATTGTTTATATATATATTGTGACAATATATATATAATATATATATATAGGACATATGTTTGCATATCTATATATATATATCTATATATATATATATATACATATATAAACCGTTCTATTAATTATGTGGATGTTTGTGCTTAATGCCGCTACAGGAGCAACCACTACAAACACTTTATCTGTTTTTGTTTTTGTGCTGCAAAATCTAGCCGCGGAGCAGAAATGGATGATGAAATCAAGGAAAAGCCAATAAGTGGCCGGTGAACGCCACGGTAGTTCACGGCTACTGCCGATCCCCCTAAAGTCGTTTCAATGAAGTCATCTTACGCTTCATTGCAGGTACTTTACTCTAGAGCCGACACATCGACGTATCCCTTTTATCCCGCTGTTGCAGAGAAACACGGGCGCCATTCGATACTCGCCATGAGGCCGCACTTTTTTTGTTTGTTCTGGGAGGTTTCGGGAATGCATGATGCACATGCGCCACTAGCAGCCTGCGTGACTAGTGTGAGACTCGCAAACCCACTAAACCCGGATTCCTCCCCACCCCCCCCCCCAGGCTCGGTATTACTTTGGCATTACATCGAAGCCGTGGGAATGAGGCCGCACTGAGGCTAACTCGTTAGCTACTGCTGAAGCCGTTGTGCCTTCGGCTCTAGTGCTATTTGTACTTAAATGCCTTCTAGCGTTTAAGATAGTTTAAGATAGCACAAAGCAATTTTTAGTTAATGAACTATTGTATCTACGCCATTGGAAATTTGTCCTTACTCATTAAAGGAACTCTTTTGTTGGAGAATGACCACCTTGAAAATATCTAGGCTACTGTCACCCCTCTAAAATCAGAAACAAACTCCAGGAAATGTGACTTTAGAGAATAAGAATCATGCACTCTTTGAAAAAACCCGACCCCGAGGCATCGAGTCGCTTTTCTAGATGATTGGCAAACGAATCGACCTGGTTTAACTATCTACTTCAACAAGCCATCACTGGCAGTCCAATGCGGCAATGCAGCAGCAATAGCAAGCACAACGAGGCTGCCTCGAGGATAAGCTCGACCTCTAGCCCTCCTCACAAGCCTTTGTGTAGTGAGTTAGTCATATATCCCTGTTATCATAAATTTTAACAAATCAAATTATGAACATTAATAAAATGAGCCAAACAACTATAGTCACTTTTTCCAGTCCTTTCTCCTTCAATAGGCGTTGGGAAATTTACATAGTTGTGATAAAAACATAAAAGTACGTTTTGTTCCCGTATGTCTAGAGACAACTCCTCTACAATCGTTTTGGCCGCACTTCGAACAGTTTGCAGCACAAATCAGCAGTTCGACGCCTCGACTAGTGGAGGTCATCTCGAGTTGTCGGAAAAGAAAGAGGGAAAAGGTGCAGGCAGGTGGGAATGACCCTATACTCTATAATACTTTTTGGGCTGACTCTCAATATTTACCGTCCATGAGACTGCTTTTGCATTGCTTTATAGACAAACCCCATAAATAAAAATGTGCAACGCTGGGGCCTCGAACCCGCGCACCTATGTGTCTCCTCCGGTCCCGAGGCGCCGACGGATGCACCACGCCACCGGGCTCGACGACCCTATACTCTAGATTGTGCCGACAGCTACGGCAAACGCCAAAAATGCACAGATCTGGAGTCAGTTAGATTTGCCATGGCAGTCTGTTGGTTGGCTTTTCCCGCTCTCCGGTGTATTTGCATGATGATAACTCGGTTTTCTGAAGCCATTCACTACGCGTATGGGTCGAAGACCATCTGACCTCATTTGTCTTTCGTCATTGTCTTCCCGCTTGTCGTCGCCGTTCTAACTAAAACGTCACGGAAAACGCCACTGGCAGGACTCTACAAACGCCAGCCTTTACCATGTTAGCAAATGCCCTCTCGTCTCATGTGAATATATCTATATGAAGCGGTTATGATGAAGGACTCAATAGTTGTTTGCCCAGACAGGTATTTTGCGTCGAACGTTCTCGGCCGTCCCCCCCAAATGCGCAGTAGAAATCTTGTTAGAACTTCTTAGAACAAGATCGATCCGTCCTCGTGTATCTATCTATCTTTGAGACACGTATCCCGGCCAAAAACAGACATTTAAAATGTTACTGTCTAAGCAACTTACGAGTAGGGAAAGCATTTGTCCACGTCTGGTCTGGCATTTGTAACCTGCCAGTGGGGTCTCTGTGGTGACCGTCGTAGTCACACATTAGTTAGTGGTGGCTACAACGGCGAAAACACGCAGACCGTCGATGTCAAAGGACTAATGGCGTCAATTATATTCGACGTATGTGCGAACAGTTGAGTAGCTAGGTAGGAAGCATAGTTGTTGGGACGCAAGCAAATCGGAGAGCGGGTAAAGCCAACCAACAGGCGACCGCAATAGACGCAGACCGCCATGGCAACCCCAACTGACTCCACTCACTGCTTTCTTGGCGTAGCTGTCGGCATAATTTAGAATATTGTGTGACTCACACTTGCCTGTACCATCGCCCTGTTCTGCCCCCAGACATATTGATATGAACTCAGCTAGTCAAGTCGTTGAACCACAGATCTCTACAGCAAACTGCCCGGAAGTGTTGCCTAAACAATCGGAGAAGAGTATTCTTTACACTTACGAGAACGGGACATGATGAACTGCATATCCCAACGCCTATTAGAGGTGCAGAGAGGGCTGAAAGGAGGAAAGTGATTATGGTCGTTTACTTTTTTTAAATTATATATATATTTATATATAAATTCTGAGAACAAAGTAGAGAGGTGGCACTAAAAGCGACGAGAAGGTGTAATTGGATCCTCAGATCCTTTGTTCTAAGAGATGCTTGAATTGTATATGCACTACTTAATATCTCTGTCAAACCAGTACTGACGTATGCATCCCCTGCATGGTTTCCAAGCAACGAGAAGGATCGACAATTATTGAAGAATTTTTTAAATACATTTGTTGATA
>QVRM01005231.1:0-30765 GCA_003439945.1 Dermanyssus gallinae
GGTCCCCGTGGCCAATTTGAGACACTTACATACCTTGGTCATAACTCCTCAGTAATTTTACCTAGCCCCCTTAGGTCTCAAAGGTAAAAAGTAAACATTTATAGAGTTCCGATAGATGCATACTTCTGACTTTTATTTCTTTCCGCTTGCGAAACAGCATAACGAGCCTGGTTAGCGCCGTGACTGACCTTTGAAGGTGTTAAAGATTCAGTCACGGTAAACGTCCCAGACGAGTGTCTTCCTACTCAAGTAAGCTACTCTCGGCCTCGTCAAAGCACTTCTGCTAGTAAAATAAGGGATAATACAGGAGCGCTTAAATCTAATTGGATCTCTTATATTGACAAAAGCACACCGATTGCAGCATTTGGTTTCAAACTCTGCTTGCATTGAGTCATTGGAATATATATATATATATAAACTTGTCCGTTTGATCATCGCGTCGTCATAGTGAATACGATGGAAACCCAATGCGCTTATTATTCAAAACATAATAATCGGTGCTAATAGATTTTTCAGATGTGGGTGCAATCTGCGACTTCTGCGAAGCATGGGTGTGTCATGGACGCAACTGTCTTTCGGCCCATGCGTGCACATGTCCGCTACAGGTAATCACTATGTATATAACACAGCAGTTACTTAGCTTTATTAACCGATAGTTCGTTACATATTGCGCGTAGATGATCAATGTAATGAACATACATACAGTCACATACATGGTGTGTATATTCAATCTAAATGTTGAGTCAGCGAAACAGCTCTCTCGCATTGTGGGGGTGATATAAACGATATGTCAACCGCATGAGTTTGCATAAGCACAACGAAAAGCATTTCATGGAACTTCTCTCGAAGACAGATTTCTGTGGAAGCCTTGTACAGCAAATCGTGCGATCAGGAGTCCTATTCCCATATTAGGCAGCGCTCATATATGCACTATATACACTAGTATGAAACCGATTGTAATAACTAGATAAATATATATATATATATATATATATATATTAAATCAAAGTACGAACCATAAATTTAAAGTGTACGTTATAATTCGTATCTATTAAATTATAAATTTCTGTGTGATTCGTTGTAGGACGCTGTCTGTGTAGAATGCGACCGCGGTGTCTGGACCACGGAGGCCGGGTGTTCCGGTGCTGCTTTTGTACGTTGTTTCTCTGCGAAGATGACCAATTCGAGCACCAGGCCTCGTGCCAGGTACTCGAGTCCGAGACAACTAAGTGTCAATCGTGCAATCGACTCGGCGATCTATCCTGCCTCCGTTGCAAGGTACGACGACCAGAGTTGCGACGCCACATCTGCGCACATCCAGGAGCATTGTGTTACAATACAAAAAGTGTTCATTTACTTCGCAAATAACTCTTGATCTCATTTTAAGTGTCTCCTCCTGATCGAACACACAAAGTGTGTTCATCTGTTTCCGCTATCTGCAAATTTACTATATGGCCGTTCGACCGAATGCAGTTATGCTAGCTTTGTCTTCTCAAATAGGCCTAACTTTGGCCTCACAAAAGGCCGCAGGAAGCGGTTTATGGCGTAAACGGGGGAAGGGCACGAGGCGCCGTTCAAAGTATTTGGCCTTGAGTTCCATGTTGTGGCCGCAAAACCTATTAATTGTCACATCTCAGTCTTTGAAGCACTGCCCTTGCGTCTGCTCTGCCCGAACGTCCTCATATTCATTTTGATAGGCGCTTTTTGCGAAGCAGAGACCATATGGGGCGAGCCTAACAGACACGTCACTCCCAAAGCATGATCCAAAATAGTCACGCGCTGATTGCCTATTTCCTTGCTAGTAATTTAGTCGGCACTGTCCTTTACTGAGCACATGACAGAGCGCATCAGAAAACTCACTCAGGGACTGAGGTACTATCTCTTCTCAAAAAAGTAAAACTGAACCGGCCTTAAGGGCCTCTTATGAAGAACAGCCTATATAGGATCACCTTACGGTAGTCTGCTTTCGAAGACCGGCGGGATTGAGTCTGCGTTTCTTAAGGGTATCCAGGGACTCATGTTATCTCTAAATTACGAGGTGTACTTTCGAGCGGACATAGCACTTTTATTGCAGATCCGAAGCGTTTGCTTGTGTCGTCAAAGGTAGCCGCATACTTTGAGTTCCCCTGCTAATAGAAGAAGCAATGGTTGAGGTGGCTCCTGCGAGTTTTAGTAAAGGCGTCATCACTGGTTAAGATTTTATTCAATAACTGCCAGGTTTCTCGCACGCTATGCCTGTGCGTGTCGTGGATCAAACTCATTGAACAACAATGTATATAATGAATTTAAGGTGTGTGAGTAAACCGTGATATAAGAGGAGCGGTGACACGTGTACTTAGGCAGGGGCTACATTTAAAGCGAATAAAGAACCAATCAACTAACTGTCTATCTTCCCTATTCCCGCATCGCAGGTGTGCTTCTGCGACGAGCACGTTAAGCGAAGGGCTTCAAGTACGAGCGAAACCAGCCAATTCCATGTCCGAAGTGCGGCTTCGACACGCAGCCGACGAAGGACCTTTCGATGTCGACGCGTACGCACGCGTATGGCCGAAAGGACGCTGGAGAACTACGACGATGACGATTACGGGGTTACGGCGGTGGGGGTTATGGCGGAGGTTACGGCGCTGCTGCTGCTGAGGACGACGACGATGACGACGATGAGGATTGGGCCGGTGAAGACGACGATGAAGATGATGACAGTGACGAAGACGACGACGACGATGAGGAAAATGGCGACGGCGAGGCACAGTGTGACGCCAAACGTGGCTCGGGAGAAGACTCGTCGAAAAGCAGACAGAAGCAAACACCTCGGAACAACCTGTTGGTCGGCGCGTGCCGAAGACTCGCGACAAGGACAGATGATGATACCGAATCGAGTGTTAGGCAATACTTACAAATATAGGTATTGAAGAATATGTCAAAGACAACGCCAATCAGCCAATAAACACGTGTGTGTGTGTGTTGCCACATAGTTGACAGTTACGTGTGGGTCGTTTTTAATTGTCTAACGAATCCGGCTCTTGTAGTATTATCATTATTATTATTTGCACAAGAAACAAGTCATTATTGGAATCTACCTATTATGCGTACTTGCTGAATGAAGTCCACGTCGCAGGAAATCAGCAAACTCACAGGGCATCCCTATCACACACCGTTCCATCAGCACATTGGCATTGTGTTGATACGTTGGGGTCGTTACGATACCCCTGGCGAATATGCAATTGCGGTGTCTACAGCGTAGATTGCTTTCCCGGCTTACTGAGCCGAATAATAATAAGAATTACAATTTGTTCATTTTGCCATACGATTAGTAGTTGGAACACAAGTGTATGATCTATGCTAAACAGTTTGGCTTCATACATCTATGGCATTGTATGTATGCCACATGACTCGACAAATCAGTCAAGCTCCCCTGCTAAAGGGTGTGTAATTATATATATAATGGCACTATTTTTTGATGGGCTTGTTTCCATTTTTCTGTACGGGCGACTAGACCTACAGTATACTTTGTAGCAATGAGTACTAAATTTCTATTTTCCCTAGCTTGGGCGATAGTCACAAAGTGGCCTTAAAATAATATAATAATAATAGTCCCTCCGTCAACAGCCAAAGACAACGCTTGCCTCAAGAATTGACTCTCTCTTCGGGCCCTCATGACCTCCTGAATTCGCTTACTTAAATCTTTAAGAAATACTTCGGTTTCCTTGCTGATTGGTCGAAGTGTCTCTACGGCAATAGACAACAAAGATATATCTTGTTGGCCAATCTCGCGTATTTATAGTCCGTTTCCGCGTGCTTTGCTGCCCACCCCGGCTCAACTGAGCTGTGATGTGCATAGGAAAGCCGCGGCCGTGCAACGAAACCGCAAACTAAGGACTTCCCATGTGACCATAGTGCAATGGTCACCCCAGAAAGCCTTTCTTCGCCAGCGGATACTAAACCTCTCGGTTAAGTGTAGATGTATACCGGCTTTTTTAAGAGAGACTTTATAGTTACACTGTTTAGTTCAGCATGTCTGGACGATCTACAGGCGCTCTTCGGGCAACTCAGTGGGTGTAGGACACTGGAATCTACATTCTTCTCCACACAGTTTGCACTGAAACGGCTCGCCCACGGGAGCGCCGATTCTAAGTGCTGACATGCGGAAAGAGTTAGGATCTAGCATGGTGTCGAGCTGAGACGAGGGTAAGGCTTTAAGCCAACCCCAGCTGAAATTACCTTGTGCCGCTAAGAACACGGCGCGGTTTATATGGGAAACAAGGCCCTCTAAGATCTTTCTGCTCCTTTTGTTGCTTTTGAGCTCATCTAGGTTATATTGGCTGGGATGTTCTTCTATAGGGCCCGGGTCTAGCATGGTTCTGATAGTGTCCGGTGATTTAACTGGTTCATGTCTTATTTGTGGTCGCACTGCCTCCCTCCACTAACGAGGCTGTCACCGGACCAAATCTTTTTTTTTTTTTTTTTTTTTAACGCCTCTGACAACTACATTTTAGATTCTCGTAATGGGCTAAGTTGCCTGTGGCACGATAGCGTCTAAATGCATCTATCGTCATCGCGTTCTCGTACTGGAATTATATAGGCTTTCTCCAGCAGAGGTATGTAGCAGCAAGGCAATGACAACCACGTCCAACAAATTCTACCAGCACGGGCCAGGGCTCGAACTAGCGATGTTTTGCTAGCCGTGGTTGCCATGGCAACGCCCCGTTTCGAACGGTGCGTTAGCCGCCTAAGCCAACCGCCGCTACAAAATCGGACCAGTAAAGCAGCGTAGCATACAGGAGCTAGGTCCAAGGACACTTCTTATTCCCAGTCCACCTTCACGTATCGGAAGACTTGCTCTCTGCCAGGTGTTCTTTTCCAAAACTGACGTTTAGGACTTCACTAATTATGTCTCTGCTGAGGTCATCATACGCGATTATTTTTTCAGGGTAAAGCAAAGCAGGACATGTGCGCAGTATGTAGTTAAATCTTAAGGATTCAAGGCTATATCTCCAAATGGCCAGCGCAGCCTGAGGATGCATGCTTGTCAGCCGTGGACGAATTCCGTGGTCCAATCAGCCGTGGACGAGAAGCGTGGGCGTCATCTAGATACCACACGTTGAAAGGGCTCTGTAATTTTAATACTAGATCTAATTTACCGAGACTGAATAGAGCAGGATCTAGCGGGTAACCCTGCTGAATGCCTGTTTCCAAACGCTATGTTGAAGTTGTACCCCTGGTTAAGAGTGAAGGATCTCTGTAACTTTGCCAGACCAAGGCAAAAGCTCTTGACTTTTCTTTATCACTGCATCTACTATCCTGTCCCTTCTTAACGTATTAAATGCAGTGCAGATATCAAGTTTAACTAGAACCCTTACTTGGCCCCCAGTCTCCAAAAGGGCGCGTGTAGCATGTTTTAGTGCTTCTGTGGTGGAGTAAAGTAATTATTCAAAAGAATTGCAATAAGACGTACCTCACACCTGTAGCATTGTTTAACATACAATGATGATAAGAATAAAGGTGGCGCAGAGGCTACAGTGGAAACAGGTAATGTATATTTACTTAATGGAAGTTGAAGGTTTAGCTGGGTACTGCTAATTTTAGAAATTTCGAAACGCCTTTAGAATCATCCAACAAGACTCAATAAGGAAGATTTGAAGAAAACCATCAGGCATTTGTAGCGGAGTTACAGAAACTGCACTCCTAATGTGGGAAAAAAACCAACAGGGTGACTTTTATGCCTGGCCCTAGATAGCGTAGGTGTGCCAGAAATAGTGTCACAGTTACAGATATTCAGCTTACCACCCCCGTTCCATCGAAGAGAGAGACTCTTCTAGGAATTCGTCCGCAACTGATAATCATGCATTCACAAGCAACGCTCTGCGTATTGAGATATATAGTTTTAGCCCTCGTAGGCGTATCAAGAAGAACTAAATACTGAAGACGAAGCTAGTAACGACATACGACGCAAAGTCCAAAACATTAATCTCGAAGCAAGTATTTGAATAAGAGCAAGCCCTTCTATACCCAAAAGGTAGCCGCAAAATCAGAAAAAGTACTATCAATCAGAAGGGCCCCTTTGCTACGCCATTTCACTAGTCCAGTCTGGCTCTCTATACATATTCGACGTGATATTTTTTATTTAACATCAAAGGTGGGGGCATTTGGACCCCTACGAACGTGTGCACCAGTGTGGGGTTCTGGTGTGCGAATCAGCCATCTCTGGAGGGTTCGCCGCACCGGGACCGCATTTCCCGTTGCTCACTCAGTGACAGGCGCTGTCGGAACAAATTGTCCGCTATTTTTAAACCTGTAAGGGTACCGGATGTTGTGGTAAAAGCTAAGCATGCCTGGCCCGGGCCGCGCAAGCACTGACCATTGAAGGGGCTATAAGGTCAGAAACTGTCACGGCATGGTGCCGCCCAGAACACCGTCGTCTAAGTACAAGACGTTGAGTGGGCACTCGAGAGAGTCGATAGCTAACCCTTTGATGAGATGGGCCCAATGGGTCGCCCTGCTGCACTCAAGTTTGTGACATCAGGACATCATGCGGGAAAAAGAATGGCTCCTCATAGACCAGTGCCAACCCGTGGAACTGCTGTGGGCGATTTGACATCCCTCCGCAGAGAAAACCACGTTCACACCAGAATCGGCCAGCAAAATTCCAGAGACCCTCAAACATAAAAAAACAGCACAATACATATTAGAAGTTGTTGAAACCCCTTGCCGTCACAACAGCTTAAACCTGTACTGGATCCTATTTAATTTCGCATGGCGTGCGCGCTGAGAATAGGTGCTTTGATTTTGAGCCAGTCTTACGTCAACTAGTTAGAGAGGCTGTCAATTCTAATGGTCTGCATTCACTGAGTTGCCTCTAAGGCCTCAGAGGGCTTCCCAGATACGCCAGGGTCAACCGTGTAATTTAAAGAAGGGTTGGCATATCTGCACCCAAGCTAGGCGGCTTAGTACCCACCTATGGATCAATGTCTATCAGTGTCCAACCCATTACGGGCATAGGAGGAATTTTTATAGTGGAACGTGACAGTCTTCTGCACGATGATCCTAAATACTGAGTATCACAGCTCAGTTGAGACAAATGTTGTCCTTACTTTCATGTCATTGCATTGTTTTTTGAGGAAACGAGGCCTCCATCGTGGACGACATGGGCTGAGCTAGTGAACAATCACAGTCTACCAACTTCCAAACTTCACAATAGCGTTAACAATTGTGTCAAATGTTTTAAAACCATGCCTCAGCCACTTAAACATTTAAAACGCTTTTATCTAGACGTCACTTTCGGGGATCGATCATTTGACTGAGGTGGGACAATCGCTATCGGAAAATCTCAATTGTGATGGAACGTATATACTGACAAGCGTTCGCTCGTTCGAGCAGTTCTTATACGTATTACGCAGTTCCATGTTAATCCAAAAAAACCACGGGTGCTACGATTAATAATTCCAGACACTATTTACTATCAGCAGATATTTGCTGTATTTGAGGGCCTGCATTTTTGCAAAGCCTTCAAGAGAGGTACAAATTCCCACGAGCAACTCCCGGAGTCGATTAGACCGGTGCCACTTCGGAGTCGAAGCTATCCAAATATTAGATGAAATTCGGCCGCCTGTCATGAGTACTGGCAGTATTGCTGAGATTGTAAAAGAAGCCTCATCGATCTTTACAGATTTTTGCACAGAAGCCTAATAAAAATAGCAAACCGTTTTCCTGATTGCGCAGAAGCCAAGAAAAATAGACGCAATTTGGCAGAGCAGCCGAAACCCTCTTCGCGAATCGGAGAGCCACAGTTTTAGCCCAGTCGATCACCCCCGACTTTGAAGTAACATTTCAGATATAAGAAGATACTAAACAAACAAGACATCGAGCGGGGCGAAATCTAACAGGTGCCGCTTGCGACAGCCGATCATGTCGCGAAATATCTAACAACATTCATTATGGCACAGCTAGATACCAATGTAAAATGCGTAAAGCCAGGCGAGCTTAGTCATGACGGGCACGGCAAAGGTCTATATTTTTTCAAATATATTTTTAAGGAGTTTTTTTGATGGCCAATATCTTATTAGGGGCGCAGTTGCAGAACAGTGTAAAGTTTAACCGATTCAAAGAGCTTAAAATATTAATTTAGCTGCTTTTTAAGCTAAGGTAATCTGTCTAGTTGAACGTGTCGAGCCCGGTGGCGTGGTGCGTTCGCCTGCGCCTCGCGATTGGAGGAGACACATATGTGCGCGGGTTCGAGCCCCGCCGTTGCACATTTATATTTATGGGGGGCCCGTCTATGAATGGCAATGCGAAAAGCAGTACCGTGGACGTTAAATCTTGGCTGAGGGTCAGCCCGAAAAAAAGTCTAGTTGAACGCGGTTTCGAACATCCTTACGACCCAACTCCACAAAGGGGTTCTGAGTGGGTGTACGAAGACGAGCACCACGCAATATAGACAGCTATCTAGTAAATGTAACTCTGTATAAACAGGGGCGTCTACTTGAAAATCAATGACCTTAACAGGCTACGCTCAAAATCTACTTCGACCAGTTGCAGGGGAGATGGGTGTTGTAGCGCTCTGCCTTCGACATAGCTCGGTAAGAAGCTGGAAAACGACCAGCTGCGCATCATTGCCGAGCTGCAGGAGCACCGGATTCGTTACGGGGCCTTTGTATTCTCTGACGATACTAGAATGAGCGAATATTCTGAATTACAGCTTTGCATAGCAGGGAGTCGTTCAGTTCGACCACGTACCGAAACATGGCAAGACCAATTATTCGCAAAATACAAGGGTTCTATTGCTTCTAGCTTAACTGACTAGTCTCGCGTTTGCCCTTTCGTCTACTATTCGCACCCAAATGATATATTCATTGCATGTTCAGGGATAAGATGAGATCTCATCTTGTCCTTAAAGGACTCACTGCTCATTCTCGCGCTTCTTTCTATGAGAGCAAGAAACATACTTCAAATGCGTATTGAGGGTTGATCTCTTATTCGTGAAGCATAAATAACTCTATCTTTGACGTATATATATATATATATATATATATATATATATATATATATATATATATATATATATATATATATATACGAAGTGTGTTCAATCGTTATCGCGACTTTTGAATTTTCGCGGGTTACGTATATTCGAATTTCGATTTTTTTTGTGGCGTTATGTTGGTACTCATGTCTCTTACTTATGCCGACAAGCTCGGCCATTTTGAATGTTTACTTAATTGTTGACAGCTGCTTTGCTTGCGCGTGTTTTGGATCGTCTTCGATTTTTACCTATTCAAAAAAATGGATCAAAGAACCTGTATCAAATGTTGTGTGAAAAAACGAAATTAAGTGCGCGGATGCATTCCGAATGTTGACTGTGGCATACGGAGAAGCTACCTTGGACCGAAGCAACGTTTATCGGTGGTACAAAATGTTCTCAGAAGG
Organism: Dermanyssus gallinae; assembly: GCA_003439945.1. Classification (NCBI taxonomy): domain Eukaryota; kingdom Metazoa; phylum Arthropoda; class Arachnida; order Mesostigmata; family Dermanyssidae; genus Dermanyssus; species Dermanyssus gallinae. The sequence goes on from QVRM01005231.1 coordinate 9,421, forward strand.
CCGAGAAGATGTGAACGACGAAGAGCGTGCCGGACGCCCGAGCACTTCAACAACAGACGAAAAATTAATGAAGTGGAGAAAATGGTATTGGCCAATCGTCGAATCACCGTTAGAGAAGTTGCTGAGGACCTAAACATATCGATTGGCTCGTGCCATTCGATTTTTATCAATGATTTGGGCATGAGACGGGTCGCCGCGAAATTCGTACCAAAATTGCTCAATTGCGACCAAAAACAGCATCGCATGAACATTGCTAATGAGATGTTGGACTCTGTCCGCGACGACCCAAATTTGCTCCAGAGGGTCATAACTGGTGACGAATCGTGGGTTTATGGTTATGACGTGGAAAAAAGCTCAATCATCTCAATGGAAGCTGCCGCACGAACCAAGACCGAAAAAAGCGCGCCAAGTTCGGTCGAATGTGAAAGTTTTGCTGACAGTTTTCTTCGATTGCAGGGGCGTGGTGCATCATGAGTTCTTGCCACAGGGTAGAACGGTCAATAAGGAATATTACCTGCAGGTTATGCGCAATTTGCGCGAAGCAATCCGCCAGAAACGCCCGGATTTGTGAAGAACAAAAATTGGCTTTTGCACCACGATAACGCCCCTGCTCACACATCGTTGCTTGTGCGCGAGTTTTTGGCCAAAAAACAACACACTAATGATGCCGCAGCCACCGTATTCCCCAGATCTGGCCCCCTGTGACTTTTTCTTGTTCCCTAAACTGAAGAGGCCCATGAAAGGACGACGTTACGCTACGCTTGACGAGATAAAGACGGCATCGAAGGAGGAGCTGAACAAGATAAAAAAAAATGGTTTTTTGAAGTGCTTCGAAGATTGGAAAAACCGTTGGCACAAGTGTATAATATCTCATGGGGATTACTTTGAAGGGGACAAAATAGATATTCATGAATAAATGAATAATTTTTGAAAAAACACAAAAGTCGCGATACGTTTTGAACACCATATGTATATATGCAAAAGCGGCGCATCATCTGCCACATTATAGATAGGGTACCTAGGCATTGTGTGTGTATGAGAGTAACGATGACTTGAACGTCCCCGACGCCATTTTTCGTCTGATAATTTAAGGAAGCAAAGCAGTATCCGTCCAACGTGCCCATTTCGTAGTTACCGATAAGCTATCGTGCAATATGGCGTAACACTACCGTAACTATATGCGGGACACGACTGCTGGCAAACTCGATGAGATCACTGATTCGATTGGCCAGAGGGCCAGAAGAAGGCTTCTTTGCCCTAAGGCGCTCGTCTTCTTCACCTGACCTACACCGATTGAGACCAGGTCGATAAGGTGGTTTGCTTGAAGATGAACGGAGCTGAAACGTTTGCATCGCATATAGAACGAACACCGTACCTATAATATATATATATATATATATATATATATATATATATATATATATATATATATATATATATATATATATATATATATATATAAGGTGTTCCTAAATTAAACATTTACTTTAAGCGATGGTAGAACTTAATCAAAAATTATTTTTTTTCAAAAAGTACATAGAGCCGTATTGTCTTGTTTAGGAATGAGAATGAAAAAAACAATTTTTATGTTATGCTGAATATGGATGGCCGAACATCACGTTATAACTAGCGCCACTGTCTGACCATCCACAGCAGTATGACAGATGAATAGTCGCACTCTCACTCCTGAACAGGACATTCCCCCATTCGCTTGGGAAAAATGATTTGTTAAACAAGAACTGACACCCTTAAACTGAGTGTACATCATTTGGAAACGCGTATATATATACTGAATTTTAAATATTGAACCGACACCACTAAGGTATTCCGCTTTGTTTTTCTTAGAAGGGCTATTCATCAGCTACACACAGGCCAGCTAACACACGCGTAAGTCGGTGGCGGCGTTGATTGTTTCAACAAAGTGAAGAAAACGAGACTCGGCGATTTTTAAGGAGCCGAAAATAGAGGAGCAACAAATAAGGTTTTGTGTTAAAACACAAATCATATGTTCTAAAATGGTGGAAATGCTACGAACTGCGTACGGAAATTAAACAATATCCTGAAACACTGTGTAGACATGGTACCGTCGATTTTGCGATGTACCAAAAGTGACCGGAGATTACTTCCGTTCGAGAAGGCCGTCAACGTCAATAATAAAAGAAAACGTTGCAAAAGTTCGACCTCAACAATCGCCGAACGGCTATCAGGGAAATAGCTGAGGATTTAAAGAAATCTTTTGGATCAGCTGTAACAGTTTTGACCGATATTTTATGCGTCAGAAGACTGGCAGTGAACGGAAACAGCGCTGTCATTAAACACTTTTTGAAGGCACGACTGGACGGCCAATAACAGCTTCGGATGCGAAAACTGTGCCAGACGTCTACCAACTCGTGATGGCTGACACCGCCGATTGAAGCTTTAGTCACCGTTTTTTGGGATACAACAGTTAATTTATAATAATGGCTATCTTTCTGCAAGAAACACAATAACTGGGGGGCGCTGCTTTTCAGATAGCGTCGCACTCTGGAGTATTAGACCCGTGCTTCGTTCCTAATTTTACCAGTATTGAGGCTTGATGACAGATCTTTCTAATATGTCTCTGTACCAGCTTACAGCATGAGTACGGCAGTCCGTTTGCATTTCTAGGTGGTCTATTTGTTTCAAGCGTTTGCCTGATGGCGATGATCAACTTCTACTCGCTCAGAAACTTAGCGTTGACGGTCTACCGAACGATTGCAGTAGGCGGCCTGGCCTGCGCTTGGAGTTAGTAGCTCGATCCTTAAATGACGCAATAATGGTCGCTCATGTTTTCTGGCTTCTCAGTGACTGTCTCCTGGCTCCTCAGTAAAGGATTGCCTTGATTCGGTCATTACATATCGGTCTTTGACCGAGTTAAAATGTACTAGTATGTCTATATAAGGTTGGCTCCGTCGCTTACCTGTTCAAGTTGTGGGTGGCTAGACATTCTTCCACAACTTGTCTTTGATTGGTACTTTGATTGGCTTCTTTGATTGGTACTTCTTGACTCCTATATTGTCGACGCAGCGTTAAGTCCTCCGTGAGGTATATCGGAGAATCCCAGAGTCCTGTGTGGACTCGTAAATGCCTTCTGGTAGCTGCGACAATTATTGCGGACTGCCATCAGGGCTACAATACCGAAAGTAAAACCGCTTGGTACCTCTCATATTCTATCAAAGTAAAGCCCATACCACCTAGGCCCATTTGATTGTTCTACACGCAGATATATATATATATATATATATATATATATAATATATATATATATATATTATTATTTTATTATATTAGTTCTTACAATATATATATATATATATATATATATATATAAAGTTTTGTATAATTCGACATAACCCGTCAGCAAATTTATTTAACTACATTGTCCGTTAAAATTCTTGACAACACTGTTCTCTATGCAATATAAACGCCAAAGTCGCCGGCCAGGGTTAGTCTAACTCTGGTCAATTCTTCAATGACTTAAACTTCAGCAGCGTTGCCTAATTGGATCAAAGTTAAGAACCTCTGCCAAAGAAACTTGCCTAATATTTTACTTCCTAAGGGTATTTATTACTCAGCTTCGCGTAGAGGCGATTAAGCGATATTTCCGTTATGGCGCCTCGAGACTCTGACGTCTCGAAAGCGAACGGTGTGAAGTTGCGAACGATTTTTTTTTAGCGACGTTCACTTCCAATCCGCTAGTTGCCGTCATTTTCGGCAAATACCACGGAGACCTTCTGAGACGTCCCCAGGGAACCGCTAAGCACTCCGTCGTACAGGTACCATAAATTAAGTGAGCATATGAGCGATGCGACCTGCTCAGTAACCTCTAGGCAATAGAGTGCATTACTGAATTCCTGTCTCTGACATAATAAATTCAGCCTACGTTATCAGAATAGAAGGTAACCTGATAAGCCGCTCGGACGTAGTTGTACATGCAGGAAGTATTCGGACTCGCCACCCTCAACAAGTGATCCATCCGCATAGTGTTCAAGGCTTTCCTGAACATTGCGCGAATTTAATTTGCTAATTTTAGTTTAACTGTCGACTCCCTGCGAGGCCTAAGCGAATTATTGGGCCAACGGCGCTGCAATTATTACCCCACCGTTTGTCGCGAACTTTAGATTTGTGAAGTTCCTTCCCACTGTGCACTCACATTGTCGGGAATACTGATTTTTTAAACCAGGCGTAGGATGTCTACGACAGTGAACAATGTCCAGCAAGGTCGGTGGCGGCGGCCGCATCCAGCATATGGGTAGGCTCGGGAGGCCACGACAATTTCTGCAGTGCCGGCGGATGCTTGTCGCGCAACTTTCCTATAATTTCTTGGTTGTTGGTTCACGGGACATAGGCATATACATTATGTCTGATTTTTAATTTTAGCCTTTACATTACTAAGTTTGTGAAGGCATCATTGCGCTTTATAAAACCATCTCCCAGTGTTTCATTTTAACGACACCTCATATGTATTTTTTCTGTGTACTTTATTTTATTCTTCCTAAACTTACATATTGCTCTCCTGTCTGATTTGTTTAAATACAGAGAGTTAGTGAAAAGTGTTTAAGACACGTTCCTGAGGCGCCTGCGTATCATGTGGAAGATAATGTTGTTCCTATTCACTTTTCATGCAAGGCAACAAATCTGCTCTACGTCAATCTATCAAGTGTAAATTACTAGGACACTTTTTAACTTACACTCCAGTAATCTAAGGAGTCAACTATCAAATACTCCAGAAGACGTGGCTCACAGTAAGCTCGTAATTCGGATTGTTTGCTTGGCGGATGCTCAAATGGGCGTATGCAAGCTCAGATAGCACTCGCCTATTTGGCGATTAGTCGACTAAAGGCCGTTAATAAAACTGTTGAATTCTACCGTAGTTTCAAACAATTGTTTGTAAAAAAAAATAATACTAAATGATACAACGCTGGTAAAAGAAAGTTAGGTAGAGGTGGTAGTTTTGGCGGCTAACTCTCCATGAAAACGCTCAGTTTGACACGCGTTGGATCGAATTCTACTCGGGCAAAATTATTTCGAGTTATTTATTTAATAAATTAAATCGAGTTGAGAATTGCCCTGCAGTTACATTCCTCTACTGGTAAGAGAGAATGTTACATTCCTAAAAAAAAAGTAGGTCAAAGCCCAAGAGTGCCCAGTTTGAGCAGCAATGCTTTCATGGTACATTAAAACTGCAGCGATAAGTAGGATTGCAAGTGTTAAATTTGTTTGTGCTTTTAATTACGTTTTTTATATCATTGTTTCCAGTATCTGCAGTTCGAATGTGATAAAGTCTAGCAGGGGACTGTGTTATCGGACCCAACCAGGTCCATATATATTAATTCGCTTAAGGTTGGCCTCAGTGGAGCTGTATTCTGTCCGTTTTAAATATTTATACATGTAATGCAGAGTTGTTTTTGTGCACGATATATATATGAACCTAAATTACCTACCTTTATAAATCGGCTTAATTAAATTAGTTTATTATTTTTTAACAGGTTAGTTCATATACAAACATTGGGTTTAGGACAATTTTTATTGCATGCTATTTTCAGCCACCATTTTAAATCATCTTAATTTACGCGGTGCAATTATATGCTTAAACTGTCTTTTAGACAAGGTACTTCTGAGCTAACTGAAAAGTAGTCATTTGAGTTGTTTTGTTGAGAACGAGCGTTTTACACGGACCATAGTACACTTGTATTATGTATAATAAAGTGCTCTAAATAAAACTGAGCTGTATTAAACAACGTATTATGGCTTGTATAGCAGCCAGCTTTTGTTTTCAGGGGGCTTTACTGTCGATACAGTGTTGTACCCCCCAGCACGCCCGGGCGACAAGTTCTTTGCGGTGTTAAGTGTATTGTTGTTGCACCGTTAGTTTGAGTTTCCGTTTCAACTTTACAATAAAGTCGGAGTTTAGAGACGTAAAGTCTAAGCGTAATTTCCAGTTTCTTTGATGAGGACACCTTACTGGTACAAGGTGAGCAGGAAGTGTTGCAGGTAAAGCAAAATGTGGGAACCCCGCAAGGCGACCCATTGAGCTGCGTCTCCTTCACTCTTCTGCTTGCCGATTTTGTTGATTATATTCGACAAGAGTTCCAGAAGGCCACAGTTGTGATGTACGCAGATGACATAGCGGTCGCTCATCACGACCTGGGTGCCATCAAGCGCATCACTTCTCTGGCGGAGGTGTTCCTTGTCTCAAGAGGGCTGGAAATAAACGCCATGAAGACCAAGACTATGAAATTCAGAAGAGGAGGTCGATTGGCTGCTAAAGACGTTATACGTTGCGGCGGCCAATCCTTGGAATTCGTTAACTCTTTCCGGTATCTGGGGCTTCGGCTTCATTATACTGGGACGACCTTCACTGCTCACATCGTCGAGACAGCGCGCACAGCCCTTATTTCTCTTTATAGAGAAATAGGCGATGTCCGGCGACTGTCCGTCCCGACGGCAGTGGCGCTTTTCTACCTCAAGGTTGTTCCGGCGCTGATGTATGGTCTTGGCAGAGTATGGGAACACCTCACTCGGGCAAACTTTCGTTTGCTTAAAAGGTGTTTTACAATGTACATGAAGCGAGTACTTTGCCTGTCAATGCGGGCAAGGAGCCGCTTTGTGTACCTAATGTCAGGCTGTGCACCAGTTGTTGAGATAATTCGATTGAGGTTGAAGACGCCGCGTACAGTACCATTCGAGAGCTTTATCTCGGAATGGGAAAATAAAGTTGAACAAGTCCGACGAGAGGTCGGAGACCTGGATGTTTTCAGGGTCTCTCACCTTTGGTCTGGTCTTGCGTGTGACAATCGCCACGTCTATACCAGATACATAGTTCATGGCTATCATCACCTGGTTTGTTCGAATAAGAGCTTCCACGAAGAGTACACCGAGTGCGTCTGTCGACTATGCTCTCAGGCGTGTACTAAGTTTCATGCATCTGCCTGCCTGGCCCTTGCGAAGAGATCACTGCACTGCCTCTCTCGAATAACATGCCGCCAGCAGCTGAGTGTATAATTGTATAATATGTATAATTGTTCATGTTATATGCATACTCAATATGAGTGAAATAAATACGATGAAATAAGAGTAATCATGACAACTGCAAAAAATAAAGTCGGAGTTTAACCCTATAAAACTAAGATAATAATACTATGACAGCTGTCTTTCGAAGACGAACTGAACTTCTGCGACTCCATGCGGGCTTTGATCTCGTCGGGTATGCACTAACAACGCATTGAAAGTGCCAACGCCCTTATAATTATAATATATAGATTGCCTTTGGCTATCGATAAAATAATTTAGTGAGGTCTCTCATGATATGTCCCCCAAATGTAGAGCAGTTCAACGGTTATTCTTTCAAATATAGCCATTTTAGAATTTATTTAAGTCAATTAGCTGTAGATATAATTTTTGACGCCGACTTATTCGGCTACAACGGAAAGAGAAGTCCGTTGCCCGTAGGCAATGAACCAATTACCGACGCGGCGTTTCCGCGTTGTATTTCAACTGATATTCTTTGTAGCAAGAACTGCCATGCCCTTCTATCGCCGGTTGACGCGGCGACTCTGGAACCCAGCTCCGTTAGAAAGCTCTTTGTGATTTTTCCCATTCCTTTCAAATATATATATATATATATATATATATATATATATATATATATATATATATATATATATATATATACATATAATAAGCGAACAAGTAGATGGCCACTAACAGCGTAAAAAAGTTGCTACAAACCATACGAATGAAATGCTGCCTAGCTTAAACGGACGAAATAGCATAACTGTCTAAGCTGGAGACTGGATTAGCTTGTATACATTCCTTTTTATATAGTTCATCACAATAGCGCGGACTCACATACAGTGCGGAAGAGCAAAAGCCGGAGTCAAAATAAGGGACCGGAGGTATGGTTGAGATGATGGGGAAAGGAACACACGTCTTAGATAGGGGAAGCCTGGCCCTCCACTGTGTTTTTTGGGCATACAATAAAACGGTAACTCCGTAGTAGATAGCTAGCTTTGCACGCTCTAGCAATTGTCAGCCCAGACAGACACCTAAGCACGAACGATGGCGAGTTTCTGACGATTAGGCCAAAAGGCGGATTTAGATACCGTTTCGGAAGACTGCACGAACGATCCAAGGCGCCGGCGCTCAGCTTGCCAGAGCAATAATAGGCTGTGCGATCGAACGAGACAAATGATACAGCTAAGTAATAGAGCCCGCCTAAGATCGGCTTGTTTCTTTTTTATCAACATATATATATGTTCGTCTTTCTCTATCGGCCAATATATGTATATATATATATATATATATATATATATATATATGTGTGTGTGGTGAAGAGAAGGACAGATAAACATATAGGCTCTCCGTCGCACAGCGCGTTGTGCCGATCTACTTCTGTGTATGTGAGTCTACTAAATAGTTCGTACAGGGTTGGTCCTGCAGACTGGTATTGTCCCGACAGGCACAAAGCGGCGAGGAAGAGGAGACACGTTGGGAGAAGAATGAAGCAGCGGCGGCGGCGGCAAGCACCGGCCGGACTCGGTGAAGACTCAACGAAGACCAATTCTCGCGCCGGCTCCGATGCTGCGAAACGACGCTGTGTTGCCTGAAACACATCGAAGAAAAACAGCCGAACGTCGACATAGGCCAACCACTGCCAGCTATACTATACGGTAGGCTTTCTTTGCTCCGACACACCTCGTGAAGGCAAGGCGAAGATATCACTGAAGACCACCGCTATAACCATCAGCATCATCCTTTCACTCTCCCTTACCCTTCCCCCCCCCATGCCTGGACCATCCGGCCTGTCAATGTCTGAGAAGACGGTGTGCCCCCAGACAAACTTACGAGGGGTTCTAGGAGTGGGGTGTAACTGTAGCCAGTTCTCTTTTCTTTAGACACGATATATATATATATATATATATATATATATATATATATATATATACATATATCGTTGGCCCCCTTGCGATAGTTCTCAATGTCGATGCGCTCCCTACAATATCTGTTCGCACTAGTCGCCGCTCGGTGGTAGTGTTCATAATGGCGATAGTTGCAGAAACAGCAGTTGTAGTAGTCGTGGTAGTATTAGAATCAGTAGTATCTGTGTGTCTGTGAGGGGAGGGGGGGAGGGAAGTATCGTGGGGTAGCATCAGTGAAAGTGGGGGGCAGTAATAGATGCACTGGGGGTTACAGCAACCACGACATCCGTGGCCGTACTGTTCGTAGGCAGGCCTATATCCACCTCTGAACGGTGACGACGACGACGAAGACGATCAGGAAGTTGGAAGCTGCTAGGAAGTGGGAAAGGATCTGGGTTGATCAGTTCGATCAGCTCCCTGTTTTGGCTAACCGACCACCCGCGTCCGCTGTAATAGCAACACTAAGAACAACGATAAAGACAACAACACCAACAACAACAATAACAACAACAACAGCCGAGTAACAGCAACACCATCGAGCGGCCCGAACTCGGGCGCCGTTGTGTGTGGCACCCACCCACGCACGCAAGCAGGCGCCCACCTAACCCGTCGCTAGCCGGGTATTAATCCTCGATGGATGGACGGATAGCATCGCTGTTCCTCTGATGAACCAAACTCGCCTTCGACGGCCGTTACACGCTGTAGCCGTTTGGCCCATTGGTGTGGCACCAGCGGGGCAGCCAACGGATCAACGGGCAAAATGGACTTACAGCAGAGCTGACGATCGCTCGCATAGCGTACGACAAGCGACAGTACCAAGCGGCTACGACTGACGCCGCAACCTTAGCTGCCAGCAAAGTCGTCACCCCTCACTACACTGCTGCAATATCACTCCCCAGCAGAGGCAGAACGTGTTTGTCTGCCCTATGATCATTCTCATGATCGTTATCATTATCGTTATTATTATTATCATTATTAGTACTATTATTACTGTGGAGCTAGTAGAGCCAGGCGAAGCTAAAACAGCGGGACCACTGTATTGCAGCGCTTGTTCTGTTGTTGAACGTTCTGTATCGGCACGCCGGCTCGATTCCTGCACAATGCGCACAGACCACGCACATACAGATCTGCAGATGCACTAATATACCACCGGCGCTGTTGCTGCTGCTGATGCCGCCTATATTTCCTATGGCTGTCATCGGCGTCATTTTGTTTATCATCTTCTTATTTTTCTTCTTCTTCTTCATCGTCCACGTCTATTCTGTTTCGTTCTCAATCAACGATGCGGATGGGTGGGCTACCACTGGCCGCATCAGACAATGTTTGAGGCGACTACGCTTTTCCCCGTGTTGGGCCGCCGTGTTTCCCGGTGCAAGCAACTAGTCGATAAAGAGCAGAGCCAACAAATGAATCGCATTTGCGTCAAATGGGGTAAACAACGGACGCATATACAGGTAGTTTTACAAGTTCTTAAAATGAAAACCAAGAATTTTCCAATCTTGTTTTTATTTTTTTCTTATTCGATATACTCCCCGAGAAGCTCAATACACGTTTCCCACCGATATTTCAGAGCATTTATACCTCTTGAGTAAAATTCTGTGTCTTTAGACTGAAAATAGGCATTGACAGCAGTTGTAACCTCTTCATTGCTGGAAAAACGCTTCCACCGAGACGATTCTTTAAATGTCTGAAGAGGAAATAATCAGAGGGGGCCAGGTCTGGAGAATAGGAAGGTTGTTCAATAAGTTCGAACCTCAGTTGGGCCAGTTTTGCCGTTGCTTGCCGCGACTTGTGTGCGGGAGCATTGTACTGGTGAAACAGGACAACCTTCTTCTGCAAAGCGGGCCGTTTCCCGATGAGTTCTTGCTTCAGGCAGTCCAACAGTCTTGCATAAAATTCTCCCGTGATCGTTTTACCGCTCTCAAGGTAGTCGACCAGAATTATTCCACGTTGGTCCCAAAAAACCGTAGCCATCATCTTTCCGGCCGATGCCGTTGTCCGCACCCTCTTCGGAGGTTCTTCACCAGGTGCACACGATTGGCGAGATGCTTCTTGGGGTCTCGGAAGTGTAGTGATGGACCCAGCTTTCATCGACGGTCACGAATCTGCGCCAAAATCCGACGGATGTTTCGACATCTTGGCCAAATTTCGCTGTGAAGCGGAAACACGCGCGTCTGTTTGGCCTTGGTTGAGCAAATGCGGCACTCATTTTGCTCTGAGTTTTTTCATCTTCAAGTTCTCGTGCAGGATGAAATGCACACTACCCAAACTGATCCCCAAGGCCTCCGATATATCCTTAATGTTCACTCGCTTATCTGCGGCAACGATTTTCCGCACTTTTTCCACGTTTTCCTCATCAGTTGCCGTTTTTGGGCGTCCTGAACGTAGTTCATCCTCGGTGCTCCTGCGACCTCTTTTTAACTCATTAATCCAGTTGGAAACAGTGGCAAAATATGGCGCAGAGTCACCGTACACCTCGTCTAACTCAGTTTTTCGCTTGGATCGCATTCCAACTTTTGAAATAAAAACGCTTGATAACCACTCGAAACTCTTTTTCTCAATTTTTAAAATCACGCCGATACGTTGCACGGGAAAAGCGATCAACGAAATCGCAACGGCCAATCACCATAATATTTTGACTGCTAGCATTCGAAAAGTTGCCGTTTCCAATAGCGGTGAAAGCGCGAAAAAATTCGAATTCTGAAAAGCTCATTTTAAGAACTTGTGGAACTACCTGTACACTAGTACACATACACAGACACCCACACATACATTCAGCTACCTCGCTAATCAATCTGCTATACATATTTAGTTTTTCCCAAGCGTGCTTCTTATAATAACGTCAGGTTGTACATAATGGTCAGGTTCGGGAGAGGACAGGTTCGGGTACAGGTAGTCCCGAGCGTTCATCACTTAGTAGTACGCGATGACCAACGACCGGTGCCAAAGCGATCAACTAACTGACTCGCCTCTGTTGTTGTTGTTGTTGTTGCTGCAGATGTCCATAGAATATAATTTTTAGCGAGATTCGATCGACAACCTCAACCGAAGAGCATCCTAAACGACACGCTCGCATCCAAGGGCATCGGCAGCGACATCACACTGATGGCAAACTGTCAGCCGATGTATTCCCGTGGAGATGTCTGTATATGTATGGTATTCGTGCTGAGAAGACTCTGTATATATATATATATATATATATATATATATATATATATATATATATATACGGAGTCTATATATATATATATATATATATATATATATATATATATATATATATATATACGGAGTCTATATATATATATATATAGTGTGGCTACGTATAAGGTGTAGGTGGCGTTGTGACGGGCTGATGTGGTCGTCTTATCCTGGGTTTGGTGTGGTCTGGCTCTGCGTATCGTGCACGCCCCGAGGCGGGCTGTGGCAGAATATTTGCAAGAGATGCAAATCTAGCCGAAAAGGCTGATCGGACCTCTCGGCTAACTGGAATGGTTCGTCGCCTCAAAACCCAACAAATCACTTTCTTTTCAAGCGGAAGGCAAGAATAATTCGATAGTATGGCCCATTGCAGTCTAAAACGTTTGGTGGATAAGGTGGGTACTCTTTAGCTTGCTTCCTTAAAGACGCAACGTTTTTTTCTCTGCTTTACGGCTTCTGTTTTCTGATTTCCAGATCCACTTGTAAATGTATATATATTCCCGATATCCAGTTTTCTTCATATGAGTTGTAGCGCGTACGTAGCTATTGGTTTCACCTTGGGCCTGAACAATGCCACTGCTGCACGAAAAATCACATCAGCGGGCTTCCTATCGCCGCTAGGCAGCCCTTGTCGCTTTTTTCACTCTCTCCTGTGCATAAACTCGAAAGCAATCTCCGTCGTCGTGACAGTAATTTCCAAATAGGTAAATGTAGTTTGTTGTTTGCAATTCAATGATCGTTTGCGTATTCAATCGTCTTTCTACGAAATGTTAGGGTGTCCTTATTGCCTTATCAACCGCCTATTCGGAATGTAACCGCCACAGTTTTATCTCACTGCATGTTTACCCCACCTCATCTATAAAGTAAGACATTGTATAGGATTTTTCCCAAATTGTGACAATATCATCTGCGTACGGTAAAACTCATATAGCTCTCTCGACAAGTTCTTTAATAGCCGTTCAGACAGGGCCGTTTTAAATGTGGAACCGAAAAGAATAGAGGACAATGTCGTCTTGGGACAATCCAGTTGATTATTTTACTATTCCTGCTATTTCAACTTCGTTATTTATATAAAGTTTTCGGATTTTTGCGGTCACCTTCATTCTAAATAGGAGAATAATTGTGGACCATCGAACTTTGTACGTCCTAAGTACTCAGTCAAAAAGAGCAACGACATATCTTTCTTAAACAAAGTGGCCACCAAAACTGATTAAAAGTTTTTCTTGAGTTCCTGAGTTAACCAGCAAATTCAGACTGATTACTCGTTTATTATGCATGATAGAGCTGAACCCATTGAAAATGCCTCTTCCAACGACCCCAGCAGCGCTTCCCGATGCGTGACACGCCTGAAATACATACCGGTAATAAGCCATTTAAAACCATTTTTTTAAATTCATTTATTTATGCTTTAGTTTTGACTATAACGTCCAGCCCAGAACTCTCTCCGACCAAGAGCTTACCCATGCTTTCGAGTTGTCGTGATCTTTTGAGAATCACAACTTTGAACTCGATGCGTACCATGTCTGACAATGCCATAGTCATGTTGCGTTTTACAAGAAAGAAGAAAAAAATCTAGCTCATCTACTGGGGTAACATTTACAGCGGCGTAGCTGCACTAATAAGGCTCATCGGACATTCCACAGCTTGTGAGCGTATAGCATTTAAAACTGTGGCGGGGTGCTCAAGCGTATGCGCGTAGGGGCCATAGCGACGAGGAAGATGCATGGCAACCCTTACAGTTTACATATTTTGGTGCTCTTCTAAATTCAGCTACAGGATGGCCAGTCTCATAACAATGTCTACAAGCTACCCCATTTTTACGGTTAGTGGCTACGTGACCAAGCCTTTTGATACTTAAAAGACGCTACAGCGGCATCGGCATACATGACATTTCCGCTTTTCTTATGCGAGGAATACTTCTGCACTGTACGAGAGTATACGGTATACGACATACGAGAGATGCATGAAAGAACTCTGTCTGTAGCAAACTCTATAAACGGATTACGAACTCGTCGTCTTCAAAGCTCTCTCTTAACCGACACTACTTCGTCCTGTTCCAGCGCTGTTAATGTGTATTCATCCAAAAAGGCACGGTCAACCTGATTGACGCGTGCCCAGGTGTTTTCCAATTCTTCACTACTTGTGGTTACGCAAATCCCGAGAAGTCATACAAAGTCTAAAGGCTTTTTGGTCACCTCAACTGCTTTGGTCAAAACAAGAATAAATTCAGACTTTAGTTTAGGTTTAGTATAAGGTTATAGCCGAAACAGCTCACTACAGAGGGGCCAGCATGTTGCCCCTAGAAAGGCCCTCTGCCAATATTTAGTTCACTGTCACAATGCTGCTCAATTCCTTTCGCAAACACGACAAATGCCCTTTGAATTACGCACGGTATTTGACCCGATTGCCCCAACCTGTGACCGTAGGTTCCCCAGCTTCTTTGCTGTATCCTTACTTAATTCCTGTGTCCATCCATTATTCAAAACAGCACGCCCAGCGTCTTCATTGTCATTGGCATCCCAATCAATTGAGTTTCCGGCAATTCAACACTCTCAGTAATCTCCTCGATTCAGGAGACATCAGCTATGATAATGTTCACTACATTTGACCACACCCAGTGCACCGTAGGCCGGGTGCCAGCTTTGGGGAAAATTTACAACTGTTAAGCTACCGCTTGCTGCAGATGCGTTCAGAATCGGCTCTGCCCTGCCTTGCTGCTCCTATAAGCTTCTTCTCCTTCCCCTTCGACTCTTCCTGCGACTTCCGCCTTACGTTTATTTAGCGCGGGTGCCAGTCTCTTTTTTGCTCCCAACGGGGCATATTGCCAGCTGCCCTCATAATAGTAATAAAAATAATATTTCTGATCATAGTTCTGTATTTATATGTTTGCCTGCCAGTAGTCATAACGCTCGGATGTTCGAAATGTTCGTTCCCGCCAAAGGTAGATGAACAACTAGCGGTGTGCAGCCAGGCTGCTGAAAAGAGTTTCACGGGGTTTGTTTAAACCCCACGCTCCCCAAGGAATCGCATTCTGTTGCGTGTGGAGCCTATATCACCCAGGTATCAAGCCAGAGCACGTTGAGCGGCCGGTTGAGTGCATCCCAGTGGAACTTTGTGAAACTGTGGTTAGCACACTCGGCACTGCAGAAGCGGTTTGTCAAAATGGGGGCAATCTCACAAGAACAGTTTGCCGCACTGCTTAGAATCGCAGAGGGCATGAGCTCTAGGCTAAGTGACAAAATTAACGTAGCGAGGAAAGCGGCAAAACGCGGGCAACGTGGAGAAACAAGAAAGCACGGCTGGCAGATAGAGAAGAAGGCGGTGGTGCACCGAACCAAGGGCGAGAAAGTCTGCTGGAGAGACCAACAAAAATAACCGCGCAGACGCCAAGACAAGCTCGGCTGGGTCTATTGTGGTTCGAAAAACTCGGGCATTCGTTTATTAGGTCAACCACATGTACTTAATTAAAGAGACGGAACGACAACTCGTGGTTCGAGCAGCTAGAGTTCAATTGATTTTTAAAAAGCCGTATGATGTGAAGATGCCCCCGGACTACGCACCCTGATTCAAACTAAATTCAGCAAATAAGCCGCGATAGTATTATTGGATAATAATAATAATAATAAATAATAGTAATAATAATAATAATAATAATAATAATAAGAATAAACATGATTTAAATGTTCATACCTCACAATTGTATTACCTAAATAATGATAAATAATAAATGATAATAGTAATAATAATTAAAAATAAAATAATAATAATAATAATAATAATAATAATAATAATAATAATAATATAATAATAATAATTAATAATAATAATAAGTATTTCTTTGCTCGATTGCAAACTTCATCTACAAAATATAGGCAAACAAAACATCAAATGCAGAGGAGCAGCGCAACTGATAGCATGGGCGAATAAGAGTCTGTGTCGGACCTGGGAAGATCTGCGCCTTGAGAGTGGCTTGAACGACGCAGAAGACGACAACGGTCGTGGCCGAAAGCAAAGCGCAATGGCAGGGCATCTTGCAGGTTACATACACATGGTGGTGATGCTGTGTCTTGTGTGGTGCTACATGACGAAGATTACGCAGACTATTGCAAAAATAATTTCTGGCCAAAGATAACCTGTTCTGTCGCTGCGTTGTGAACGTTTCCTACGAGAGTTGGGTTAAGGAGAATTTTTTCCTATTTGCGGTCCAGCCCCGCAGGAAGCAAGGTCAGTTCTGGAACTACAGGAATAGCGGCTAGCATACTTTTTACGGGTGGTTCTCTAAAACTGCGAGGGAGTTAAGGGGTGGGTTATCCATCTAAAAGTAAGGTTTTCAAGCTGACCCTCAGCCAAGATTAACGTCTACGGGACTGCTTTTTCGCATTGCTTCACAGACGGACGCCCATAAATACAATGTGCAAGGTGGGGCTTGAACCCGCGCACCCATGTGTCTCCTCCGATTGCGAGGCGCAGACGAATGCACCACGCCTCCGTTTTCGACTGGGTTATCTATCTACTCACATAAACGCTTACCACCGGTGCAATGCGTCAGGAAAGATGAATACCGCGTGGTGCTCTTCGCTGGAAGAGTAAACGTCCGCTTTGTTCTATTCCCACGTATATACAGTTCCGCGGAGGTTGCTGAGACGGTAAGCGTTGGACTTTCATGATAAAACCTGAACATGCCAACAATCGTCAACGGTGACCTAAATGCCAAAATCGCTTGGGAGCCAACGATGATAAAGGCGAGTGCTGCTTCAGATGGAGGGTGGAAAATATTAGTCTAAGACGCGGGAACGCGCGTCAAGACTTTACTATGGCAGGTCATAATGGAAACAGCACTATCAACGTGTTGTTTCACAACCTTGTCAACCGTAAAGTTAAAAGTTTCGATGTTTTTGAGACGGTCCGAAAACACTAACCAGTGTTGACCGTTGTCGTTGTTCCCGGTATTTGGCGAGACCGACACAACTCTCCACGCTGGTCTGCAGATTTGATCTATCTCGTTTGGACGGAACGGTAGACGGTTCTTGAGATGAGCCTTGACAGCGATACCACCTGTAACCTGCTGGCCAGGACGATGAAAAATGCAGTAAGGTGGGCCAGGTTATGGCAGAATAGATCACGCCCGTGTTTTTCACGAGTCTGCTACCCTCGCCTACAATATAGTTGTAGGCGAGGTAGGAGAGGGACTACTTTGACCACAGATTAGCCTATATACGACTCTGTTCAGGGCCCGATCAGGTCTGCTATAAGCAGTGCATTCCGTCAACCCTCTCTTAGCGGAAACTCTTTGTGATTTATTTTCTGTAGTTTTAAAGAGAAGATGATGCCTAAAGTCTGAAAAAACATGTCGCCAGCTTTCTCATCGGTTCAAGAATAGGCATGGTGATGAAAAACAATATTCAAATCTCTATCGTGCCCCTCCTCATCTTCTGGTTGAATCATGCCAACAAGCAGGAGTAAGTGGCCCTCTCCCTGGTGTATTAGCAAGTTTTTTTGATGAAAACATTCTTATTGGTCGGGCAGTGAGTGTGGTGTGTTGGAAGTAAGCCAAATGTGGGAACTCCGCAAGGGGGCCAGTTAAGCTGCGTCCTCGTTTACTCTTCACCTCGTCGACCGTGTTGGTTACGTCCGGCAGGAGTACCAAAAAGCCTTGACGGTGACGGTTGCAGATGATATTGTGATCCAACGTCGCGACCGCGATGCCGTAAAGCGCATTAACATGTACGGTAGAAGCATTCCTTGTCTCGAAGGAAGTTAAGCTAAATAAAGCCATAAATCCAGGCGTGGAGGACGATTGGCTTCCAGAGACGTCATACGTTGCCGTCGGGACGGTTGGCGTTCGTTAGCTCTTTCCCGCCTTGGGTTCATTTCATGGGAACGGCGTTCACAGCGCATATGAACGACACAGTACGAATATTACTTGTCACTCTCGAAAGTGGACAGTGTCTGAAGACTGTCCGTGTTCTCAGCAGTGAGGCTTCTCGTAGGATTTTCTGGACCTGACGTATGGTCCTGACAGAGTGTCAAACCACCTCGCGCTGGCAAATTTTAACTAGCTTGAGAGGTGTTTTTATTATATATGATTAATCTCAAAAGGTCGGGGGTTTGGACGTATTCAGCCTTGCACCTTTAGTGTGGTACTGCATGTGACAGTCGCTACATACACACCATGTTCATAGTAAATGTTTATCAGTTCAGACGTCGCATATGAAAAACAGTTCAAACGTCGCATATGAGTATGAGTTGTGCACCTGCCGGTTCTGCCTGCAAAGATTATCACAGCATTGAAGTATAAATTCTTACCTAGTAAGTCGTTTAAAATTCGGAAAATGTATGTACAATTTGTTTAGTATAGTCTATTCTAGCCCAACCAAAAAATTAAATAGACACCTCTATAGGTTCGTCGCCGGACGTTTTCACCTAAACCATCTCGTCCTGCTGCTAAATATGTGAAAATTTAGTCAGCATTGAATAATCAGCATCAGCAGTGATCACCAGCTGAGGCCGGCTAGAGGCAGACGAATTATCGCAACGGAAATGGTGAAAACCTCGATAATATCGAGATTATTTGTGGAGACTACAATCTTTGCCATATGTCGCAGTACACTGAGGGTATGGTAGATGGAAGCGATCAACTTATTGTACATGGCATGGGCGGGCTTCGAATGACTTCAGCATTCGAAAAGGTTTGGGAATTCAGCAGCCAAAGATGCAAATATAAAAGCTATCCGTAACGTAGTTTAGTCAATGCTTTTTGGTGTAAATCAGTTACGACGCTCGTCACAACCTCGTAGGTTTTACTTTCTCTCGCTTACTGACTCCCCAGTCATTGCTGTCTGAAAGTATAGATCTCATAGCGTACTCGATACCACAAGTTACGATTAAAGAAGTCCAGGAATAACGTTCGCTCTGTCGGCGTGTGAAACAGGGCACTTCAGGCTATGGCCTAGCAGAAGGGGGGCTTAAATTCGTCGTAAGCCCATCCACTTCGGTGGTGACGACACAAAACTTTAATAAGGTAGAGCAGGTTAAGGCCACACGCATTTGTGGCATTCATGTGGGGAGAGTGTTCTGGGAGAGTACTAACCTCGCTGCCAGACATTCATCTCTCAGGTCCCGGCACGCTCATACGTGCTTTGCAACCGAACGGACATTGTCCCAACGTAACCTCTCAACGTCCACCTCACTGCAATCCCGTGGGGACTCTCAGGCCCCATCAAACCAGCCAAGCTGTGAGAAAGGGGAAACTACGATAGACGTGGTCAAGAGCGCCAGCAATGGCAGCAGATCAACACACAGTATATCGATCCCAACGGGCAGCACCAGACACAATTCAACATTATTCATATGCCACAATTCAACACTTTTTGTATCACCCCAGTGAACAGATCAACCGGCTGAACCGATGATACATCGACCTACCTACGTTCTGCCGCACTTACAACAGCTTGCCCTTGCAGAATGCTATGGTGTATAACCAACTCCAGGTATAGGAAACGATCTAAGACTTTTTACATAAATGTTTGTTTATTAGCAACTCCACGTGCTAGGGTTCCCTTGCAGATGACTGTTTAATAAACAGTATCAATGTATTTATATTTCAGAGACCTGGCTTACTAGTAAAACTAGTGAAAGACAGGTTTCACACTTGATCACCGATATTCGGTGCCCCCGAGTCGAGCACCCCGGAGCACCCAACTTTGACATTGAACAAACTAAACTGTTCAATGTAGATACCCACAGGCTGAGACTTGCGTAGCTTGAGCCTTGCATTGCATATTATTCATATTATCCTTCGATTTATGTTTTCATGTCACTAATGCGGACTTCGGAGGTCACAGGGAAGCTCGTACTTTCTGTGGGCTTAATAGAAGTTACAGAATACTTGATGCCGATTGTCTTGTTTGTCTGGTTGGCGATTTGGCCATGTCTGACACTGACTGGTAAAATTTGCAATTAAGTGGACCCCACCAGCCCAGAGAAGGCTTTTACTACTCTTGCATCAATAATGGCGTAAATCAACTTGTTAGGCAACCCAAGAGGCGGGAATATTCTAGACTTGCTTATTACATCTGAGAGGGGGAGCTCGTCAGCCCGTCACCAAGCTCGTATTTATCGATTGCATACTTTTTTTATCGAGGCATTACGGCCCAACTAAATATTGATACTAATCCCAATACGATGAGTCTTCGAAACCATGTTCGATGGTTAGAGGTGATAAGCTGAGGGCTGACAATGCAACTGAAAGCATCTCAATAGACTAGGAAAGCCTCAACAAGGTTGAAAATTCTTGAAGAGTTACCTTAAATATATGAAATAATGTTATGGCTGCGCGGGTAAGGGACTCCGAAGTTATGAAAACTCTCTCCGCGAAATCTCAATATTAGTCCAATGACAATAATCAAAGTAAAACGGCGGTGGTTTTTCAAATTGTTCTCCTCTGGATATACCTTCGGATGATTAGCCGCCATCGCGGACAAATCGCGGACAGAACGAGGTTATAACCAAGCAACTTACAGACGCCTTTCGGGAATAACTATGACTTTCTTCCGGTGTGGTCCGCTGGCGCGCGAGTTACGCGTGCTGCGGGACCTTCACGCGCCATTAGAAGGTTGGTCAGACTGTATAAACTTCCAATAGTAACTTTTCCGAGGTCACTTTTGTTGGCGCGGGAGGCAAGGCATACGATACGATTGAGTGGCAACGAATTCATATTGTCATTTTGTCATGGCCATTCGAGGGCTGTTAAGCTACTTTAAATGTACGGGGAAGTGCTGCACACGAAAGTGTCAATCGAGAATGTAACTGAAAAGTTCAAAACACTTAAGCAGAAGGCAAAGTCAAAAACGCTTATTTATAATGTTTAACGCTTAAGCTGCATATTTAAGACGCATGAAGCAAGATGTTGACGCCGTGGATTTTCAACGATGTTATTTTTCTCGTCTTACATATATCCAACGGCTCGCGCGATTGTCTACGGCTTGTCTCTAATTGCAATGTTAAATGTCGAAATATATACCTGTTTTATTTCTCAATCCCGTGCGCTGTTGGTGCCAAAAACGCATGTCACTCAATAGCAGAGTGGGTCAGTTAACTCTATTAGCGAGAAACGATTGTTGTAACAGCCGTGCTATAGCGTGTAACCCCATAGCCGCATTATTGGTGCTAAGTCCATTTCGTTCTAGCGGGCCAATGCCTTTAG